>CM036541.1:403987-441487 GCA_020745685.1 Tautogolabrus adspersus | reverse complement strand
CTCTCTCTGTGTCCTCAGCTCATTACCTGTCTCTCTGTGTGTCCTCAGCTCATTACCTGTCTCTCTCTGTGTCCTCAGCTCATTACCTGTCTCTCTCTGTGTCCTCAGCTCATTACCTGTCTCTCTGTGTGTCCTCAGCTCATTACCTGTCTCTCTCTGTGTCCTCAGCTCATTACCTGTCTCTCTGTGTGTCCTCAGCTCATTACCTGTCTCTCTCTGTGTCCTCAGCTCATTACCTGTCTCTCTCTGTGTCCTCAGCTCATTACCTGTCTCTCTGTGTCCTCAGCTCATTACCTGTCTCTCTCTGTGTCCTCAGCTCATTACCTGTCTCTCTGTGTCCTCAGCTCATTACCTGTCTCTCTCTGTGTCCTCAGCTCATTACCTGTCTCTCTGTGTCCTCAGCTCATTACCTGTCTCTCTCTGTGTCCTCAGCTCATTACCTGTCTCTCTCTGTGTCCTCAGCTCATTACCTGTCTCTCTCTGTGTCCTCAGCTCATATACCTGTCTCTCTCTGTGTCCTCAGCTCATTACCTGTCTCTCTCTGTGTCCTCAGCTCATTACCTGTCTCTCTCTGTGTCCTCAGCTCATTACCTGTCTCTCTGTGTGTCCTCAGCTCATTACCTGTCTCTCTCTGTGTCCTCAGCTCATTACCTGTCTCTCTCTGTGTCCTCAGCTCATTACCTGTCTCTCTCTGTGTCCTCAGCTCATTACCTGTCTCTCTCTGTGTCCTCAGCTCATTACCTATCTCTCTGTGTCCTCAGCTCATTACCTGTCTCTCTCTGTGTCCTCAGCTCATTACCTGTCTCACTGTGTCCTCAGCTCATTACCTGTCTCTCTCTGTGTCCTCAGCTCATATACCTGTCTCTCTCTGTGTCCTCAGCTCATTACCTGTCTCTCTCTGTGTCCTCAGCTCATATACCTGTCTCTCTCTGTGTCCTCAGCTCATTACCTGTCTCTCTCTGTGTCCTCAGCTCATTACCTGTCTCTCTCTGTGTCCTCAGCTCACTAACTGTCTCTGTGTGTCCTCAGCTCATTACCTGTCTCTCTCTGTGTCCTCAGCTCATTACCTGTCTCTCTGTGTCCTCAGCTCATTACCTGTCTCTCTGTGTGTCCTCAGCTCATATACCTGTCTCTCTCTGTGTCCTCAGCTCACTACCTGTCTCTCTGTGTCCTCAGCTCATATACCTGTCTCTCTCTGTGTCCTCAGCTCACTACCTGTCTCTCTGTGTCCTCAGCTCATATACCTGTCTCACTGTCTCTCTGTGTGTCCTCAGCTCATTACCTGTCTCTCTCTGTGTCCTCAGCTCATTACCTGTCTCTCTGTGTGTCCTCAGCTCATATACCTGTCTCTCTCTGTGTCCTCAGCTCACTACCTGTCTCTCTGTGTCCTCAGCTCATATACCTGTCTCACTGTCTCTCTGTGTGTCCTCAGCTCATTACCTGTCTCTCTCTGTGTCCTCAGCTCACTACCTGTCTCTCTCTGTGTCCTCAGCTCATATACCTGTCTCACTGTCTCTCTGTGTGTCCTCAGCTCATTACCTGTCTCTCTCTGTGTCCTCAGCTCATATACCTGTCTCACTGTCTCTCTCTGTGTCCTCAGCTCACTACCTGTCTCTCTCTGTGTCCTCAGCTCATTACCTGTCTCTCTCTGTGTCCTCAGCTCATTACCTGTCTCTCTCTGTGTCCTCAGCTCATTACCTGTCTCTCTCTGTGTCCTCAGCTCATTACCTGTCTCTCTCTGTGTCCTCAGCTCACTAACTGTCTCTGTGTGTCCTCAGCTCATATACCTGTCTCACTGTCTCTCTGTGTCCTCAGCTCATATACCTGTCTCACTGTCTCTCTGTGTCCTCAGCTCATATACCTGTCTCACTGTCTCTGTGTGTGTCCACAGCTCATATACCTGTCTCACTGTCTCTCTGTGTGTCCTCAGCTCATATACCTGTCTCAAGGTCTCTCTGTGTCCTCAGCTCATATACCTGTCTCACTGTCTCTCTGTGTCCTCAGCTCATATACCTGTCTCACTGTCTCTCTGTGTCCTCAGCTCATATACCTGTCTCACTGTCTCTCTGTGTCCTCAGCTCATATATCTGTCTCAATGTCTCTCTGTGTCCTCAGCTCATATACCTGTCTCACTGTCTCTCTGTGTCCTCAGCTCATATACCTGTCTCACTGTCTCTCTGTGTCCTCAGCTCATATACCTGTCTCACTGTCTCTCTGTGTCCTCAGCTCATATACCTGTCTCACTGTCTCTGTGTGTGTCCTCAGCTCATATACCTGTCTCACTGTCTCTGTGTGTGTCCTCAGCTCATATACCTGTCTCACTGTCTCTCTGTGCCCTCAGCTCTTATATACCTGTCTCACTGTCTCTGTGTGTGTCCTCAGCTCATATACCTGTCTCACTGTCTCTGTGTGTGTCCTCAGCTCATATACCTGTCTCACTGTCTCTGTGTGTGTCCTCAGCTCATATACCTGTCTCACTGTCTCTGTGTGTCCTCAGCTCATATACCTGTCTCAATGTCTCTCTGTGTCCTCAGCTCATATATCTGTCTCACTGTCGCCCGTCTCTCTCTCTGTCCTCAGGATTCAGACCTGTTGTTGATCTCAGTTCAGGATGAGAATGATAATCGTCCTGTGTTCTCCAGGAGCAGCTACAGAGCTGAGATCACTGAGAACTCTGCAGCAGGTACAAACACACAAATGTCAGTCTGTCTGTCAATCTGTCTCTCTATCCGTCCGTCTGTCTGTCTGTCCGTCCGCACGTCAGTCTGTCTGTCCATCCGCACGTCAGTCTGTCTGTCAAACTGTCTCTCTATCCGTCCGTCTGTCTGTCTGTCCATCCGCACGTCAGTCTGTCTGTCAAACTGTCTCTTTATCCATCTGTCTGTCTGTCTGTCTGTCTGTCTGTCAGTCTGTCTGTCTGTCTGTCTGTCTGTCTGTCTGTCTGTCTGTCTGTCTGTCTGTCTGTCTGTCTGTCTGTCTGTCTGTCTGTCTGTGTGTCTGTGTGTCTGTCCGTCTGTCCATCTGTCCGTCTGTCCGTCTGTCTGTTCGTCCGTCTGTCTGTGGGTCCGTCTGTGTGTCTGTCTGTTCGTCTGTCCGTCTGTCTGTCTGCCTGTTTACATAACTAATAGGTTTCATCCTGCTTCATTGAGACGTAAAGCTGAGTATCATCTGCATAGAGATGAACATTTACGAGTGTCCTCGTGATATTACCAGGAGGAAACAGACATAATCAGAAGTGTTCCATGCTGTTATTCCAAATCTCTCAGAACTCGTTTGACACAGGGAAGCTCTGAGTGTGACGGGACAGGTTCAGTAAAAGTCTGGATATACAAACTTTAGTCTCTTTGGTTGGTTCTTAATTCATGACAGAACATCAAAACCAAAATCTCTGTTTTTTTTCAGAGAATGAATAAATTGGTTTACCTTAACTACCTGTCTACTTATAAATTAAATTCCTAGTCTCCTTGCTCCCTTGTCTCCTTCAGGCAGCACAGTGTCAGTGTTAAACGGTCCTGTTCTGGCTGAGGACAGAGACATCGGAGCGAACGCGGAGGTGCGGTATAGCCTGCTGGGATCCAGAGTGGACCTGTTCACTGTGGACACTGACACAGGTAACCTCACACCTCCGGATGTACACATACGTAGATGTCTTAACCTGTAGCTTTCATTACAACACCTGTATCTATCCACCAGGTGTGATCCGGGTTCGTCAGGGAGCCAGGTTAGACCGAGAATCCTTCCAGGAGCCTCGGGTGGAGCTGTTCGTGGTTGGGGAGGACGTTGGGGGTTTAAACAGCAGTGTTCCACTCACAGTCACCATACTGGACCAGAACGACAACCCACCTGTGTTCAGCCCGCCCAATTTCAGTGTACGACTGCCTGAGAACAGCCCCACAGGTGAGACATCACTTTAAGCCTTAATATAATGTAAACAGGTGTATGTCTTATTTGTATAAACATTCAGCCCGTGCAGTTGAAGAGAGAAATGAGCTCCAGAGACCCAAACTGTTTTTATACCAGGCTGTAAACATGTTTATTTTAACATGGAGCTCTATGGGGACTGACTCACTGTAGGAGACAGACTCTAGTGGACACTGGAGGAACTGCAGCTATAAAGTTGGACATTTTAACATGGGGCTCTATGGGGACTGACTCACTGCAGGAGACTGACTCTAGTGGACACTGGAGGAACTGCAGCTGTAAAGTTGGACATTTTAACATGGGGCTCTATGGGGACTGACTCACTGCAGGAGACTGACTCTAGTGGACACTGGAGGAACTGCAGCTGTAAAGATGGACATTTTAACATGGGGCTCTATGGGGACTGACTCACTGCAGGAGACTGACTCTAGTGGACACTGGAGGAACTGCAGCTGTAAAGTTGGACATTTTAACATGGGGCTCTATGAGGACTGACTCACTGCAGGAGACAGACTCTAGTGGACACTGGAGGAACTGCAGCTGTAAAGTTGGACATTTTAACATGGGGCTCTATGGGGACTGACTCACTGCAGGAGACAGACTCTAGTGGACACTGGAGGAACTGCAGCTGTAAAGATGGACATTTTAACATGGGGCTCTATGGGGACTGACTCACTGCAGGAGACAGACTCTAGTGGACACTGGAGGAACTGCAGCTGTAAAGATGGACATTTTAACATGGGGCTCTATGGGGACTGACTCACTGCAGGAGACAGACTCTAGTGGACACTGGAGGAACTGCAGCTGTAAAGATGGACATTTTAACATGGGGCTCTATGGGGGACTGACTCACTGCAGGAGACAGACTCTAGTGGACACTGGAGGAACTGCAGTGTTTGGTGCTTTAGTGTTGGCTTAATTTTCCCCTCCTGGAGGTTTCTGTTTGTTAATCACTCATGAAACAGTTTGTTAATTTTAAAGCTTTAATGCAGATCTTCTCTGTGAAGGTGAAAGATTAAAGTGTTGGCTTGGCTGATGAAGAGTAAAGCTGTATCCTCCTCCTCCTCCTCTTCCTCCCCCACCAACCCCTCCCCTTTCTCCTCCTCAGGTGTGGTGGTGACTCAGCTTTCGGCCACAGACGCTGACTCGGGTTCCAATGGTTGGCTCATGTATCGGTTGGAGAGTGGCGCTCAGGACCGTTTTGTGGTTGATGCACTCTCTGGCGCCGTCCTGGTGGGAAACACCACCCTTGACAGAGAGGAGCGAGGATCCTACCGGCTGGTAGTCATGGCAACAGATCGCGGCACGCCTCCCATGTCGGGCACAGCCACTCTGACGGTCATCTTGGATGACGTGAATGACTCAAGGCCTCGTTTCATCGATCCCGTGACCATGATCAATGTGAACGAGTCCACGCCGCCTGGGGTGGTTGTCTCCACGCTGACTGCTGAGGACCCAGATCTGCACCCCCGCCTCGAGTACTACATCATCTCAGTTGAAGCAAAGGATGATGGGAACAACCCGGTGGACGGCCTGCAGGAGTCGTTTGGCATCGATTTGCACACAGGTGAGACTGAAACCAGAACCTGAAGATGTTTCATAAAAACAGAGTAAATTTATATCACTGTAAATGTTTCCAGGTGCCGTGTTCGTACGAAACCCACTCAACAGAGAGCAGGTCGCTACGTTTGAGATCATCGTGTCCGTCCACGACAACGCAAGTGAGGTCATCGATAAATCGGGCAGCGTTCCAAACGGTGAGTTCATGTTTTAACCTTAAACTCATCCTCAGCTTCTTCTTTATCTCTTATTCTCTCTCTCTCTCTCTCTCTCTCTCGTCATCATGCCCCGTCCCCTGCAGCGAGGCTGACCATCAACGTGTTGGATGTGAACGATAACGCTCCTCGTTTTCGACCATTCGGAGTCTCAAACTTCACGGAGAAGATTCTAGAAGGAGCTCAGCCGGGCACCACGCTGCTGTCAGTGTCAGCCGTCGACCCCGATAAAGGTCCCAACGGGCAGGTCATCTACCAGCTGCTGCACCTGCCTCGCGGGGGTTACGTCAGGCTGGAGGACCCTTCCACAGGTACGACCGCGCCCCTCCCTACACACCACAGCGCAGATAAATGGGTTTACCAGGAATGTTTGACTTGTTTAATGAATCACTCTCACTGTGGTTTCACCTGTTCAGGTAAAATCATAGCCAATCAGACGGTGGACTTTGAGCAGGTTCAGTGGCTTAATTTCACGATTCGAGCTCAGGATCACGGCTCTCCTCCGAGGATCGCTGAGCTGCCCGTTTACCTGAGAATCGTCGATGTGAACGACAACAACCCTGTCTTCCTGCAGCCTTCCTATCAGGTTACTCTCGTCTGATGGATTAAAAGAGGAGACATATTGACTCGACATCTGTGTTTAACAGGATCACATTCTGTCAACTATTCTGTAAACTCAGAGCATAGAGGTCAGATATCCTGATGCAAAGTGTGTGTTTGTGTGTTTGAAGGAGCCCGTGTTTGAGAACGTGGACCTGGGCACCGTCATAGTCCGAGTCAGTGCCACAGACGCGGACTCTGGCCTGTTTGCTGTGGTCGAGTACAGTTTGGTGGACGGGGAGGGAAAGTTTGGCATCAGACCAACCACAGTGAGTTAAACTGAAATCTACACGTCTGTAAGGTCATCAAAATGTGCAATACTTCAATAATGATCTTTTCCATGTGTTTTAAAGTGATGTTGTTTAAATGATCGATGGTAACCAGAAGTACTAAAAAATACTACGTCTGTTTGATAAGACAGGTGTGTGAGAGAGGAATGAGTTGGGGCGCTGGTGGCGCAGCTGTTAGTGCGCGAGTCCCATATATGGAGGCTATAGTTCTCAACGCGGGCGGCCCAGGTTCGAATCCAACCTGTGGCTCCTTTCCCGCATGTCAATCCCCACTCTCTCTCCCTGATTTCCATCTCTATCCACTGTCCTATCTCTACAAGAAAGGCACAAATAAATCTTTAAAAAAACAATCTCCTGCACTCTGTCTAAGTTTAACAAAAACATTGGCAATGTTAGGATGTGTGCCAACGTCCTACACATATATCGTAATGTTGCCAATGTTTTTGTAAAACTTAGACAGAGTGCAGGAGATTGTATGAATCAAAAACAAGAGATAACCAAACATTGGGTGACTTGGACCTTAGATTTCGTTGTCGTGGTCAAGGCTTGATATCGTTTGATTTTTACTAGATCATCAAAATGTTATTCTGCTGATCCTTCACGCCTGTCAGGAAAGAAGGGATTCAACGAATTAAAGAATATCTGCATGTTTGGAACAAAATATTTCAGTGAATCAAAGATGTCTGAGCTCCATGCTAACACGCAGCGCTCCTTCCTCCTCCTCTTCTTCATCAGGGAGAGATCTACATCCTGTCTCCTCTGGACAGAGAGACCAAGGATCACTACACGCTGACCGCCGTCGCCAGAGACAACCCCGGAGGAAGCTCCAACAACAGACGGGAGAACTCTGTGCAGGTAGACAAACCGTCAAACATCCGTTAATGGCCCGGGCTTTTATTAATGTCAGTGTATGAAACGATATGTCCTTTAATTGGACGTCAATACGAGAAGTAATGCTCAAACTCACACTCAGCAAAGATTGGAAAGACAATAAAACGTACAGTTCCACCTGATATTGATCTGTGGATAGTAAAAGGGGACTGGGTCTTAAACTGGGAAGGGCTTTATTTGAAGTTTTACGTTGTGAGGAATATCTTGTGTTTGAAACTGTCCTCGTCCCTCTGCTCGCTGCTCTTCAGGTCCTGGTGACGGTCCTCGATATAAACGACTATCGGCCTCGATTCACCGAGCGAGTGTTCAACACGAGCGTGTTTGAGAACGAGCCGAGCGGGACGTCTGTGATCACAGTGCGAGCTATTGACCTGGACGAAGGAGAGAACGGAGCCGTGCTCTACAGCATGCTGGGACCTCACTCGGGTGGGAACATAATGGGAACAGTAGTTTTAATGACCGCTATCTTTATTTTTTCCATTTAATAACTTAGGATGATGTCAATCTGACTCTAATGACGTGTACGCCGCTCTGTTAGTTCACCCGTCCTCACAATGTTTATGTCCTTTAGACGCCTTATCCATGGATCCAAACACGGGTCTGGTGCGTTCTCGCCGCCTGCTTCAGTCCTCGGAGCGTTTTAATCTGACGGTCGTGGCGACGGATCAGGGCCGTCCTCCTTTGTGGGGCACCTCTGACCTCATCATCACCGTCATCGACGTCAACGACAACAGACCTGTGTTTGTCAGACCGGCCAACGGGACCATCATCCACATCTCAGAGGTACGTGTGTGAATGAACGTCACTGACGGTTCATCTGTCCCGATTTCAGCACAAATTTCGACTCAAAGGTCGTCCAAATTCACGATACATCCGTACTTTTTTTAAACCACGTGTTTCAAAATGATACAATCTCTGCTATTTCAATTATCGATAGAATCAAAACGTACTGAAACTTTAGAAAATGTACAGGTCTTTAGTTGTATTTTTAACCAAAAGAGAGAGAGCACTGCACAGATACACTGACCATATTTGGAAAATAGGGAGGAACTTGAGAAGGAGAGAGGGTTTCCCCATTGCCTAAAGTACCCTTAGTTTAATAAAGTCCAATATCCCTGCAGGAGCAGCCCCCAGGCCTCCCCGTGTACGAGGTTCATGCCACGGACTCTGATGAGGGCGTGAACGGGGAGGTACGATACGCTTTCCTGCAGACTGGGGCGGGAAACAGAGACTGGGAGAACTTCCACATTGATGCTGTGTCCGGAGTCATAACAACCACCGTCAAACTGGACCGAGAGAATCAGGCGCTGCTCAGTGTGAGTCACCTGAGACAGTACAGGATGATGATGACGATGATGTCACTGTTTTCTTGATATGTCCGAGTCATGTAATGTCTGTGATGATTGTAATAATGTAAAGTATTAACATCTGTCTGTCTCTCAGCTCATTATCGAGGCCCGGGATATGGGTCAGCCTGTGCCGTATGAGACCACTCAGCCACTCCAGGTGGCGCTGCTGGACATTGACGACAACGAACCCATCTTCCTGAAACCACCTGTGAGCATTAAGATACTCTGATAAGTTGACGCATGATTTTATTCACATGAGAGCTTAAGTGAAGATCATGTTTCCCCGCTTTGTGTGTGTCCATGTGTATCCGTGTGTGTGTGTGTGTGTGTGTGTGTGTGTGTGTGTGTGTGTGTGTGTGTGTGTGTATCCGTGTGTGTGTGTGTGTGTGTGTGTGGGTGTGTGTGTGTGTGTGTGTGTCCATGTGTATCCGTGTGTGTGTGTGTGTGTGTGTGTGTGTGTGTGTGTGTGTGTCCATGTGTATCCGTGTGTGTGTGTGTGTGTGTGTGTGTGTGTGTGTGTGTGTGTGTATCCGTGTGTGTGTGTTCCTCAGCGTGGCAGCTTGCCTTACCAGAAGCTGAGCGTACCTGAGCACTCTCCTGCAGGTACAGTGATCGGTAACGTGACCAGAGCGATGGATGCAGACGAAGGATCCAACGCAGTAGTTTATTACTTCATAGCAGGTGATTCAAAGTCTTGTTTACACAAATATGAGGTTTGATTTATTTCAAGATAAAACTAGAATCTACACATTTCATCAGCCAGAGACGTGGAGGTAGCCTGGTTTATCTGCAGCTCTAGTGTCCATTGTGTTTATAGATAAGTGAGGACATTTGTATGGATCCATCCGTCTTTCTCGTCTTTAAAGCGTCTCTTCAGATGATTAACGTCTGAATGTCTCGTCTCTTCCCTCAGGAGGAAACTCTGACGGAAATTTTGGCCTCAGTCTGGAAGGAGAGCTAAAGCTGCACAGAGACCTTGACCGAGAGGAGACCGCGGTCTACTCCATCTTCATCAAAGCCTCCAGTAACCGGAGCTGGACACCGCCAAGATCTCTGAGGGCATCACGACCACGAGCCCTGGACCCTGCTCGCGACCCCTCCCTGCTGGAGGTCCGCATCGAGCTGGAAGACATCAACGACCAGAAACCACGCTTTACTAAAGCCGAGTACACTGCAGGTAACACAGTGTGTGTGTGCACTTGTATTCCTATCTAACTGTGGACTTCCTTGTTGATAAGTATCTATCTATCTATATACATTCACTAACAGGGGACCAGACATCGAACGGTCATGCTAATAATGCATCTTTATACCATGTTAACATCAGGTTCAAATAACATCAAACACTGCTTAAGGCTGTTGGACTTTTAACCAAGAGCACACCTGCAGGTGTGTGTTAATCACCGTACTCAGCAGGGCCCCCAGGCTGCAGCAGGAATTATTGAAACCCATTTTACCCATGAGCAGTTAAACACTAAGAGAAGAAACCAGTCTGTGGGGGTTTAGATGCCTCTGAATATGTTGGTCAGCATGTATGGTGGTCTACCTTTAACCATCATAAACTCTCGGATTTCTTCCTGTTTTCAGGCGTGGCCGCGAACGCCAAAGTGGGCTCAGAGCTGATCCGGGTGGTGGCCATCGATAACGACATCGGGAACAACAGTTTGGTTCAGTATCACATTGTTACGATCCGATACTTCCAGTCACAGAGCAACGGCAGCGAGGACGTGGGCAGCATCTTCATCATCGGTGAGCTTCAGCGTCTAAAGATTAAAGCTGATGATAACCAGCCTTCGACTCAGTTCAATTTACAGGTCGACACATCACGTGACGTTAATGTTGGAGAGGTTTTAACCTCTGACCACGAGGTCTTAAAAAAGAAAGACAAAAATCAGCCTGAGGATACACAGGGAACACTGAAGATCAAACGTATGAAACATTTTCTCAGATCCCTTTCTTCCTGTTTTTCCAGGATTGACAGATGGAATCATCCGAACATACGACCTCTTCACCGCCTACAATCAAGGCTTCTTTCAGCTCGAGATCCTGGCGTGTGATTTCGCTGGACACTGCACGACCACCAACGTTAACATCTACATCCTCCGAGACGACCAGAGGGTCAAAATCGTCTTCAACGAGATCCCCGACCTGGTCAGAGAAAACCAGGAAGAGTTCGTCAACCTGTTGTCCAACATCACGGGAGCCATCGTCAACTTAGACGACATACAGGTCAGAGTTCAGCATGAAGGAAGTTCTCATCGTATCTCAGAGTTCTTCATGTTTTAGATTCAGTTTGTTTTGTCTCAGTGTGAGACGTGTTTGTCACTTTCTGTTCTTTTCAGTTTCACGTGGACAAGAAGGGCAGAGTGAGCTACGCTCAGACCGACATGCTGATCCACGTGGTCAACAATCAGACCAACACTATCCTGGACGTGGACAGGTAAACACCTTCATCATGTGACCAGCCTTTAAATAGACACATCAGACTGTCGGTCCTCTCATTGGCTCATACAAACCGGTCAGATATGACCTCGTGGATTGTGACGTTATGATAACAGAATTTTTAACTTTGATGTGATTCTAGAAAATATCAGACGATATCGAGGTCTGTCTGATACCACGGCAAAAAAATAGAAGTTGTAGACACACAGTACTGGATAAGTTATTGAGCTTAAGGACGTTTTTACGTTAGGCACGATTGTTTGGTACCGTGCCCGAGCTCAATTGCTTCCCCTTCCTCTCTCCCCCGCCGGTCTGCGTTCACATTAGTAACATAGTTATGTACCCGAGTACACTCGCGTACGTACACAGTCTGTTACAACAGGTGGCAGTATGCACATAGTTGGTTTGCAAATCCGCAAAGTAGCAGAAAAAAGAAGTAACAATGGCAACCACTCGCGAGTCTAGCCTAACCCATCCTGCTAACTGTGGATGTTTATGTTTTTTCTGAGACGCCAACAACGACCCTCTTCATACGTTCACATCTATCGTGCAGCTCAGAGGATGAAACGGGCCCATGCTGCAAGGATACAACGTTTTTTGAAGCGACAGGAGCCATCTTGAAACACGTCATATAGCGGTCCAATTCCTTGTTTGAGCACGGTTGCGTTTACATCTCCCGTAGACCGTACTACAGTACATATGACTCCTGCCCGAGACCACCTCTTCAAGCGGACTTAGGCACAGTACCTGAGTACGGTTCGTTTGTGTTCACACTGATCAAATGAACCGGACTTTGGGGTCAAGTGTACTCAGATCTGGGCCCGGGTGTGTGTGTGTGCAGGGTGATCCAGATGATCGATGAGAACAAAGAGCAGCTCAGGAATCTGTTTAGAAAGTTTAACGTGGTGGATGTTCAGCCTGCGGTCAGCGACAAACTTCCTGATGACATCACCACGCTGCAGGTGTGTTCAGATCACACACACACACATACGGACACACGGACACACACACACACACGTTTGTATTAAAAAGTGTGTTTTTCTTCCTCTCAGCTCGTCATCATCATCCTGGCTGTGCTGCTGTGTTTAGCAGGAATCCTGTTTGTCACCATGAACTGGCATTACCGCCGAGTGTAAGACTCACCTGTCTGTCGATACTGTTGATTTATTTATCATCTTAAGTTTCGTGACTTATTCAACATGAGCTCAGACAAATTTTCATGCCACAGTCTGACTCATCAACATGTTTTTGTGTCTGGTTTTCTGTGTGCAGACACCAGAGGAAGCTGAAAGCCATCGTAGCTGGATCTACAGGTGAGAAGCAGGATGTGGTTTCAGTGTTCAGAGGGTTAGCTGACAGAGTTTCTCTGTATTCATCTCAAACCTCAAAATCAAACAACAAACTCTAACTTCACTGGTTTCATGATCACATCAATTCCTTTAAACCTTCAAGTAAAGGTTCATACTACAGAGGAGCTGCTCTGTGGTAACCATGGACACCGACAGAGGAGCTGCTCTGTGGTAACCATAGACACTAACAGAGGAGCTGCTCTGTGGTAACCATAGACACTAACAGAGGAGCTGCTCTGTGGTAACCATGGACACCGACAGAGGAGCTGCTCTGTGGTAACCATGGACACCTAGAGAGGAGCTGCTCTGCGGTAACCATAGACACTAACAGAGGAGCTGCTCTGTGGTAACCATGGACACCGACAGAGGAGCTGCTCTGTGGTAACCATGGACACCTACAGAGGAACTGCTCTGTGGTAACCATGGACACCGACAGAGGAGCTGCTCTGTGGTAACCATGGACACCTAGAGAGGAGCTGCTCTGCGGTAACCATGGACACCAACAGAGGAGCTGCTCTGTGGTAACCATGGACACCTACAGAGGAGCTGCTCTGCGGTAACCATGGACACCTACAGAGGAGCTGCTCTGTGGTAACCATGGACACCTAGAGAGGAGCTGCTCTGCGGTAACCATAGACACAGACAGAGGAGCTGCTCTGTGGTAACCATGGACACCTACAGAGGAGCTGCTCTGCGGTAACCATGGACACCTACAGAGGAGCTGCTCTGTGGTAACCATGGACACCTACAGAGGAGCTGCTCTGCGGTAACCATGGACACCTACAGAGGAGCTGCTCTGTGGTAACCATGGACACCTACAGAGGAGCTGCTCTGTGGTAACCATGGACACATACAGAGGAGCTGCTCTGCGGTAACCATGGACACCTACAGAGGAGCTGCTCTGTGGTAACCATGGACACAGACAGAGGAGCTGCTCTGTGGTAACCATGGACACCTACAGAGGAGCTGCTCTGTGGTAACCATGGACACCTACAGAGGAGCTGCTCTGCGGTAACCATGGACACCTACAGAGGAGCTGCTCTGCGGTAACCATGGAGACCTACAGAGGAGCTGCTCTGTGGTAACCATGGACACTAACAGAGGAGCTGCTCTGTGGTAACCATGGACACCGACAGAGGAGCTGCTCTGTGGTAACCATGGACACCGACAGAGGAGCTGCTCTGTGGTAACCATAGACACTAACAGAGGAGCTGCTCTGTGGTAACCATGGACACAGACAGAGGAGCTGCTCTGCGGTAACCATGGACACCTAGAGAGGAGCTGCTCTGTGGTAACCATGGACACCGACAGAGGAGCTGCTCTGTGGTAACCATGGACACAGACAGAGGAGCTGCTCTGTGGTAACCATGGACACCTAGAGAGGAGCTGCTCTGCGGTAACCATGGACACAGACAGAGGAGCTGCTCTGTGGTAACCATGGACACAGACAGAGGAGCTGCTCTGTGGTAACCATAGACACCTAGAGAGGAGCTGCTCTGTGGTAACCATGGACACCTACAGAGGAGCTGCTCTGCGGTAACCATGGACACCTACAGAGGAGCTGCTCTGTGGTAACCATGGACACCTACAGAGGAGCTGCTCTGCGGTAACCATGGACACCTACAGAGGAGCTGCTCTGCGGTAACCATGGACACCTACAGAGGAGCTGCTCTGTGGTAACCATGGACACAGACAGAGGAGCTGCTCTGTGGTAACCATGGACACCGACAGAGGAGCTGCTCTGTGGTAACCATGGACACCGACAGAGGAGCTGCTCTGTGGTAACCATGGACACAGACAGAGGAGCTGCTCTGTGGTAACCATGGACACAGACAGAGGAGCTGCTCTGTGGTAACCATGGACACCGACAGAGGAGCTGCTCTGTGGTAACCATGGACACAGACAGAGGAGCTGCTCTGTGTTAACCATGGACACAGACAGAGGAGCTGCTCTGTGGTAACCATGGACACAGACAGAGGACACTCTGCTCTCTAGTAACCATGGACACCAACAAAGGAGCTGCTCTCTAATAACCATAGACACCTACAGAGGAGCTGCTCTGTGGTAACCATAGACACCTACAGAGGAGCTGCTCTGTGGTAACCATGGACACCGACAGAGGAGCTGCTCTGTGGTAACCATAGACACCGACAGAGGAGCTGCTCTGTGGTAACCATGGACACCGACAGAGGAGCTGCTCTGTGGTAACCATGGACACCGACAGAGGAGCTGCTCTGTGGTAACCATAGACACCTACAGAGGAGCTGCTCTGTTGTAACCATGGACACCATCAGTTGAACAGGATATTTGGGTTGCTTAGCAACAGTCTAGTTTCAGTTTAATTGTGGAACTAGTTGAGGTGCTGGAGTTAAAAAATAAATTTGTTGTTGATTTTGACTTTCTAACCTCTATTTCCTGATGTATAACTGTTGTATTAAAGTAATATCACACTCGAGGTGGAGATGTTGTTCTGGATATCAACACTGGTGAGATTATCTTCAGATCGAATAACGGCAGGGCTGATATCAGATCAACATCTCCACCCCCCAGTGTAATAATAACTTAATGGACTGTTTCCTTTAAACGTGTGGAACCTGCAGGTAACCAGGGTCTGATGGACATCCTGGACATGCCTAACACCAACAAGTACTCGTTTGAGGGGTGAGCAAATATCTCATGATGATTAAACTAAAGCTCCCTGTGGTGATTAAAAATATTCAGCAGGATTTATTCACCGATCGAATAAACAACAGAAACTAAATCAAAGGTTTTTGTGCTTTGTCTCTTCTCTCCTCTGCAGGGCCAACCCCGTCTGGTTGGACCCGTTCTGTCGTAACCTGGAGCTCGCCACGCAGGCCGACCACGAGGACGACCTCCCCGAGAACCTGAGCGAGATCACCGACCTGTGGAACAGCCCCGCCCGCACACACGTACGAACCTCCACCTGTCCTCCTCACACCTCCACCTGACCTCCTCACACCTCCACCTGACCTCCTCACACCTCCACCTGACCTTCTTGAGAAAGATGATCAGACGTCACTTAATTAGTAAAACTGTCTGTATAATATTTGGTATTTTACCACACGGTCTTAATGAAGTCAAAATCTTTCAAAGGAAGTCAGACATGTAACACACATAGTCATTCAGTTAAAGTAATGAATTGTAAAAGTTAAATCCCATGGGCTAAAATAAAAGATTATATCATGGGGCGGCTGTGGCTCAATTGGTAGAGTTGTCGTCTCCTAACAGGAAGGTCGGAGGTTCGATCCCCAGCTCCTGCAGCCACATGTTAGATGTGACCTTGGTCAAGATACTTAACCCCAAGTTGCTCCTATTGCTTTGTCTGCGGCGTATAAATGTGTATGAATGGATGAGTTAATACTGATGGACTCTTTACTCAGCAGCCTCTACCATCAGTGAGTGAATGTGTATGAATGGATGAGTTAATACTGATGGTCTCTTTACTCAGCAGCCTCTACCATCAGTGTGTGAATGTGTATGAATGGATGAGTTAATACTGATGGTCTCTTTACTCAGCAGTCTCTACCATCAGTGAGTGAATGTGTATGAATGGATGAGTTAATACTGATGGTCTCTTTACTCAGCAGCCTCTACCATCAGTGAGTGAATCTGTATGAATGGATGAGTTAATACTGATGGACTCTTTACTCAGCAGCCTCTACCATCAGTGAGTGAATGTGTATGAATGGATGAGTTAATACTGATGGACTCTTTACTCAGCAGCCTCTACCATCAGTGAGTGAATGTGTATGTGTGACGTGGTGTAAAAGCGCTCTGAGTATTCAGAAGACTAGAAAAGAAATATACAAGCACAAGTCCATTTACCATTTACTCACACCTCCACCTGTCCTCCTCACAGGGAACGTTTGGTCGAGAGCCTCAAGCGAAGCCTGAAGACGATCGCTATCTGAGAGCCGCCATCCAGGAGTACGACAACATTGCTAAACTGGGCCAGATCATGAGGGAGGGGCCGATCAAGGTGAGACACGCACACATACACACACACAAACATCTCATTACACTTATTTAAATCCACACTCAGATATAAAAACAAAACATTAGCTAAAATAAATCAGCTAACATGGTGAGCTAACTTTTAGTTTTTTTTTTTGTGAAATGAATGTAATTAGCCTACAGACATCTGATTGGTGGAGTTTTTTACATCACAGTGTGGAGATGAACACATGATGATCTCGGGCTGTCACACACACACAGGAGATTCAATATTATTTTGGTCACAGACTGTGCTTGTATGTGTGTATGTGAGTGCATTTGTACTGTATGTGCGTTTGTATATGTGCGTATATGTACGTGTGTGCCTTCGTACATGTACTGTATGTGTGTGCGTTTGTGTGTCTGGTGTGTGCGTGTCCTGACTCTGTCTGACCCTCCTGCCGTCCTATCAGGGCTCTCTCCTGAAGGTGGTCCTGGACGACTACCTGAGACTGAAAAAGCTGTTTGCAGCTCGACTCGTCACCGTGTCCACGAGTCAGGGGGACCACTCGTCTGTCACTGAGGTGAAACTGTGTGTCCTCTGCTGACTCACCTGTCCTTCAGTTTCCTCTCTGACGGGCTCCTCCCCCTCCACCTCGGGTCTCTCTCACCTTCGCTCTCCCTCATAGTTCAGTCGACCAATAGAAAGGCAGCGTTCAGAGGACGGTTTATAAACCTGTCTGACTCCTCTGAATGTTTTCAGCTGTTTGTGACGACCTGAACCTGATACGTTCATAAACCTGCTCCTCTTATTTTACTGATCGATATTATCGGAAAGTACTGACGCTTTAACAAACTACAAATCTTTAGTCGTACTTTTCAGAGATCGCTCTAACCTGCACGAAGTCAGTGAAGGAGTCTGTCTGCAATTCTTGACCATTTAAAACAATAATTCACAGAATATCGGGTGTCTGTGACTTCTCTCTTTGTTGCCGTGGTAACAAACTGGTGTCGATATCGTTATATTTCTGGTTTGGCGTGCACTCTGATTCTCTTCCTCCTGTAGTGTTGACTGAAACTTTCCCGTCCTGCTTTTTCTTCTCCAGCTTGTTGCCGTGGTACTGGCCCTTTAAGAGCTGTGTTTATGTTTCTTTGTCCTCATCGTGTCCTCCTCTCTCTTCCATCAGCTGATCCAGAGCGACTTGGACGACGATGACGACGAGCGCCTGGGCAACGGTGGGCGGGGCACTCTGCGTTTCAAACACAAACTTCCTGTTGAGCTGAAGGGTCCTGAGGGCATCCACGTAGTCCACGGCAGCACGGGGACACTACTGACCTCTGACCTCAACAGTCTGCCGGAGGACGACCAGCGGGCTCTCGCTCGCTCTCTGGAGGCCCTGAACAGTGATGGCGGACTGTACTCTGAACGCAACGCCCGCACCGAGTCCGCCAAGTCCACACCGCTGCACCGCCACAAAGACGGGGACGTGATGTCCGAGAGTCCACTGGAGATCACGGAGTTATGACTAGCAGAGGCCTCGCTGGTCTGAAGACGACCAGACTCCACGTCGCCCCCCTGAAGACAGGAGGAGTGTGTGTAGTCTAGTTAACCAATCAGAAGACCTCACAGAGACAGCCTGTGGTTGGTCTGAGAGGATCACGTGATGAAGGCGGAGCTTATTTCAAGAGACAGAATTTAAAAAAAAAACCTCCATCAAAGGACCCACCCCCCTCTGGGAGGAGATACCTTAAAGATGCCTCATCCTCACTGATCTGATACCTGGACTGCACACACGCACGCACATGTATGCACGCACACACACACACACACACACACACGCCAGAAGTATGGTGTGGGATTGTATGCGACAGGACCAGGCCAACACACCTTGCATCTATCTGGACCAATCGGATACATACATACACACACAGACACACACACACAGACACACACACACACACACACACACACACACACACACACACACACACACACACACACACACACACACACACACACACACACACACACACACACACACACACACAGCGGAGACATTTTTAGATACATTTTGTTTTTCGCTGAGTTAAAGACGAACGTTAAAACCGAGAGGAGCTCTGATGTTTCCAAGTGATGTTACCTGACACCAGGTGTGGGCGGAGCTCTTCCTGGATTACAAAGTTATAAAAAAGATGTTAAATGAGAAGAGGACTTTTCATCGTCAGCATGGGCGACTCAGAGACTGTGATGACTCATAGTAAAAAAAACATTTTATAATGAATTTTTAAAGGCAGAAAAAAAGTCTACAAAAGGTGTTTTTATGAATTAAAGACGGCTCTGAGCCCACACCGACTGCACACTGCCCCCTGGTGGATCTGCAGAGTCACAACATTTGCTTTATTTTTTTATTTGATAGAGATGTGATGAATTTAAGATATTTTTGAAGAAGAAAAAAAATCAGTTTTAACAAAACAGGCAGGAATCCGCCTGGATGTTTGGAGTTTGTGGATGTCGTGCTTCGTGACGTACGTGTTTTTGTTTGTATGAAACTGTTTCTGAAGCGTGCCGTGTTTCTAACGTTCAGTTTTTATATTCACATTTTGTACCTTTTTATTTCTTCGTCATTATCGTCCCCGGTCCAGAGTCTGTGTTGGGAAATGTTGGATGACCTGTGATAATAAAAGAAGTATGCAACGAGCTGTGTCCTCAATCAATGAAGGGGAGGCATTAAATATAAACACCAGGGGTCTCATTTATAAAAGAGTGCGTAGAATCCATACTAAAAATGTACGTGCGCCAAAACCCCTGAAATGGCGTGCGCACAAAATAATTCAGATTTATAAAACCGTTCGTACGCACACCTGCACGCAATGTTCCCTTTATAAATCACGATCCACCTGGAAATGTGCGCACGTAGATTAGCCCCATGCTCCGCCCTCTACACGCCCACATTCAACCATAAACGGTCGATGCAAAGCAGCTCGTCAATGAAAATGCATACAAACGAGGGGCAGATCAAAGGTCTCCAGCGCTGGATCGCGGCGAAAACCAGAAGTTTAGACGAAGAAAATAAACTTTGTGACCCAGAAAAGGAGGAGCTTGTGAATGAAGTGAAGGTTAGAAAGCACATAGCGGTAGTTTGCTGCAGCAGGAGGGTCACAAACTGAAGAAAAAAACAGAGAATGACACCACGTTGCTGCTGCATTCACGCCGTCCTCCTACAGCGCCAACACATCCACCGTTCATCATTTCCACGAGTATATCTGCAATGTTCACATGTTTACAGGAGCCACACTGATTCATATACTGTCAGAGTGCTCACGTCAGTCAGCAGTCTCCCTCACTCTATGTTATTATTCATCAAAGGTTTGATCAATGAACAACATCTTTTAATTGTTGGTCACATTTGTTCGTGGTAAACTCCGTCTGCTCTGTGACTCATTATGAGGACATTTAGGTCTAATGATCGTGTCAGAGATGCCCCGACTTCATGTCCAGACTTTAATAATTTACACAATAAATACGTGCAGGTGATGAAGATGTGCTGAGTAACGAGAAGGTGAAATGTGTGAAGCCACCGCTGTGCCTCTGTGCGCTCTGTGTCTCTGTGCTCTGTGTCTCTGTGCTCTGTGTCTCTGTGTCTCTGTGTCTCTGTGTCTCTGTGCTCTGTGTCTCTGTGTCTCTGTGCTCTGTGTCTCTGTGTCTCTGTGTCTCTGTGTCTCTGTGCTCTGTGTCTCTGTGTCTCTGTGTCTCTGTGCTCTGTGTCTCTGTGCTCTGTGTCTCTGTGTCTCTGTGCTCTGTGTCTCTGTGCTCTGTGTCTCTGTGTCTCTGTGTTCTGTGTCTCTGTGTCTCTGTGCTCTGTGTCTCTGTGCTCTGTGCTCTGTGTCTCTGTGCTCTGTGTCTCTGTGTCTCTGTGCTCTGTGTCTCTGTGTCTCTGTGTCTCTGTGCTCTGTGTCTCTGTGCTCTGTGTCTCTGTGTCTCTGTGTCTCTGTGTCTCTGTGCTCTGTGTCTCTGTGTCTCTGTGCTCTGTGTCTCTGTGCTCTGTGCTCTGTGTCTCTGTGCTCTGTGTCTCTGTGTCTCTGTGTCTCTGTGCTCTGTGTCTCTGTGTCTCTGTGCTCTGTGTCTCTGTGCTCTGTGTCTCTGTGTCTCTGTGCTCTGTGTCTCTGTGCTCTGTGTCTCTGTGTCTCTGTGTCTCTGTGTCTCTGTGCTCTGTGTCTCTGTGTCTCTGTGCTCTGTGTCTCTGTGCTCTGTGCTCTGTGTCTCTGTGCTCTGTGTCTCTGTGTCTCTGTGCTCTGTGTCTCTGTGTCTCTGTGCTCTGTGTCTCTGTGCTCTGTGCTCTGTGCTCTGTGTCTCTGTGTCTCTGTGCTCTGTGTCTCTGTGTCTCTGTGCTCTGTGTCTCTGTGTCTCTGTGCTCTGTGTCTCTGTGTCTCTGTGTCTCTGTGTCTCTGTGTCTCTGTGCTCTGTGTCTCTGTGTCTCTGTGCTCTGTGTCTCTGTGCTCTGTGTCTCTGTGCTCTGTGTCTCTGTGCTCTGTGTCTCTGTGTCTCTGTGCTCTGTGCGCTCTGTGTCTCTGTGCTCTGTGCTCTGTGTCTCTGTGTCTCTGTGCTCTGTGTCTCTGTGCTCTGTGCTCTGTGTCTCTGTGTCTCTGTGCTCTGTGTCTCTGTGTCTCTGTGCTCTGTGCTCTGTGTCTCTGTGTCTCTGTGCTCTGTGTCTCTGTGCTCTGTGTCTCTGTGTCTCTGTGCTCTGTGTCTCTGTGTCTCTGTGCTCTGTGTCTCTGTGTCTCTGTGTCTCTGTGCTCTGTGTCTCTGTGCTCTGTGCTCTGTGTCTCTGTGCTCTGTGTCTCTGTGTCTCTGTGCTCTGTGTCTCTGTGTCTCTGTGCTCTGTGTCTCTGTGTCTCTGTGTCTCTGTGCTCTGTGTCTCTGTGTCTCTGTGCTCTGTGTCTCTGTGCTCTGTGTCTCTGTGTCTCTGTGCTCTGTGTCTCTGTGTCTCTGTGCTCTGTGTCTCTGTGTCTCTGTGCTCTGTGTCTCTGTGTCTCTGTGCTCTGTGCTCTGTGCTCTGTGTCTCTGTGTCTCTGTGCTCTGTGTCTCTGTGTCTCTGTGCTCTGTGTCTCTGTGTCTCTGTGCTCTGTGTCTCTGTGCTCTGTGTCTCTGTGCTCTGTGCTCTGTGTCTCTGTGCTCTGTGTCTCTGTGCTCTGTGTCTCTGTGTCTCTGTGTCTCTGTGCTCTGTGTCTCTGTGCTCTGTGCTCTGTGTCTCTGTGCTCTGTGTCTCTGTGTCTCTGTGCTCTGTGTCTCTGTGCTCTGTGCTCTGTGTCTCTGTGCTCTGTGTCTCTGTGCTCTGTGCTCTGTGTCTCTGTGCTCTGTGTCTCTGTGTCTCTGTGCTCTGTGTCTCTGTGCTCTGTGTCTCTGTGTCTCTGTGCTCTGTGTCTCTGTGTCTCTGTGCTCTGTGTCTCTGTGTCTCTGTGCTCTGTGCGCTCTGTGTCTCTGTGCTCTGTGTCTCTGTGCTCTGTGTCTCTGTGTCTCTGTGTCTCTGTGCTCTGTGCCTCTGTGCCTCTGTGCCTCTGTGTCTCTGTGCTCTGTGTCTCTGTGCTCTGTGCTCTGTGCTCTGTGCTCTGTGGCTCTGTGTCTCTGTGTCTCTGTGTCTCTGTGCTCTGTGTCTCTGTGCTCTGTGCTCTGTGCTCTGTGTCTCTGTGTCTCTGTGTCTCTGTGTCTCTGTGCTCTGTGTCTCTGTGCTCTGTGCTCTGTGCTCTGTGCTCTGTGTCTCTGTGTCTCTGTGTCTCTGTGTCTCTGTGCTCTGTGTCTCTGTGTCTCTGTGCTCTGTGTCTCTGTGTCTCTGTGCTCTGTGCTCTGTGTCTCTGTGTCTCTGTGCTCTGTGTCTCTGTGTCTCTGTGTCTCTGTGTCTCTGTGCTCTGTGTCTCTGTGCTCTGTGTCTCTGTGCTCTGTGTCTCTGTGTCTCTGTGTCTCTGTGCTCTGTGTCTCTGTGTCTCTGTGTCTCTGTGTCTCTGTGTCTCTGTGCTCTGTGCTCTGTGTCTCTGTGTCTCTGTGCTCTGTGTCTCTGTGCTCTGTGTCTCTGTGTCTCTGTGCTCTGTGCTCTGTGTCTCTGTGTCTCTGTGCTCTGTGTCTCTGTGTCTCTGTGTCTCTGTGTCTCTGTGCTCTGTGTCTCTGTGCTCTGTGTCTCTGTGCTCTGTGTCTCTGTGTCTCTGTGTCTCTGTGCTCTGTGCTCTGTGTCTCTGTGTCTCTGTGTCTCTGTGCTCTGTGCTCTGTGTCTCTGTGTCTCTGTGTCTCTGTGCTCTGTGTCTCTGTGCTCTGTGCTCTGTGTCTCTGTGTCTCTGTGCTCTGTGTCTCTGTGTCTCTGTGTCTCTGTGTCTCTGTGCTCTGTGTCTCTGTGTCTCTGTGTCTCTGTGCTCTGTGTCTCTGTGCTCTGTGTCTCTGTGTCTCTGTGCTCTGTGTCTCTGTGCTCTGTGCTCTGTGTCTCTGTGTCTCTGTGCTCTGTGTCTCTGTGTCTCTGTGTCTCTGTGCTCTGTGTCTCTGTGTCTCTGTGTCTCTGTGCGTCTTGCAGCTCAGTCATCTTTATTCTAAAAATCACACTTGATGATATTTAAAGATATGAATGTAAACTGGTGTCTCTACGGTTTTTGTGTCAGTTTAAATCTGGTTTCTACATCAGTGATTACATTAGTGTTCAGTCCGGTCCTCTGAGGTCCGTCCGGGATAATGAAGGAGAGACAGCGCTGATGAAATATGTGGCGGACTTTTATGAATGAATTTGTTTACGTTTATATCTTGTCATATTGAAAGTAACAATTGAACATGGCTCACTACATGCGCTCGTAGAGCCTAAGTAAAACAACGTCCGGTTTGAATGATTATGAAGACGTGGATCTGTCAGTAAGTTTGATATTTAGTGAAATAAAATGTGGAAGAAACATCAATACACATCCTGCAGGCTTCAATTCACCACTTCACCGTCTGTGTCGCCAATTTACCCTGCCTCCAAAATGTACGTACGCCTGGGTCAGAGTTTGCTTACCGGTGCGCACATTTTACCGTCAGGTTTGTTTTTATAGATCACACACTTTGCGTGATTAAAGGCGTACGCCAGTTTCAGGGCCCGTTTAGTGCGTACGCAACGGTTATAACTGAGACCCCAGGGCCGTCAGCATTAACGAGTTAATTACATTAATCTCATGTTATTTTGTCCCTTCAGGCTCTCCGTAGATAGTGGTCCTCAGTGTCTCCCTGTAGATAGTGGTCCTCAGTGTCTCCCTGTAGATAGTGGTCCTCAGTGTCTCCCTGTAGATAGTGGTCCTCAGTGTCTCCCTGTAGATAGTGGTCCTCAGTGTCTCCCTGTAGATAGTGGTCCTCAGTGTCTCCCTGTAGATAGTGGTCCTCAGTGTCTCCCTGTAGATAGTGGTCCTCAGTGTCTCCCTGTAGTCTCAGTGATGTAAAAGAAGGACACTGCTGCATCTTTGAATGTCTCATTTCACTTTAACAAACTCTCAGACAGCTCAGCTGACGAGTCCAAAGTCATATCCACCTGATGACATCACACATTGACCTTTGTTACCGTTCACCTGATGACATCACACATTGACCTTTGTTACCGTTCACCTGATGACATCACACATTGACCTTTGTTACCGTTCACCTTATGACATCACACATTGACCTTTGTTACCGTTCACCTGATGACATCACACATTGACCTTTGTTACCGTTCACCTGATGACATCACACATTGACCTTCGTTACCGTTCACCTGATGACATCACACATTGACCTTCGTTACCGTTCACCTGATGACATCACACATTGACCTTTGTTACCGTTCCTTTGAGCTGTTTGACCTCACTTTGGGATCCTTAACCACTTCCTGTTTCTGTGCTTGAACTTCCTGTCCTCGGGTGCGTTTGTTTTAACAGGTGGAGTTTAGGGGGTGAGGTCTGTCTGTCCTTCTTACATCATTTTATAATTATTTATGATTCTTTAAGCTCTCTAACCTGCTGAACACTGACACCTAGTGGTGGTTTGAACACATGACAGCACACAGGTGAGTTCCATCATCAGTCAGTTTATTATCTGCAGGTTTTATAGAAAAGTTTGCCTTCGTTGATATTTAATCATCAGACGACTGTGAGCTCAGAGTCCTCGGGTCGCCGAGCTGCTGGACACCGCAGACGCTCCGCTCATCGGCATCTTCTTCAGAGTCCGGTTCAGCTGAGGGACGAGAAACCCAAAAACAACCTGAGGTCTACGTTCACACCTGAACCCCAGCACATTTTAAATTCTAAACAGGGACTCCTACAAAGACTTCAGGGATCTCAGACTTCAGTGGGAAAGGTTGGAAACATGTTAAACCCTTATGATTCTAATGATCGTTAAAATAAAGAAACGACACCTGCTTCATCAGACAGGTGAGCAGGAGAAAAGTTACCCTTCACACCGTCTACATGACGTACTGACACTGTGTGTCTGAAATCATTTTAAACACTAAGTTACAAATCATCAGGTGTCTGGGACTTCTGTTGTTGCCGTGGTAACAGGTTTTGATATGGTTTGATTTTTAATCTCTGGCATCATGACGACCTCAGTAAAAGTTAAAAAGCTTGAAAAGAAGTCAAAGTGCTCACCTCTTCAAATTTATGGATCTGTCGGATGAAAAAGTCTCCGTAACGCCGAGCGACCTTCGTGTCAGCGATGTGGATCATATCCTGACGGAGAATCAGAGAGAAAAACATAGAATGAAGAAACAGACGAGCTGCTCACATCTCAGTCCTCCTAAGTGTGTGTGTGTGTGTGTGTGTGTGTGTGTGTGTGTGTGTAAACACCTTGTCAATGTAGAAGTCAACTTCTGAAGCAGACTGAAACTCTCCGTCCAGAGCCGAGATCCCGCTGGTCCACACAAGGTTCTTCATCTTATGTTTGAAGACGAGCAGCTGGATCCTGAACTCCTGCTCCGTCATGTCCAGGAAGCCCGCCAACTTCGCCACGGGCATGGTGGTGTACAGCTTCAGGAAGCTATACACACACACAAACACATAAAGATAGACACACACACACACACACACACACACACACACACACACACAGAGACCATCAGTGTTTGACCTCAGATAACATGCAGACATAATCCCTCGCGAACGATGGAGGTTTTCTAAAAGGTCAGAATGGTTGTGACTCAGTCTGAACACCAGGGGGCGCTCTCATAAACAGGACCACAAACACACAGAGCAGAGAAGAAGAAGACTGTTTGTGCAGCAGAGCGCCCTCTGGTGGCCTGTGAGCGTACCTGCGGATGGTGGAGAGCTGTGCCTGCTGTTGCACCTCCTCCGCAAACACCTTGAGCTGCTGCTGGAACGGCTCCTTGTGGTAGTTGGGATGAACGTTGTCGTAGTTTGGAACGACGGGGGACAGGAACTTCGGACAGGCGAAGCTGAACAGCTCCTCGAACACCTGCAAGTCTCTGACGAAGGAACACACACCTCCAGAGTCACCTTATCTAAATCCCCATGACGATCAAAGTGTCTGACCCGCCACATCATCATCCTCACCATGATGACAAGCCGGCCAGTAAGAGTGTGTGTGTTACAGAGTGTGTGTGTGTGTGTGTGTTAGTGTGTGTTTGTGTGTCTTACCCTTTCTGCATGCGCAGCATCTTGTCTCCATATTTCTCTCGGAGCTGAGTGTGGATGCTCTCATCGATCCTCATCGGGTACATGGTGAGAGCGATGGCGAGCAGACCGTGCATCTGCTCGTTCTGTTTGTTGATCTGAACACACAAAGATGACATCACGATTAGAGTTGACGCCATGATCACAGATGACATCATGATTACATAGAACGTCATGATTACGCCAAACTCACTAACACAACCACATCAATAATCGGTCTACCCACATCCAACCTAACAACACTCTCAACAGGGCCATCACACGCATCACAACCTCAATAGAACAGGACATCACACACCCACTGAAGATCCACCTCAGATGCCACTCCCCTCAGGACAGAGGTAGGAGGTACAGAGGTGCAGAGGAAGGAGGTACAGAGCCCTGAGGTACAGAGGTGCAGAGGAAGGAGGTACAGAGCCCTGAGGTACAGAGGAAGGAGGTGCAGAGCCCTGAGGTACAGAGGAAGGAGGTGCAGAGCCCTGAGGTACAGAGGAAGGAGGTGCAGAGCCCTGAGGTACAGAGGAAGGAGGTGCAGAGCCCTGAGGTACAGAGGAAGGAGGTACAGAGCCCTGAGGTACAGAGGAAGGAGGTGCAGAGCCCTGAGGTACAGAGGAAGGAGGTGCAGAGCCCTGAGGTACAGAGGAAGGAGGTGCAGAGCCCTGAGGTACAGAGGAAGGAGGTGCAGAGCCCTGAGGTACAGAGGAAGGAGGTGCAGAGCCCTGAGGTACAGAGGAAGGACGTGCAGAGCCCTGAGGTACATAGGAAGGGGGTGCAGAGCCCTGAGGTACATAGGAAGGGGGTGCAGAGCCCTGAGGTACAGAGGAAGGACGTGCAGAGCCCTGAGGTACAGAGGAAGGAGGTGCAGAGCCCTGAGATACAGAGCACAGAGGTAGAGAGGATGGAGGTGCAGAGCACAGAGGTACAGAGCACAGAGGTAGAGAGGATGGAGGTGCAGAGCCCTGAGGTACAGAGCACAGAGGTAGAGAGGATGGAGGTGCAGAGCACAGAGGTAGAGAGGAGGGAGGTTGCAGAGCCCTGAGGTACAGAGCATAGAGGTACAGAGGAGGGAGGTGCAGAGCCCTGAGGTACAGAGCACAGAGGTACAGAGGATGGAGGTACAGAGCACAGAGGTACAGAGGATGGAGGTGCAGAGCACAGAGGTAGAGAGGGTGGCGGTGCAGAGCACAGAGGTACAGAGGTAGAGAGGATGGAGGTGCAGAGGATGGAGGTGCAGAGCACAGAGGTAGAGAGGGTGGAGGTGCAGAGCACAGAGGTACAGAGCACAGAGGTAGAGAGGAGGGAGGTTGCAGAGCACAGAGGTACAGAGCACAGAGGTACAGAGGATGGAGGTAGAGAGGATGGAGGTGCAGAGCCCTGAGGTACAGAGCACAGAGGTACAGAGCACAGAGGTACAGAGCACAGAGGTACAGAGCATAGAGGTACAAAGCACAGAGGTACAGAGCACAGAGGTACAGAGCACAGAGGTACAGAGCACAGAGGTACAAAGCACAGAGGTACAGAGCACAGAGGTACAGAGCACAGAGGTACAGAGCATAGAGGCACAGAGGTGCAGAGCCCTGAGGTACAGAGCACAGAGGTACAGAGGATAGAGATGCAGAGGATGGAGGTGCAGAGCACAGAGGTACAGAGCACAGAGGTGCAGAGGATAGAGATGCAGAGGATGGAGGTGCAGAGCACAGAGGTACAGAGCACAGAGGTGCAGAGGATAGAGATGCAGAGGATGGAGGTGCAGAGCACAGAGGTACAGAGCACAGAGGTGCAGAGGATGGAGGTGCAGAGCACAGAGGTACAGAGCATAGAGGTGCAGAGGATGGAGGTGCAGAGCACAGAGGTAAAGAGTATGGAGGTGCAGAGCACAGAGGTAAAGAGTATGGAGGTGCAGAGCACAGAGGTACAGAGCATAGAGGTGCAGAGGATGGAGGTGCAGAGCACAGAGGTAGAGAGGATGGAGGTACAGAGCACAGAGGTACAGAGCACAGAGGTAGAGAGGATGGAGGTGCAGAGCACAGAGGTACAGAGCACAGAGGTAGAGAGGATGGAGGTGCAGAGCACAGAGGTAGAGAGGAGGGAGGTTGCAGAGCCCTGAGGTACAGAGCACAGAGGTACAGAGCCCTGAGGTACAGAGGATGGAGGTGCAGAGCACAGAGGTACAGAGGATGGAGGTACAGAGCCCTGAGGTACAGAGGATGGAGGTGCAGAGCATAGAGGTACAGAGGAAGGAGGTACAGAGCCCTGAGGTACAGAGGAAGGAGGTACAGAGCATAGAGGTAGAGAGGAGGGAGGTTGCAGAGCCCTGAGGTACAGAGGATGGAGGTACAGAGGGGCTCACTTTGGGAAAAGCCTGATCCCTGCTGTTCTACCTGCCCTAAACAAAAGCCCCCCTGAACAGACCAGAAGGGGAACTTCTGATGTTGTTTTGTTTGTTTCATACTCTGTGTTTTGTGTATGTTCTGCTCTTTGGTTGGCATCGCCTGTTTGACAGTAACGGGGCTGTGAAAAGGAATTTCCTCACGGGGACAATAAAGTCTATACATCAGTGGTTATTAAAGGTTTAAAGCTCTGTAATGAACTGCCGTTTACCTGACTTCACAGAGACCGAATAAAGTTTCCTCAGGGTGATTGCTTTACAGGACCATAAATATAAACGTGTGTAGTCAAGTCAAATGGCGCCTCACCATCTCATATTTGTACGTGGACCTCTGGAACATGTTCCTGGTCCTCTGGATGTACAACAGGATGTTGGCGAACACTCGGATGGCGTCCTGGTAGCGTCTCATCATCAGGTAGGCGAAGCCCACGTAGTAATAAGTGGTGATCTGACACTCGGGCACACGGGAGTACATGCTCTGGCAGACAGGGGGCAGCAGAGTGACAGGTAAGTGTAAATCCGGTGATATGAACATTCATCGTGTGTGTGTGTGTGTGTGTGTGTGTGTGTGTGTGTGTGTGTGTGTGTGGATGACGTTTTACCTTCTTGTTGAGCTCGATGTTCTCCAACACTTTGATGGCCTGATAATAATCCCCGAGCAGAGAGTGCAGCCGCAGCAGACCCACCAGGCTGAAGTACCCCAACATCTTATAGAGAGAGTGACGCCCGTACTCCCCCGCCACGCTCTCTGGGTCTCCTGCAGCAACACAACGAAACATCAACAACACCACAATGAAAACAGCAACACAACGACAGCGTGAAAAACAAACACTCGGCACACTCTGATCCAGGTTTTCTCTCATTGAATCTCTTTAACGAGGTATTTCGATGAGTTGATTATTTCCTCCTCTGATCACTGAAGCTTCAAAATCAAAACAGATTTGCAGTCAGATTCAGCTCTGTGGAAATTGCACAGATATGTTGCCAACGGCCGCGTGCAGGACTTTAACTTCAATACATTCTCCAGCGTTTGGTGTCTTGATATCGTTGGACTTTTCTAGAATCGTATTCTGTTATCGTGACAGCCCTCGTCTTTATATTTTAACCCTTTCTTACCCCCGCTGGTGTAGACCTCCAGTTGCCGGTTGATGTTGCTCTTGTCAACCAACGAGTGCAACACGTTGAGGACGCTGTGGACGTTCCAGATCTTCGGGTTGTTCCTCAGAAACTCGATCTCCTCCTCCGACTTCTTGGCTGTTTTACAGCGATACTGACTGAACGACTGGAACTGCAGCCGGGGGGCAGAGAGAGATTTACATACTTATATTTGCAGCTTTGATTTGGTCATTAAAACAAGCGCATTTCCACAGAGACATTAGTCAGAGTCGTGATTTTCTTTCTGTACCTGGTAGATAAACTCATCAATGATGTCCCACAGCCATTGGTTAGGAAGCTCCAAGGGGGCGGGGCCATCAGCATCTGTTTACAGTTACATGTTTACTCGTCAGTCATCAGGTGTTATTAGATTCAAAGAATATTAACATGAAGGTGGTCACTCACTGAGGATGTAGTTAAAGAGGTTACAGTAGTTATAGTACGACTCGAACCTCTGATCCAAAGTGGGTCCACCCTGATGACAGAGAGGGGGGGGGGGGGGGGGCAGAGATGTTTCATATCATGTTATAATTAACTACAATTTACACATTTTCACATCTGCACTCCTGAACAGATCAGGAGGACTGCTCCGGATATTCTCCTGATCTGGTTGTTCACACATGTACCTCACAGTGGGAGACTTCCCTATCAGACGGAGGGGGGGGGGGGGGTCCTCCTGAGGTATGACGTGATGAAAAAAGAACAACGTGGAAGTGGCGGACAAAGCAACAGAGTCCTCTATACTAGGCCTGGGCGATATGACTAAAAATGTTATCACGATAAATGTTCAATCATTACTTCTTTCAAATGTAAAAGCTGATTGTTGCTCCTGAGTGAAAGTTGAAGAAACCAGATGGTTAATTATGGTTTAATGATTCTTTATTATCAGAACATGACAAACTATAATGAAACAGGAACATGTCACCATCATAAGCTCAGAGCACGGAGCTGGAAACGCTGATCTGACAGTTAGCTGCTGGGCAGTAACACTTAGCCTACTGGCCCGCTGCTCACTGAGGGTCCACACCATACACTGTTTATATTATTTACAATACGCTCCACACTAACACTGGTTTGGGACGTTTGCTCATTTCTTCCCTTCAGCGTGTTTTTAACGGCTCATATTGTGTCAAACAGTGAAGGGTCTGTGGTGCACGTTTTAGCTGCACTCGTCTTCAGCACAGTTAACAGAGCATGTTACTCCTTTTTTATCGGACTGTAAATATCCAAAATGTCTCCAAACTCCTGAAGCTGAGCGGTCTGTTCTTTTCATCTTGTCGGCGATGTTTCCTCCTGCTTTGAGCTGGCAGGCTCAGCGCTTTCTTCTAATTTCGGCTGTGTTTTCATTCTGCTCCGAAAATGTATAAGCCCGCCTACCCATATCCCTGCGACATGATTGGCTGTTTGACGTCTTTTTCTTCTTCTCTTTAATGTCGGGTGGCAACTAGCGATCAATGTGCATTTGTTCTCCAGTGAAACAGGAAATCAATAAGAGCAGTTACTCACGCTGACTTTAGCGTAGATGTGTCTGTAGTACAGCTCTTTGTAGAGGATCAGGAACACAGCATCTGCACAGAACACACACACACAATGTGTGTTTCATGAATCATATCTCAATATTGTAAAGATGGCGTCTGAGTAAAGATGGCAGATGAAACACTCACCATTTCCCACGAGTGATGCGATGGCCTCGGCTTCGGGCCACGGAGACGTCTTAAAGAAACGATCCGTCAGTTTATTCCAGCTGAAGGACAATGTGAGGAAGAGGAGCAGAGTGAACATAAAGGGTTAATGTGAGGAAGAGGAGCAGAGTGAACATAAAGGGTTAATGTGAGGAAGAGGAGCAGAGTGAACATAAAGGGTTAATGTGAGGAAGAGGAGCAGAGTGAACATAAAGGGTTAATGTGAGGAAGAGGAGCAGAGTGAACATAAAGGGTTAATGTGAGGAAGAGGAGCAGAGTGAACACAAAGGGTTAATGTGAGGAAGAGGAGCAGAGTGAACACAAAGGGTTAATGTGAGGAAGAGGAGCAGAGTGAACATAAAGGGTTAATGTGAGGAAGAGGAGCAGAGTGAACATAAAGGGTTAATGTGAGGAAGAGGAGCAGAGTGAACATAAAGGGTTAATGTGAGGAAGAGGAGCAGAGTGAACACAAAGGGTTAATGTGAGGAAGAGGAGCAGAGTGAACACAAAGGGTTAATGTGAGGAAGAGGAGCAGAGTGAACACAAAGGGTTAATGTGAGGAAGAGGAGCAGAGTGAACATAAAGGGTTAATGTGAGGAAGAGGAGCAGAGTGAACATAAAGGGTTAATGTGAGGAAGAGGAGCAGAGTGAACATAAAGGGTTAATGTGAGGAAGAGGAGCAGAGTGAACATAAAGGGTTAATGTGAGGAAGAGGAGCAGAGTGAACATAAAGGGTTAATGTGAGGAAGAGGAGCAGAGTGAACATAAAGGGTTAATGTGAGGAAGAGGAGCAGAGTGAACACAAAGGGTTAATGTGAGGAAGAGGAGCAGAGTGAACATAAAGGGTTAATGTGAGGAAGAGGAGCAGAGTGAACATAAAGGGTTAATGTGAGGAAGAGGAGCAGAGTGAACACAAAGGGTTAATGTGAGGAAGAGGAGCAGAGACATCAGTGAACAGTGGAGGAGATGATGTGAGTGAAGGACACAAGGAGACATCAGTGAACAGTGGAGGAGATGATGTGAGTGAAGGACACGAGGAGACATCAGTGAACAGTGGAGGAGATGATGTGAGTGAAGGACACGAGGAGACATCAGTGAACAGTGGAGGAGATGATGTGAGTGAAGGACACAAGGAGACATCAGTGAACAGTGGAGGAGATGATGTGAGTGAAGGACACAAGGAGACATCAGTGAACAGTGGAGGAGATGATGTGAGTGAAGGACACAAGGAGACATCAGTGAACAGTGGAGGAGATGATGTGAGTGAAGGACACGAGGAGACATCAGTGAACAGTGGAGGAGATGTGAGTGAAGGACACGAGGAGACATCAGTGAACAGTGGAGGAGATGATGTGAGTGAAGGACACGAGGAGACATCAGTGAACAGTGGAGGAGATGATGTGAGTGAAGGACACAAGGAGACATCAGTGAACAGTGGAGGAGATGATGTGAGTGAAGGACACGAGGAGACATCAGTGAACAGTGGAGGAGATGATGTGAGTGAAGGACACGAGGAGACATCAGTGAACAGTGGAGGAGATGATGTGAGTGAAGGACACGAGGAGACATCAGTGAACAGTGGAGGAGATGTGAGTGAAGGACACGAGGAGACATCAGTGAACAGTGGAGGAGATGATGTGAGTGAAGGACACGAGGAGACATCAGTGAACAGTGGAGGAGATGATGTGAGTGAAGGACACAAGGAGACATCAGTGAACAGTGGAGGAGATGATGTGAGTGAAGGACACGAGGAGACATCAGTGAACAGTGGAGGAGATGTGAGTGAAGGACACGAGGAGACATCAGTGAACAGTGGAGGAGATGATGTGAGTGAAGGACACGAGGAGACATCAGTGAACAGTGGAGGAGATGATGTGAGTGAAGGACACAAGGAGACATCAGTGAACAGTGGAGGAGATGATGTGAGTGAAGGACACAAGGAGACATCAGTGAACAGTGGAGGAGATGATGTGAGTGAAGGACACGAGGAGACATCAGTGAACAGTGGAGGAGATGATGTGAGTGAAGGACACGAGGAGACATCAGTGAACAGTGGAGGAGATGATGTGAGTGAAGGACACAAGGAGACATCAGTGAACAGTGGAGGAGATGATGTGAGTGAAGGACACGAGGAGACATCAGTGAACAGTGGAGGAGATGATGTGAGTGAAGGACACAAGGAGACATCAGTGAACAGTGGAGGAGATGATGTGGGTGAAGGACACGAGGAGACATCAGTGAACAGTGGAGGAGATGATGTGAGTGAAGGACACGAGGAGACATCAGTGAACAGTGGAGGAGAAGATGTGAGTGAAGGACACGAGGAGACATCAGTGAACAGTGGAGGAGATGATGTGAGTGAAGGACACAAGGAGACATCAGTGAACAGTGGAGGAGATGATGTGAGTGAAGGACACAAGGAGACATCAGTGAACAGTGGAGGAGATGATGTGAGTGAAGGACACGAGGAGACATCAGTGAACAGTGGAGGAGATGATGTGAGTGAAGGACACGAGGAGACATCAGTGAACAGTGGAGGAGATGATGTGAGTGAAGGACACAAGGAGACATCAGTGAACAGTGGAGGAGATGATGTGAGTGAAGGACACGAGGAGACATCAGTGAACAGTGGAGGAGATGATGTGAGTGAAGGACACGAGGAGACATCAGTGAACAGTGGAGGAGATGATGTGAGTGAAGGACACGAGGAGACAGGGTTAGGGTTAGGGCTGTTCACGCTGTGTGGACACACCTGAGATTGTTTGTTATTGAATCAGACCCTGAGATCATAACCTCACATCAGGTAGTCACATCAGGTAGTCGTAGAGAGCTCACCTGTTCTCGTAGACGTCCTGGATCTCGTAGATCTTCTGCTCGATGCTCTCGCTCGACACTCGGTTGGACTGCAGCTCATACACCTTCTGGTCGATCAGGTCGGAGGTGGTTTTATGGAAATACTGCAGGAAGTTCTTGATGACTTCGGGGATTACGCTATAGGTCTGCTGCTCGTACTGACGCTCATACGCCAGGTCTGCTTTAGGATCACCTGCGGGCGGGGGGGGGGGGGGGGTTACACACCTGTTTATGGACTATCTCTACCACTGCATGAAGGGGCATCAAGCTGTACACCCCAATACAAACACACAGCCTGTATCACCCATACACATTGTAGTTAGTGTGTGTGTGTGTGTGTGTGTGTGTGTGTGTGTGTGCGTGTGTGCGTGGGCATGTGTTTGAACATACACACATACACAATGTGTGAAGTTCGTGCCGTGTGTTTACTGACTCAGTTAAAACATGATCATGTAGGTTCAGGTGGGCTGATGTGCACAGACTCACCTGTGTGCAGGTCGTAGTCGTTGGGGTAGGTGTAAGGATCGTACTGTGGAAAGACAGAGGAGTGAGACATCTTTCAGTGATGCTAAGCTAACATACACGTTGGTCCTCTCTCACAGTTAAAGAGATTAAACATAAACAACTCAACATGCTAACATCATATTAGCTCTTCGGAAGCGGCTGTTGAGCCGGGTGTTAGCCAGCTAGCCGGCTAACTGAGCACAGCTAGCTGTGACGTCGTTATTTTAATATCAAACAGAAATCCGACAAAGAAGAACTCACGGTGCTCGCCTCTCCTCCTGCTACTCCTCCTCCTCCTCCTTCTTCTTCTTGGTAGGACATGATGATGGAGTGAGGATGCCCTTTAACACTCCAGAGAAACAGCTGAATTAATGCTTAGCTAACTATGGAGGCTAAACCACGCAGCAAGCCAGGACCGGAAGCGGAAGAAAGGAGTGTCTTCTTCTTCTTCTTCGGTGGTGTAAAACATTCTATATTCGAGATGAGTCATTACCTCATGACTGCCCCCTTCAGGCTTCATTCCTCCTGTTTATATTAAAGAGTTTAATTCAGACCATCTTTGAATATAAACAAGTGTTCTTATTTATTATAGAATTAACCACATTAATAACACTGAGACAATTATAAGTTTTAATACTGACTTAATTGTTCTTAACTGTTTTTGCTTTCATATTTTATTCTGACCTTTATTATTTTTACTGTATTATAGGAACTTCCTACACAGGACCCCCGTTGCCTGTTATCGATCACACCGCTCAGGTGATGCAGCGACCCAGGGTCAACGGAGGTTTATGCTTCAGCATGGTGAAGTGTTTAATGCCTTACTAGCTTTAGACACAAAATATTCTGTTGGTGGGGATAAACTTGATCCCTACTTTTTAAATCTTGCAGCCCCTGTTTTAGTCAACTACATAACTTACATTTTTAACCTTTCTGTTTTATCTGGTACTGTTCCCTTAGTTTGGAAGGCTACTTATATCACTCCACTACATCAGGGTGGTGAATCGGCTAATGTGAACATTAGCATGCCTTGCTAAAATCTTAGAATCTCTAATAAGTGACAACTGAAATCCTACCTTTAAGAACATTGTATTTTAAGCTCACATCAGTCTGGCTTTAGACAAAAGCAAAGCACGGTTACTGCCGCCACTCTTGTTTTAAATAACATCATTTCGACTTTGGATAACAGGAAGCACTGTGCAGCTCTTTTTATTGACCTTTCTAAAGCCTTTGACTCAGTTAATCATGAATTGCTCTTGAAAAGGGTAGTTAATATTGGTTTTTGATAAAAATGCATTCAACTGGTTAAGGAGCTATCTGTTGGGGAGACTGCAGTGTGTAGCACTAGGAACTACAAAATCACTATTTGTTGAAATTGCAAATGGTGTTCCACAAGGTTCTGTCCTAGGTCCTGTTCTGTTCACTCTCTATATAAAGGAAATTGTATCTGCTGTCTCTGGCTGTAAAATTCATCTTTATGCTGATGACACAATTTTGTACTGCGCTGCTGATAATATACAGTCTGCTGTGTGTTCTCTCCAGTGCTGCTTTTCTGATTTAGAAGTTGCACTCACTAAACACAGATTAGTTTTAAATGCAGAGAAAACCAAATGTATGCTTTACCAGATTTTGAGAATCTTGGTATCATAACTAAGCATGGCTCTAATATTGAGACAAGATTTACATATGTACCTTTTTTATTTATAGAGCTCTGATTGAGATGCCATCCTCTTACATCTCCTCCTTGTTAGTCTGGTCCTATGGAGTACATTACACGAGGTCTAATGACTGGCTTACACTGCAGGTTCCTAGAGCTCATTCTGCGCTTGGAAGATCTGCTTTTGGCTTCTTTGCATCATCAGCTTGGAATTTTATACAAAGCACTTTAAAGATGAAGGCACTGGTTTCTTATGGCCATTTTAGATCCTCAATTATTAACTTCCTTACTTCTGATTGCAAATGTTTGAATTGATTTAGATTTTAATACTGCTTATTAATTGTATGTCGGTTTTAACTGATGTTGTTTCTCTATGCTGTGTATATGTATGTATGTTATTGTGGCTATTTGTCAAAAAAGTAATTAAGAAAAAATTACAAGCAAACCGAATAAACTCAACAAACAGCCACTGATGCATCGTTCCAGTCTTACGCAGGCAATCATTTCAATGTCCAGTTGGAAATCACAGTTTCTTCATTTAATTTAAATCATCCAAAAACGAACAAACATTTCTTGGCTCATGGTAAAAAACCTGTCCCTTCCTGGTGCATCACCTCACAGTGACACAACTGCAACATATCTGGGTGCGTTCAGATTGTCCCTCCTCTCTCCTCTCTCTCTCCTCTTCACCTTCACCCCGTGAAAACGTCACGGGGTTAAGGAAAGGTGTTAGGAGAATTCATAAAGGACTTAGGGAAAGGCGATCGCGTTGTTTTGACAATCCGACCGCATTTCCACTCGGTGACGTAATAATGCGACGGCGGCGGAGGTTAGTGACGTGGGTCTGCCGTGGTGAAACTACAATGTTCAGTAAATGGACTACAGCTGATCTAAAAATCTTTTGCTGCGATCCAGTTGAACTGGGAAGTGGGAAATTCCGAGTTCCCAGTCAGAAGTGTCAACTGGAACGCCCCCTGAAGTCATAATTACTAGTCGGAAACTCGGAGAAGTCGGAGTAGCCCG
>CM036541.1:386487-398987 GCA_020745685.1 Tautogolabrus adspersus | reverse complement strand
TGTGTCATTGTCTGTTACTCTGTCTGTGTCTGTTACTCTGTCTGTGTCATTGTCTGTTACTCTGTATGTGTCATTGTCTGTTACTCTGTATGTGTCATTGTCTGTTACTCTGTATGTGTCATTGTCTGTTACTCTGTCTGTGTCATTGTCTGTTACTCTGTCTGTGTCATTGTCTGTTACTCTGTCTGTGTCATTGTCTGTTACTCTGTCTGTGTCTGTTACTCTGTCTGTGTCATTGTCTGTTACTCTGTATGTGTCATTGTCTGTTACTCTGTCTGTGTCATTGTCTGTTACTCTGTCTGTGTCATTGTCTGTTACTCTGTCTGTGTCATTGTCTGTTACTCTGTCTGTGTCATTGTCTGTTACTCTGTCTGTGTCTGTTACTCTGTCTGTGTCATTGTCTGTTACTCTGTCTGTGTCATTGTCTGTTACTCTGTCTGTGTCATTGTCTGTTACTCTGTCTGTGTCTGTTACTCTGTCTGTGTCATTGTCTGTTACTCTGTCTGTGTCATTGTCTGTTACTCTGTCTGTGTCATTGTCTGTTACTCTGTCTGTGTCATTGTCTGTTACTCTGTCTGTGTCATTGTCTGTTACTCTGTATGTGTCATTGTCTGTTACTCTGTCTGTGTCTGTTACTCTGTCTGTGTCATTGTCTGTTACTCTGTCTGTGTCATTGTCTGTTACTCTGTCTGTGTCATTGTCTGTTACTCTGTATGTGTCATTGTCTGTTACTCTGTCTGTGTCATTGTCTGTTACTCTGTCTGTGTCTGTTACTCTGTCTGTGTCATTGTCTGTTACTCTGTCTGTGTCTGTTACTCTGTCTGTGTCATTGTCTGTTACTCTGTCTGTGTCATTGTCTGTTACTCTGTATGTGGCATTGTCTGTTACTCTGTCTGTTACTCTGTATGTGTCTGTTACTCTGTCTGTGTCATTGTCTGTTACTCTGTATGTGTCTGTTACTCTGTCTGTGTCATTGTCTGTTACTCTGTCTGTGTCTGTTACTCTGTCTATAACTGTGTATGTTAACGTTTACTGTGTCCGTGGCTGGGTCTGTGTCTATGTCTGTTACTCTGTTACTCTGTCTGTGTCATTGTCTGTTACTCTGTCTGTGTCATTGTCTGTTACTCTGTCTGTGTCATTGTCTGTTACTCTGTCTGTGTCTGTTACTCTGTCTGTGTCATTGTCTGTTACTCTGTCTGTGTCTGTTACTCTGTATGTGTCATTGTCTGTTACTCTGTCTGTGTCTGTTACTCTGTATGTGTCATTGTCTGTTACTCTGTCTGTGTCTGTTACTCTGTATGTGTCATTGTCTGTTACTCTGTATGTTACTCTGTGTCTGTTACTCTGTATGTGTCATTGTCTGTTACTCTGTCTGTGTCTGTTACTCTGTATGTGTCATTGTCTGTTACTCTGTATGTTACTCTGTGTCTGTTACTCTGTCTGTGTCATTGTCTGTTACTCTGTATGTGTCTGTTACTCTGTCTGTGTCATTGTCTGTTACTCTGTCTGTGTCTGTTACTCTGTCTGTGTCATTGTCTGTTACTCTGTATGTGTCATTGTCTGTTACTCTGTCTGTGTCATTGTAATAATAATAATAATAATACATTAGTTTTATATAGCGCTTTTCTAAAACCCAAAGACGCTTTGACAGAGAGAGAAAAAAAACAAAACAACAATCAATAAACAAAACAAGAACAAAATCAATGTAAGGGGGGAGGATGGGAGTTAGTGATTGAAGGCAGTGTTGAAGATTGTCTGTTACTCTGTCTGTCTGTTACTGTGTTTATTACTCTGTAAGTATATCTGTTAATGTGTTGTGTGTCTGTTAATGTGTCTGTGACTGTCATTGTCTGTCTGTGCATGTGTCATTGTCTGTTACTCTGTCTGTGTCTGTAACTGTGTTTGTTACTCTGTTACTCTCTGTGTCATTGTCTGTCTGTACATGTGTCATTGTCTGTTACTCTGTCTGTGTCTGTTACTGTGTTTGTTACTCTGTTAGTATATCTGTTAATGTGTTGTGTGTCTGTTAATGTGTCTGTGACTGTGTCATTGTCTGTCTGTGCCTGTGTCATTGTCTGTAACTCTGTATGTGTCTGTTACTGTGTTTGTTACTCTGTTAGTATATCTGTTAATGTGTTGTGTCTGTTACTGTCTGTGACTGTGTCTGTTAATGTGTCTGTAACCGTCTTATACTGTGTCTGTTTCTGTCTGTTTCTGTGTCTGTTACTGTGTTTGTTACTCTGTAAGTATATCTGTTAATGTGTTGTGTGTCTGTTAATGTGTCTGTGACTGTCATTGTCTGTCTGTGCATGTGTCATTGTCTGTTACTCTGTCTGTGTCTGTAACTGTGTTTGTTACTCTGTTACTCTCTGTGTCATTGTCTGTCTGTACATGTGTCATTGTCTGGTACTCTGTCTGTGTCTGTTACTGTGTTTGTTACTCTGTTAGTATATCTGTTAATGTGTTGTGTGTCTGTTAATGTGTCTGTGACTGTGTCATTGTCTGTCTGTGCCTGTGTCATTGTCTGTAACTCTGTATGTGTCTGTTACTGTGTTTGTTACTCTGTTAGTATATCTGTTAATGTGTTGTGTCTGTTACTGTCTGTGACTGTGTCTGTTTATGTGTCTGTAACCGTCTTATACTGTGTCTGTTTCTGTCTGTTTCTGTGTCTGTTTCTGTGTCTGTTTCTCTGTCTGTTTCTGTGTCTGTTACTGTGACTGTTACTGTTACTGTTACTGTGTCTGTGACTGTGACTGTTACTGTGTCTGTGACTGTTACTCTGTCTGTGTGACTGTGTCTGTTATTGTGACTGTGTCTGTTACTGTGTCTGTGACTGTTACTGTGTCTGTTACTCTGTCTGTTTCTGTGTCTGTTACTGTGTCTGTGACTGTTACTGTTTCTGTGTCTGTTACTGTGTCTGTGACTGTTACTCTGTCTGTGACTGTTACTCTGTCTGTGACTGTGTCTGTTATTGTGACTGTGTCTGTTACTGTGTCTGTGACTGTTACTGTGGCTGTGTCTGAGTCTTTGTCTGTGACTGTTACTGTGTCTGTGTTTTTCATTGTACAAGCAGCTGTTTGATCTGAGCTGCTGCACCAAAACATCCAGACACACTACAGATGCACTTCAGTCTCACTACAGACACACTGCAGACACTACAGACACACTGCAGACACTACAGACACACTACAAACACTACAGACACACTGCAGACACTACAGACACACTGCAGACACTACAGACACACTACAAACACTACAGACACACTGCAGACACTACAGACACAATGCAGACACTACAGACACACTACAAACACTACAGACACACTGCAGACACTACAGACACACTGCAGACACTACAGACACACTGCAGACACTACAGACACACTGCAGACACTACAGACACACTGCAGACACTACAGACACACTGCAGACACTACAGACACACTGCAGACACTACAGACACAATGCAGACACTACAGACACACTACAAACACTACAGACACACTACAAACACTACAGACACACTGCAGACACTACAGACACACTGCAGACACTACAGACACACTGCAGACACTACAGACACACTACAAACACTACAGACACACTGCAGACACTACAGACACACTGCAGACACTACAGACACAATGCAGACACTACAGACACACTACAAACACTACAGACACACTGCAGACACTACAGACACACTGCAGACACTACAGACACACTGCAGACACTACAGACACACTACAAACACTACAGACACACTGCAGACACTACAGACACACTGCAGACACTACAGACACACTGCAGACACTACAGACACACTGCAGACACTACAGACACAATGCAGACACTACAGACACACTACAAACACTACAGACACACTACATACATACTACAGTCTCACTACAGACTCACAGCAGACAGACAGACAGACAGACTTCAGAAAGACATACTGACAGAGTACAGACAGACAGACAGACAGACAAACTACAGACAGATAGACGACAGACAGACAGACAGACAGACAGACAGACAGACAGACAGACAGACAGACAGACAGACAGACAGACAGACAGACAGACAGACAGACAGACAGACAGACAGACAGACCGTTTCTGTGATTTTGAAAGGCTGAATGCTTGACCCTGCTAGCTGAATGATTTCAGCTGTTGCTGTATTTGATGCTTCATAATGCTTTGTTAATATTTTATTATATTTTATAAATTAAAGTCACAGCGAGAGCATCATGGCCGCCTCTGTCTTCATGGTGTCAGCAGCACGTTTACAATAACTTATAGACCCCCCCCAACCTCGCATTAATGAAACTGTGCACCTGCTCACAGAGAGTTTATTTGGTCACATGACCCCCCCCATAATAATTTCACACATTTAAGTGTGTGTGTGTGTGTGTGTGTGCATGTGTGGTGTGTGCGTGTGTTTGTGTCTGTGTGTGTGTCTGCGTGTGTGCGTGTGTGTGTGTGGTGTGTGCGTGTGTGTGTGTGTCTGTGTGTGTCTGCATGTGCGTGTGTGTGTGTGTCTGTGTGTGTGTGCTCTGAGTCAGCAGCAGGTGAAGCTGTCACTTTATTCCTTCCACACTAATGATCCTCAGCATGCGAGCGTTGGAGCAGGAAACTCCCGCTGAGTCGTTTAACACATTTGCCTGGCTCTTGGCGGGGCCCTCGTTGACCCACAGGCCGCCGTGTGAGGGGCGGACTTGTGAAGGGCTCTCTGGGTGCTGGGAGCGGGGGCCCCTCATTCCAGAAGGCCCTTATCAGCCCACAATGTGCTCTCTGCTGGAGACTCCTCCATTCAACCCCACAATGCAGCAGGAATGGGGGTGGTGGGGGTAATAGGATTATACACATAATAATTTGTGGTTTGAAAAAAGAAAATCCTCAGACTATGCACCCTCCCTGCTTACTGCTTCATCTGCCAACGTTTGGAGAGAGAGAGTAGATGTTTTCACACATGCACTACTGAAAATATCCAGATATCTGGAAAGTCTGCCCCTAAACTCTTACTGATTGGTTTGTTCACACAAGTCCATCACAGTTAGAGACTTTACCTGTCAGGGGGTTTCCTGAGGCAAGACATGAATTAAAAAGAACGATGATGAAGTGTCGTACAAAGTAACAGAGTCCTCTATACGACGCTATAATGAGAATATTTGTCTTCATATCAATGCTACTTTTTTGTATTTTATATACTTTATTAATCCCTGAGGGGAAATTCTGGTTCGCACTCTGTTATTGAGAGACATGCTTGACACAGGAGGCGCCCCCTGAGCTGGTGGGGGTTCGGTGCCTTGCTCAAGGGCACCTCGGCACCTCCAGTTACCAGACCAACTTCCATATTATGGTCCGCATCGGGACTTAAACCGGCGACCCTCCGGTTCCCAACCCAAGTCCCTACGGACTGAGCTACTGCCGCCCCAACTGTAGTTGAACAGAATCACAATCTGAACTAAAGAGTGGAGAAGAACATACTGGAGAACAGGAAACAGAATGCAGCAGGTTCATTAGAGCACGGAGATCGTATCATGCACCGATCACGGGGAATAAACGTCACTGTTGCATTTACACATGCAGATCACTTTCACAGGTTTAGTGTCGGTGTGAAACCGCTGAGATATAGTCACAAGCCCTCTACAGATTGTGATTTTACGACAGCACTGTACCAACTTCTTCCATCATCAATCAATCAATCTTATTTGTATAGCACCAATTCATAACAAGTGTTATCTCGAGACACTTTACAAAAGAGCTGGTAAAAAGACCATACTCATTGTTATGTTTACAAGAAGCAGGTAAAAGACCTTACTTATTGCTATATTACAAAGACCCAGCTTTAATCCATCATGAGCACTTTAGCAACATTTAGCAAAAGTTACAGTGGCAAGAAAAAACTGCCTTTTAACAGACAGAAACCTTGGGAAAATCCAGGCTCATGACTAACAGCCATCTACCGAAACTGCGCCGGGCTTGAAAATGGGATAGGGGGAGATAGGATAAGATGCAGGAAGAGGGATAGGGAGCGTGGGTAGCGGGGGGAGAATGATTGGTTGTTCAGGCAGACCGTCATTACATCTTTTTTCTTACACATTGAATCCATCAGAGATACAGCCTCTGAGTTACTCACTGACGACCAGGAGGAACAGAGTAAATATCTCACATCACACTGCCAACCTGTGAGAGCACACACACACACACACACACACACACATGTAAAACTACTCCGTCAAAGTGAGTTTGAAGTTTGAAGATTCTGCTCCTCAGGAAGGTTGTATCAAAGTTTAGAAGCCCTGATGGTAAAGTCACCTTCCACTTCAGATTTCCTTCTCTACTTTGCAACGACCTGGAGGGCACCACCTGAGGATCTGACGGCCCCACCTGAGGATTTTAGGTCCCAACCTAACAAGCTGAGGGCCTCACCAGAGGATCTGAGGACCCAACCTGAGGATCTTAGGGCCTCACCTGAGGATCTAAGGCGCATCACAATCACCGTCATCATCATCACCATCATCATCACAATCACCGTCATCATCATCACCATCATCATCATCACCATCAGTTCTTGCAGGCTGCAGACTGACGGCTCTCACAGAGTTATTCAGTAGCTCACAGTCTGTGAACAGACCCTTTTCAAAAAAACAGTCAGCCATGAAATCAGCCACCAAGCCTGCAGACTGTTCCCAACTGAGAGAGAGAGACCACACCAATTCTGCAGTCAACTGCTGTTGTGTGTGTGTGTGTGTGTGTGTGTGTGTGTGTGTGTGTGTGTGTGTGTGTGTGTGTGTGTGAGACTGTGTGTGATGTTTTCTTGTTGCCTTTTTATATTTACTGTTTTACCTTGTTTCTTTTTATTCCTCTAGTTCCTTTAACTTGAAAATCCTCCATTATTAGTAGTTATTGTGTGCGTGTGAGTGTGTTTGTGTATGTGTGTGTGGGCTGGGGGTGGGGCAGATACACAGGTGATCGTCTGTTTCCTTCTTTGTTTTCTCTTTTCATGGCGGAGTTAAAGCTGATCATGTGATCAGCTGAATACCTGCACAGGTGTGAGCTCAAACAAAGAGAGGAGAGGATACAAACATGTATGCAGCTGAGCGAGTCGCACTGACAGCATTAACCTTTTGGGTTACAGATTTATATATTCATATAACTCTTTATACATCTATGTATTTATATATTTATACATGTATAGTATCCTTATATCTACAGTTAATGACCCTTTATCTACAGTTATGACCCTGTATCTACAGTTAATGACCCTGTATCTACATTTAATGACCCTGTATCTACAGTTGATGACCCTGTATCTACAGTTAATGACCCTGTATCTACAGTTAATGACCCTGTATCTACAGTTAATGACCCTGTATCTTCAGTTAATGACCCTGTATCTACAGTTAATGACCCTGTATCTACAGTTATGACCCTGTATCTACAGTTAAGACCCTGTATCTACAGTTAATGACCCTGTATCTACAGTTAATGACCCTGTAACTACAGTTAATGACCCTGTATCTACAGTTATGACCCTGTATCAACAGTTATGACCCTGTATCTACAGTTATGACCCTGTATCTACAGTTAATGACCCTGTATCTACAGTTAATGACCCTGTATCTACAGTTATGACCCTGTATCTACAGTTAATGACCCTGTATCTACAGTTAATGACCCTGTATCTACAGTTAATGACCCTGTATCTACAGTTATGACCCTGTATCTACAGTTAATGACCCTGTATCTACAGTTATGACCCTGTATCTACAGTTATGACCCTGTATCTACAGTTAATGACCCTGTATCTACAGTTAATGACCCTGTATCTACAGTTATGACCCTGTATCTACAGTTAATGACCCTGTATCTACAGTTAATGACCCTGTATCTACAGTTAATGACACTTTATCTACAGTTATGACCCTGTATCTACAGTTATGACCCTGTATCTACAGTTAATGACCCTGTATCTACAGTTAATGACCCTGTATCTACAGTTAATGACACTTTATCTACAGTTAATGACCCTGTATCTACAGTTAATGACCCTGTATCTACAGTTAATGACACTTTATCTACAGTTAATGACCCTGTATCTACAGTTAATGACCCTGTATCTACAGTTAATGACCCTGTATCTACAGTTATGACCCAGTATCTACAGTTATGACCCTGTATCTACAGTTAATGACCCTTTATCTACAGGTAATGACCCTGTATCTACAGTTAATGACCCTGTATCTACAGTTAATGACCCTGTATCTACAGTTAATGACCCTGTATCTACAGTTAATGACCCTGTATCTACAGTTAATGACCCTGTATCTACAGTTAAAGACCCTGTATCTACAGTTAATGACCCTGTATCTACAGATAATGACCCTGTATCTACAGTTAATGACCCTGTATCTACAGTTAATGACCCTGTATCTACAGTTAATGACCCTGTATCTACAGTTATGACCCTGTATCTACAGTTAATGACCCTTTATCTACAGGTAATGACCCTGTATCTACAGGTAATGACCCTGTATCTACAGTTAATGACCCTGTATCTACAGTTAATGACCCTGTATCTACAGTTAATGACCCTGTATCTACAGTTAATGACCCTGTATCTACAGTTAATGACCCTGTATCTACAGTTAATGACCCTGTATCTACAGTTAATGACCCTGTATCTACAGTAATGACCCTGTATCTACAGTTATGACCCTGTATCTACAGTTAATGACCCTGTATCTACAGTTAATGACCCTTATCTACAGTTAATGACCCTGTATCTACAGTTAATGACCCTGTATCTACAGTTAATGACCCTGTATCTACAGTTAATGACCCTTTATCTACAGGTAATGACCCTGTATCTACAGTTAATGACCCTGTATCTACATTTTATGACCCTGTATCTACAGTTAATGACCCTGTATCTACAGTTAATGACCCTGTATCTACAGTTAATGACCCTTTATCTACAGGTAATGACCCTGTATCTACAGTTAATGACCCTGTATCTACAGTTAATGACCCTGTATCTACAGTTAATGACCCTGTATCTACAGTTAATGACCCTGTATCTACAGTTCATGACCCTGTATCTACAGTTAATGACCCTGTATCTACAGTTAATGACCCTGTATCTACAGTTAATGACCCTGTATATACAGTTAATGACCCTGTATCTACAGTTAATGACCCTGTATCTACAGTTAATGACCCTGTATCTACAGTTAAGACCCTGTATCTACAGTTAATGACCGTTTATCTACAGGTAATGACCCTGTATCTACAGGTAATGACCCTGTATCTACAGTTAATGACCCTGTATCTACAGTTAATGACCCTGTATCTACAGTTAATGACCCTGTATCTACAGTTAATGACCCTTTATCTACAGGTAATGACCCTGTATCTACAGGTAATGACCCTGTATCTACAGTTAATGACCCTGTATCTACAGTTAATGACCCTGTATCTACAGGTAATGACCCTGTATCTACAGTTAATGACCCTGTATCTACACTTTATGACCCTGTATCTACAGTTTATGACCCTGTATCTACAGTTATGACCCTGTATCTACATTATATGACCCTGTATCTACAGTTATGACCCTGTATCTACAGTTAATGACCCTGTATCTACAGTAATGACCCTGTATCTACAGTTATGACCCTGTATCTACAGTTAATGACCCTGTATCTACTGTTAATGACCCTGTATCTACAGTTTATGACCCTGTATCTACAGTTAATGACCCTGTATCTACAGTTATGACCCTGTATCTACAGTTAATGACCCTGTATCTACAGTTATGACCCCTGTATCTACAGTTAATGACCCTGTATCTACAGTTAATGACCCTGTATATACAGTTATGACCCTGTATCTACAGTTAATGACCCTGTATCTACAGTTAATGACCCTGTATCTACAGTTATGACCCTGTATCTACAGTTAATGACCCTGTATCTACAGTAATGACCCTGTATCTACAGTAATGACCCTGTATCTACAGTTAATGACCCTGTATCTACAGTTAATGACCCTGTATCTACAGTTAATGACCCTGTATCTACAGTTATGACCCCTGTATCTACAGTTAATGACCCTGTATCTACAGTTAATGACCCTGTATCTACAGTTAATGACCCTGTATCTACAGTTAATGACCCTGTATCTACAGTTATGACCCTGTATCTACAGTTAATGACCCTGTATCTACAGTTATGACCCTGTATCTACAGTTAATGACCCTGTATCTACAGTTAATGACCCTGTATCTACAGTTATGACCCTGTATCTACAGTTAATGACCCTGTATCTACAGTTAATGACCCTGTATCTACAGTTAATGACCCTGTATCTACAGTTATGACCCTGTATCTACAGTTTATGACCCTGTATCTACAGGTAATGACCCTGTATCTACAGTTAATGACCCTGTATCTACAGTTAATGACCCTGTATCTACAGGTAATGACCCTGTATCTACAGTTAATGACCCTGTATCTACAGGTAATGACCCTGTATCTACAGTTAATGACCCTTTATCTACAGGTAATGACCCTGTATCTACAGTTAATGACCCTGTATCTACACTTTATGACCCTGTATCTACAGTTAATGACCCTGTATCTACAGGTAATGACCCTGTATCTACAGGTAATGACCCTGTATCTACAGGTAATGACCCTGTATCTACAGTTAATGACCCTTTATCTACAGGTAATGACCCTGTATCTACAGTTAATGACCCTGTATCTACACTTTATGACCCTGTATCTACAGTTAATGACCCTGTATCTACAGTTATGATCCTGTATCTACATTATATGACCCTGTATCTACAGTTATGACCCTGTATCTACAGTTATGACCCTGTATCTACATTATATGACCCTGTATCTACAGTTATGACCCTGTATCTACAGTTATGACCCTGTATCTACAGTTAATGACCCTGTATCTACAGTTAATGACCTGTATCTACAGTTAATGACCCTGTATCTACAGTTAATGACCCTGTATCTACAGTTAATGACCCTGTATCTACAGTTAATGACCCTGTATCTACAGTTAATGACCCTGTATCTACAGTTATGACCCTGTATCTACAGTTAATGACCCTGTATCTACAGTTATGACCCTGTCTCTACAGTTAATGACCCTGTATCTACAGTTAATGACCCTGTATATACAGTTAATGACCCTGTATCTACAGTTATTGACCCTGTATCTACAGTTAATGACCCTGTATCTACAGTTAATGACCCTGTATATACAGTTAATGACCCTGTATCAACAGTTAATGACCCTGTATCTACAGTTATGACCCTGTATCTACAGTTAATGACCCTGTATCTACAGTTATGACCCTGTATCTACAGTTAATGACCCTGTATCTACAGTTAATGACCCTGTATCTACAGTTAATGACCCTGTATCTGCAGTTATGACCCTGTATCTTCAGTTATGACCCTGTATCTACAGGTAATGACCCTGTATCTACAGTTAATGACCCTGTATCTACAGTTAATGACCCTGTATCTACAGTTAATGACCCTGTATCTACAGTTAATGACCCTGTATCTACAGTTAATGACCCTGTATCTACAGTTAATGACCCTGTATCTACAGTTAATGACCCTGTATCTACAGTTAATGACACTTTATCTACAGTTATGACCCTGTATCTACAGTTAATGACCCTGTATTTACAGTTAATGACCCTGTATCTACAGTTAATGACCCTGTATCTACAGTTATGACCCTGTATCTACAGTTAATGACCCTGTATTTACAGTTTATGACCCTGTATCTACAGTTAATGACCCTGTATCTACAGTTAATGACCCTGTATCTACAGTTAATGACCCTGTATCTACAGTTATGATCCTGTATCTACATTATATGACCCTGTATCTACAGTTATGACCCTGTATCTACAGTTATGACCCTGTATCTACATTATATGACCCTGTATCTACAGTTATGACCCTGTATCTACAGTTATGACCCTGTATCTACAGTTAATGACCCTGTATCTACAGTTATGACCCTGTATCTACAGTTAATGACCCTGTATCTACAGTTAATGACCCTGTATCTACAGTTATGACCCTGTATCTACAGTTAATGACCCTGTATCTACAGTTATGACCCTGTATCTACAGTTAATGACCCTGTATCTACAGTTAATGACCCTGTATATACAGTTATGACCCTGTATCTACAGTTAATGACCCTGTATCTACAGTAATGACCCTGTATCTACAGTTAATGACCCTGTATCTACAGTTATGACCCTGTATCTACAGTTAATGACCCTGTATCTACAGTTAATGACCCTGTATCTACAGTTAATGACCCTGTATCTGCAGTTATGACCCTGTATCTACAGTTAATGACCCTGTATCTACAGGTAATGACCCTGTATCTACAGTTAATGACCCTGTATCTACAGTTAATGACCCTGTATCTACAGTTA
>CM036541.1:378987-381487 GCA_020745685.1 Tautogolabrus adspersus | reverse complement strand
TTGTGTGTGTGTGTGCGCGTGTGTGTGTGTCAGTGTCCGTTTGTGTTCAGTGCGGTGATGGCTTGTGGAAAGAAGCTGTTTCTAAGTCTGTTTGTTCTGGTTCTGATGGACCTGTAGCGCCTGCCGGAGGGTAGCAGGTCGAACAGGTGATGTGCAGGATGGGTACTGTCTCTTGTGATTGCCTCAGCTCTGCTGAGGCAGCGGGACGAGTAAATGTCTCTGAGGGAAGGGAGGGGGCATCCAATGATCTTTTGTGCTGTCTTGACCACTCTCTGTAGTCTCTTCCTATCTGCCTCGGTGCAGTGGGAGAACCACACCGTGATGCAGTAGGTTAAGATGCTCTCGATGGTAGAGCGGTAGAAGGTCACCAGCAGCTTCTCACAGATGTTATTTTTCCTGAGTACTCTCAGGAAGTGCAGACGCTGCTGTGCCTTCTTGAAGACAGCTGAGGTGTTAGCAGCCCAGGAAAGGTTATCGGAGATCACGGTGGCCAGGAAGGTGAAAGTGTGGACCCTCTCCACGTAGTCGCCGTGTATGTAGAGGGGAGATGGATCTGTCCTGTGTTTTCTGAAGTCCAGGATGATTTCTTTGGTCTTTGTGGTGTTCAGAGACAGGTTGTTTGCTGAGCACCACTCAGACAGTTTCAGGACTTCATCCCTGTAGGCCGACTCATCTCCCCCCGTGATCAGTCCCACCACCGTCGTATCGTCTGCGAACTTAACGATGGTGTTACTGGAGTGGGCGGGTCTGCAGTCTGTGGTGTAGAGCAGCGGGCTCAGCACACACCCTTGTGGGGAGCCCGTGCTCAGTGTCCGGGTGGAGGACAGGTGGTGTCCCAGTTTGACTGTCTGGGGTCGGTTTGTGAGGAAGTTCTTAATCCAGGAGCAGGTGAGAGGGGGGAGTCCCAGGTCGGACAGTTTGCTGACCAGGATGTCAGGGATGAAAGTGTTAAAAGCCGAGCTGTAGTCAATGAAGAGCATCCTGACGTAGCTCTCCCTGTGTTCCAGGTGGCTCAGCGCGGTGTGGAGTGTGATGGCTATTGCGTCCTCTGTTGACCTGTTCGCTCTGTAAGCGAACTGGTGAGGGTCGAAGGAGGAAGGGAGGCAGTTCCTGATGTGTTTAAGAACCAGCCGTTCCAGGCACTTGGTGATGATGGGTGTGAGTGCAACTGGGCGGTAGTCCTTGTGGCTGACAGTGGTTGATTTCTTCGGTACTGGGATGATCGTGGCAGACTTCAAGCAAGCTGGGATGGTGGACTGTGTCAGGGAGAGGTTGAAGATTGTGGTGAAGACCTGCGAGAGTTGTGCAGCGCAGGCCCTGAGCACCTTCCCCGGAACGCCGTCAGGTCCAGAAGCTTTCCTGGGGTTCACCCTTGTTAGCATCCGTTCTACCTCCTGTACCTGCACAGTCAGTGGTTGGGAGCTGGAAGCTGGATGGGGCTGGGGTGGTGTGGCTGCAGACTGTTGGGCAGGGGTCTCGAAGCGTGCAAAGAAGGAGTTCAGCTCCTCCGCTAGTGCGGTGCTCGAGTCCACGCCTGGTCTGTCCCCTGAAGTTCGTGATCTGCTGGATTCCCTGCCACACCTGCCGAGGTTTGTTGTTGGAGAGGTGGCTTTCAATCCTCCGTCTGTGCTCTGCTTTTGCTTCCCTGACTCCTCTCTTCAGGTCAGCTCTAGCAGCACTGTAAAGTTCTCTGTTTCCAGACCTGAAGGCGGTGTTGCGGTCTTTGAGGAGTGTCTTGACCTGGCCGTTCATCCAGGGCTTCTGATTTGGGAACACTCGGATGCGTTTATCCACAGTTACATTCCCCATACAGAACTTGATGTAGGATAGTACAGCCTCTGTATGTATGGTCAGGTCCTGATGTTCAAAGACACTCCATTCAGTGTGCTGGAAACAGTGTTGTAGTTGAGGCGCATCTTCAGGCCAGGTCGTGATGGTCTTGGTCACTGGAGTTGTGCTTCTTCTTAGAGGTGTGTATGCGGGGGTAAGGAGCAGAGAGAGGTGGTCTGACTGGCCTAAGTGTGGGAGTTGTATGGCTCTGTATGCATGTTTAATGTTTGTGTAAACATGATCTAAAGTGTTTTCCCCACTAGTAGCACAACTTACATGTTGGTAGAATTTAGGCAGTACAGACTTCAGGTTTGCCTGGTTAAAGTCTCCTGCAACAATGTGTACGCCGTCGGGGTGAGACCGCTGTAGCTTATTTAATGTGTCTGACAATAGCGAGAGAGCTATGCTAGTGTTAGCATCGGGTGGTATGTAAACAGCCGTGATTAGCACAACTGTTAGCTCCCTGGGCAGAAAAAAAAGGACGGGCTTTAACAGAGATGAACTCTATGTCCGGTGAGCAATGTGTGTGCGTGACTATGTTGTTTTTAGACCAGTCGTTGTGTACGTAAATACACAGGCCACCACCTCTGCTCTTACCGGAGTCTCTGTTGCGGTCCCATCGGTGCATGGAGCGGCCTGCTAGCTGCATGGCTGCGTCGGGGATCAGCGG
>CM036541.1:323987-366487 GCA_020745685.1 Tautogolabrus adspersus | reverse complement strand
TAGATGTGTTGTCTCAGGTGGGATGTCTCATGTGTGGTGTCTCAGGTGGGATGTCTCAGGTGTGGTGTCTCAGGTGGGATGTCTCAGGTGGGTTGTCCCAGGTGGGATGTCTCACATGGGATGTGTCAGGTGTGGTGTCTCAGACGGGTTGTCTCAGGTGGGATGTCTCAGGTGGGATGTCTCAGGTGTGGTGTCTCAGGTGTGGTGTCTCAGGTGGGATGTCTCAGATGTGTTGTCTCAGGTGGGATGTCTCAGGTGTGGTGTCTCAGGTGGGATGTCTCAGGTGGGTTGTCTCAGGTGGGATGTCTCAGGTGTGATGTCTCAGGTGGGATGTGTAAGATGTGTTGTCTCAGGTGGGATGTCTCAGGTGGGTTGTCTCAGGTGGGATGTCTCAGGTGGGATGTCTCAGGTGGGATGTCTAAGATGTGTTGTCTCAGGTGGGATGTCTCAGGTGGGTTGTCTCAGGTGGGATGTCTCAGGTGGGATGTCTCAGGTGTGATGTCTCAGGTGGGATGTCTCAGGTGTGATTTCTCAGGTGGGTTGTCTCAGGTGTGGTGTCTCAGGTGGGATGTCTCAGGTGTGATTTCTCAGGTGGGATGTCTCAGGTGTGATGTCTCAGGTGGGATGTCTCAGGTGTGATGTCTCTCATGGGATGTTTCAGGTGTGTTGTCTCAGGTATTATGTCTCAGGTAGGAGGTCTCAGGTGTGGTGTCTCAGGTGGGCTGTTTCAGGTGGGATGTCTCAGGTGGGAGGTTTCAGGTGGGGTTCAATTCAATTTGATTCAATTTTATTTATATAGGACATTTCATACAAAGATAAACTCAATGTGCTTTACAGAAGACAAAGATAAACAAACACAATACAAACTCATTTGAATTAAAAAAACAAAAACAACAAAAAACAGATGTCTCAGGTGGGATGTCCCAGGTGTGGTGTCTCAGATGTGATGTCACAGGTGGGATGTTTCAGGTGGGATGTCTCAGTTGTGTTGTCTCAAGTGGGATGTCTCAGGTGGGATGTCTCAGATGGGATGTTTCAGGTGGGATGTCTCAGATGTGATGTCACAGGTGGGATGTTTCAGGTGTGTTGTCTCAGGTGGGATGTCTCAGGTGGGATGTTTCAGGTGGGATGTTTCAGGTGGTATGTCTCAGGTGTGATGTCTCAGGTGGGAGGTCTCAGGTCTGTTGTTTTAGGTGTGTTGTCTCAAGTGGGATGTCAGGTGGTATGTCTCAGGTGTGATGTCTCAGATGGTATGTTTCAGGTGGGATGTCCCAGGTGTGGTGTCTCAGATGTGATGTCACAGGTGGGATGTCTCAAGTGGGATGTTTCAGGTGGGATGTCTCTGATGGGATGTCTCAGGTGTGATGTCTCAGGTGTGATGTTTCAGGTGTGATGTCTCAGGTGTGTTGTCTCAGGTGTGATGTCTCAGGTGTGATGTCTCAGGTGTGATGTTTCAGGTGTGATGTCTCAGGTGTGTTGTCTCAGGTGGGATGTCTCAGGTGGGTTGTCTCAGGTGGGATGTCTCAGGTGGGATGTCTCAGGTGTGATGTCTCAGGTGGGATGTCTCAGGTGTGATTTCTCAGGTGGGTTGTCTCAGGTGTGGTGTCTCAGGTGGGAGGTCTCTGCTGTGATGTCGCAGGTGTGATGTCTCTGATGGGATGTTTCAGGTTGGATGTTTCAGGTGTGATGTCTCTCATGGGATGTTTCAGGTGTGTTGTCTCAGGTATTATGTCTCAGGTAGGAGGTCTCAGATGTGATGTCACAGGTGGGATGTTTCAGGTGGGATGTCTCAGTTGTGTTGTCTCAAGTGGGATGTCTCAGGTGGGATGTCTCAGATGGGATGTTTCAGGTGGGATGTCTCAGATGTGATGTCACAGGTGGGATGTTTCAGGTGTGTTGTCTCAGGTGGGATGTCTCAGGTGGGATGTTTCAGGTGGGATGTTTCAGGTGGTATGTCTCAGGTGTGATGTCTCAGGTGGGAGGTCTCAGGTCTGTTGTTTTAGGTGTGTTGTCTCAAGTGGGATGTCAGGTGGTATGTCTCAGGTGTGATGTCTCAGATGGTATGTTTCAGGTGGGATGTCCCAGGTGTGGTGTCTCAGATGTGATGTCACAGGTGGGATGTCTCAAGTGGGATGTTTCAGGTGGGATGTCTCTGATGGGATGTCTCAGGTGTGATGTTTCAGGTGTGATGTCTCAGGTGTGATGTCTCAGGTGTGATGTCTCAGGTGTGATGTCTCAGGTGTGTTGTCTCAGGTGTGATGTCTCAGGTGTGATGTCTCAGGTGTGATGTCTCAGGTGTGATGTCTCAGGTGTGATGTCTCTGATGGGATGTTTCAGATGTGATGTCACAGGTGTGATGTCTCAGGTGTGATGTCTCAGGTGTGATGTCTCAGGTGTGATGTTTCAGGTGTGATGTCTCAGGTGTGATGTCTCAGGTGTGATGTCTCAGGTGTGATGTCTCAGGTGTGATGTCTCAGGTGTGTTGTCTCAGGTGTGATGTCTCAGGTGTGATGTCTCAGGTGTGATGTCTCAGGTGTGTTGTCTCAGGTGTGATGTCTCTGATGGGATGTTTCAGGTGGCATGTCTCAGGTTTGATATCTCAGGTTCGATGTCTCAGGTACTACAGGGCCTGTCATTTGTTCATTAAGAGTATACAAACTCAAGTTGTGAGAAACATCCTCAGGATGATTGTTGTGATTGGCAGGTCTGAGTGGCAGGTATGATTGGAAGGTTTGTTCTTCCTCCTGAAGGTAAGTTCTTTATGAGTGGGAGGAAACACAGAGACCCTCATTAGCTGTATTTCCTCCTCTTCACGTTAAAGCTCCATATACATTTACAAGGCCACCTGTGTCACAGCATTCCTCTCTGATGTTGTTACCTGCAGAATGAATGTTCCACACCTCCTCCTTTCTCCATGTTGACCTCTTAATACTCACCTGCAAATCCTTTCTCAGGTATCTGTGCTTTCTGTTCAGGATGTCCCGGGTTGAAGAAAACAGAGTTTCTGACGAGCGTGCTCGACGCACTATCCACAGATATGGTACACGCCGTCACAGATCCTGCATCTGCCGGAAGGTGAGACCATCAGACCAACATCATCGGAAATCACTGATCACTGATTGGTTCAGTCCAAGAAAAGATCACTGATTGGTTCAGTCTGACAAACAGAGTGCCTGTGTGCACAGATAGCATTTAGATAGATAGACTCTTTATTGTCATTGTATAAAGAATACAACGAAACTTTGTTTGCAGCAATCCTGTACAGCAGCGTTTGCAAAATAGGTTCACATGTATAGAAATATATTCGTAGTTATGTACATTATTAGTGAATGAGCAAGTAAATAAATAAACAGATGTGGTGGCTGAATTATACAAGTATTTATATGAATGGATATGTACAGTTATTATTGAGCAATGAGTGAATGAATAAATACAACAGATATAATAAATAAAAACAGATATAAAATAAGGCATTGATTGAATAAATAGGCAGTTAAAGTGCAGTGGCTGAGTAATAAACAGTTTTAAAGCAGTGTATTAAAAGATATTGCACGAGGAAGTAATGAACAGTTAGCAGCAGAAATAATTATTGCACAGTGTATTCCCGTTTGTTGGGGGGGGGTGTTTGTGGGTTAAGGAGTTTGTCCACAGCTTTGGGAAAGAAGCTGTTTCTTAGTCTGTTTGTCCGTGTGCGTATGGTTCTGAGTCTGCCTGAGGGAAGGGTGGTGAACATGCATTGTCCGGGGTGGGATGTGTCATTTCTGATGTTTGAGGCTCGTTTGTGGAGACGGTGCGAGTGGATTTTTCTGAGGGGTGGGAGAGGGGAACCAACAATCCACTGAGCTGTTTTGATGATCCGCTGAAGATCCTTCTTTTCTGCTGCAGTGCAGCTGGAGTACCAGACAGTACAGCCGTACGTCAGGATGCTCTCGATTGTGCAGCAGTAAAAGTTCTTCAACAGATCGCGAGGAAGTCTGTTGCGCCTCAGGGTCCTCAGGAAAAAGAGGCCTTGCTGTGCCTTCTTTATTATGTGTGAGGTGTTCAGGCTCCAGCTCAGGTCCTCTGAGATGTGCACTCCCAGGAACTTAAAGCTGGCGACACATTCCACCTGTTCCTCGTTTATGTGCAGACTGTTGTGGAGTGTTTTATTATTTCCTTGGTTTTCTTTGTGTTGAGGTGCAGGTTGTTGTTTTTGCACCACACAGAGAATGTTTGAACCTCCTCCCTGTAGGCCGCCTCGTTGTTGTCGGAGATCAGTCCTACAATGGTGGTGTCATCTGCAAATTTGAAGAAGGTGTTGGAGCTGTGGGTGGATGTGCAGTCGTGGGTGTACAAGGAGTAGAGGATAGGACTGAGGACACAGCCTTGGGGTACACCAGTGTTGAGGATGATGGTGGAGGAGGTGCTGTCTCCTAGCCGAACATGCTGAGGTCTGTTGGATAGAAAGTCCTGGATCCACAGACAGAGGGGGGGTTCCTAACTGCAGTGTGTGCAGTTTGCTGACCAGTTTGCTAGGCTGGATGGAGTTGAATGCAGAGCTGAAGTCAACAAACAACATTCTAACATAGGTGTTGGGCTGTTCCAGGTGGGTGAGGGCAGTGTGTAGTGCGAGTGAGATGGCGTCGTCTGTTGATCTGTTGGTCTTGTAGGCGAACTGGTGTTGATCAAAACCAGGGGGGATACAGGATTTGATGTGGGACAGTACCAGTCTCTCCATGCATTTCATGATTACCGGAGTCAGGGCAACTGGCCGGTAATCATTCAGGCTTGAGATTGCCGATGTTTTGGGCACTGGGATGATTGTTGCTGTCTTCAGGCAGGTGGGGACTGTGGCTTGTTGTAAAGACTTGTTGAAGATTTCTGTGAAGACAACAGCAAGCTGGTCCGCACAAGCCTTCGGAGCTCGTCCAGTGACTCCATCTGGCCCTGCTGCTTTGCTTCAGTCTATGCTTTGAAGGGCCCTCTTCACCTGATGAGTCTGCAGGATGAGTGGATGGTCGTTCTCTGTGGGTGTGAGGGGGGTGGTGGTTTCTTTGTTAGAGATGTCCTCAAAACGAGCAAAGAATGAGTTGAGCTGGTCTGGGAGGGAGGTGTCGGTGGGGGTGGGGGTGCTGTGGTTTTGTTTGTAGTCTGTGATGTTCCTGATGCCTTTCCACATAGAGCGGGGGTTGTTGTCTCTGAAGTTGGCCTCAATCTGCTGCTTGTATTGTAACTTTGCAGTTTTGATGCCCCTGTTCAGGTCTGCTCTTGCCCTTCTGTATGCATCCCTGTCCCCTGATCTGAATGCTGCATCCCTGGCTTTGAGCAGCACTCGCACGCTGTTGTTGAACCAGGGTTTTTGGTTGGGGAATATTTTAAGCTGCTTTGTCGTGGTCACATTGTCCATGCAGAAGTTAATGTAGGACAGTACTGATGAGGTGTGGAGCTCGATGTCTGTTTCCTCAAATGCGCTGGCAGCATCCATTACCTCAGTTTTAGAGCGCTTCACACCAGTGTTCATTGTTGCTAGGTCAGAAATTAGCTTCTGCTTCCCTCAGTAATGTCCATTAGGTGTGTTTTAGCTCCGTGTGTTTAATATTTGCTTTAATTAATTAGATGGCTGAACATGAGCAAATAATTATCTTTGTTTGCAGCAATTCAAGCAGGCCTTGAGTTGTACCACATAAGTAGTCTGAACGTTCTGGCGATGAATGGCTGAAGAACCGGGGTATATATGCACTTCAGGCTGATGACTTGATTAGAGACAGGTGAGCTGGCTGAAGCAATCAGGAGGTAGAGCAGGTAAGGAGAACTTGAGGATGGCCACACCCAGAGACAAACAGAGAGACAACAAGAAACACAAGGGAGGGGGAAAACACTGCAGAAACACAAGGAATCATGTGGCCCGGGCTCAGGCCTTGACAAAGAAAATATGAAGACGATGTAAAGGAGTCATGTTCTGACATCAGCAGCAGCTCTACACCTGGAAACTGTTCCCTCCAAAACACGAGTCAGACTAGCTTCTCCTCCGCCATTGTTGTTGAAAAAGCTGATATCAGAAGTCCCACCCCTTCTTGTTTTTGATTGGTCGGTGAGGCAGAAGTCACATTGACAAGACCCACGCTGTTCCGAAAGTTTAACTATTTTCAAATGACAGTGTTGTAATCACAGCAACTAAAAACAGCTGACCCTGAAAGCATCTTAGTGCCAGGGACACGGAATGCTGAAAACCCTGCACTACAAGGGCCAAGTGATTGAGTGACAGAGTGATGGAGTGACAGAGTGATTTAGTGATGGAGTGACAGAGTGATGGAGTGACAGAGTGATGGAGTGATTTAGTGATGGAGTGAGAGAGAGTGATGGAGTGACAGAGTGATGGAGTGACAGAGTGATGGAGTGATTTAGTGATGGAGTGAGAGAGAGTGATGGAGTGATTTAGTGATGGAGTGATTTAGTGATGGAGTGATTTAGTGATGGAGAGATGAAGTGATGGAGTGATTTAGTGATGGAGTGATTTAGTGATGGAGGGATTTAGTGATGGAGTGATTTAGTGATGGAGTGATTTAGTGATGGAGTGATTTAGTGATGGAGTGATTTAGTGATGGAGTGATTTAGTGATGGAGTGATTTAGTGATGGAGTGATTTAGTGATGGAGTGATTTAGTGATGGAGGGATTTCGTGATGGAGTGATTTAGTGATGGAGTGATTTAGTGATGGAGTGATTTAGTGATGGAGTGATTTAGTGATGGAGTGATTTAGTGATGGAGGGATTTAGTGATGGAGCGATGTAGTGTTGGAGTGATGGAGTGATGGATTGACAGACTGGTAGAGTTATGGAGTGACAGAGTGATGGAGCGATTGAGAAACAGAGTGATGGAGTGACGGAGCGATGAAGTGATTGAGCAACAGGGTGATGGAGTGACGGAGCGATGAAGTGATTGAGCAACAGAGTGATGGAGTGACGGAGCGATGAAGTGATTGAGCAACAGAGTGATGGAGTGACGGAGCGATGAAGTGATTGAGCAACAGAGTGATGGAGTGACGGAGCGATGAAGTGATTGAGCAACAGAGTGATGAAGTGACGGAGCGATGAAGTGATTGAGCAACAGAGTGATGAAGTGATCTAGTGATGGAGTGATTGATCAACAGAGTGATGGAGCGATGAAGTTATTTAGTGATGGAGTGATGGAGTGTTGGAGTGATGGAGTGATGGACTGACAGAGTAATGGGTTAGGGTACCCTAACTCTTTGTCAGCTGATGAACTGATGTGTGTCTCCAGGATGGCAGAGCCTGACCCCGCCCATACGCTGGAGGAGCGGGTGGTGCACTGGTACTTCAGCCAGCTGGACAGGAACTCAAGCGGAGACATCGGGAAGAAGGAAATCAAACCGTTCAAACGATTTTTGAGGAAGAAGGCGAAGCCCAAGAAGTGTGTGAAGAAGTTTGTGGAGTACTGCGACGTTAGCAACGACAAGGCGCTGTCTCTGCACGAGCTGATTGGCTGTCTGGGGGTCACAAAGGAAGACGGTCAGCTCACACACACTTTTTCTACACAAAACACGCACACGCACACTCTAATAATCAAACCAAACAGAACACACTGTCTCACTCGTTGTTCTTTATCTTTGGATGTTTGTGTCACAGGAGCCAAACCAGGAGACAGTTTATCTCCCAGTAAACCGGTGAGTAAGCTGTTCCTCTCATAGAGCTCTATGAGAGGACTGACAGACTGAGACAGAGTACAGAGTGTTAATAAAGTTATAAACGTTAATATGTCTCTGTTCATCGGACAGACTGTTAATAAAGTTATAAATGTTAATATGTCTGTTCATCGGACAGACTGTTAATAAAGTTATGAATGTTAATATGTCTGTTCATCAGACAGACTGTTAATAAAGTTATAAATGTTAATATGTCTGTTCATCGGACAGACTGTTAATAAAGTTATAAATGTTAATATGTCTGTTCATCGGACAGACTGTTAATAAAGTTATAAATGTTAATATGTCTGTTCATCAGACAGACTGTTAATAAAGTTATAAACATTAATATGTCTCTGTTCATTGGACAGACTGTTAATAAAGTTATAAATGTTAATATGTCTGTTCATCGGACAGACTGTTAATAAAGTTATAAACATTAATATGTCTCTGTTCATTGGACAGACTGTTAATAAAGTTATAAATGTTAATATGTCTGTTCATCAGACAGACTGTTAATGAAGTTATAAATGTTAATATGTCTCTGTTCATCAGACAGACTGTTAATGAAGTTATAAATGTTAATATGTCTATTCATCGGACAGACTGTTAATAAAGTTATAAATGTTAATATGTCTCTGTTCATTGGACAGACTGCTAATGAAGTTATAAATGTTAATATGTCTGTTCATCAGACAGACTGTTAATAAAGTTATAAATGTTAATATGTCTGTTCATCAGACAGACTGCTAATAAAGTTATAAATGTTAATATGTCTCTGTTCATCAGACAGACTGTTAATGAAGTTATAAATGTTAATATGTCTGTTCATCGGACAGACTGTTAATAAAGTTATAAATGTTAATATGTCTCTGTTCATTGGACAGACTGTTAATGAAGTTATAAATGTTAATATGTCTATTCATCAGACAGACTGTTAATAAAGTTATAAAAGTTAATATGTCTCTGTTCATTGGACAGACTGCTAATGAAGTTATAAATGTTAATATGTCTGTTCATCAGACAGACTGTTAATGAAGTTATAAATGTTAATATGTCTGTTCATCGGACAGACTGTTAATAAAGTTATAAATGTTAATATGTCTCTGTTCATCAGACAGACTATTAATAAAGTTATAAACGTTAATATGTCTCTGTTCATCGGACAGACTGTTAATAAAGTTATAAACATTAATATGTCTCTGTTCATCAGACAGACTGTTAATAAAGTTATAAATGTTAATATGTCTGTTCATCGGACAGACTGTTAATAAAGTTATAAATGTTAATATGTCTGTTCATCGGACAGACTGTTAATAAAGTTATAAACGTTAATATGTCTCTGTTCATCAGACAGACTGTTAATAAAGTTATAAATGTTAATATGTCTGTTCATCGGACAGACTGTTAATAAAGTTATAAACATTAATATGTCTCTGTTCATCAGACAGACTGTTAATAAAGTTATAAATGTTAATATGTCTGTTCATCGGACAGACTGTTAATAAAGTTATAAATGTTAATATGTCTGTTCATCGGACAGACTATTAATAAAGTTATAAACGTTAATATGTCTCTGTTCATCAGACAGACTGTTAATAAAGTTATAAATGTTAATATGTCTCTGTTCATCAGACAGACTATTAATAAAGTTATAAACGTTAATATGTCTGTTCATCGGACAGACTATTAATAAAGTTATAAACGTTAATATGTCTCTGTTCATCGGACAGACTGTTAATAAAGTTATAAACATTAATATGTCTCTGTTCATTGGACAGACTGTTAATGAAGTTATAAATGTTAATATGTCTGTTCATCGTACAGACTGTTAATAAAGTTATAAATGTTAATATGTCTCTGTTCATCAGACAGACTATTAATAAAGTTATAAACGTTAATATGTCTCTGTTCATCGGACAGACTGTTAATAAAGTTATAAACATTAATATGTCTCTGTTCATCAGACAGACTGTTAATAAAGTTATAAACATTAATATGTCTCTGTTCATTGGACAGACTGTTAATGAAGTTATAAACGTTAATATGTCTGTTCATCGTACAGACTGTTAATAAAGTTATAAATGTTAATATGTCTCTGTTCATCAGACAGACTATTAATAAAGTTATAAATGTTAATATGTCTGTTCATCGGACAGACTGTTAATAAATTTATAAATGTTAATATGTCTGTTCATCAGACAGACTGTTAATAAAGTTATAAACGTTAATATGTCTCTGTTCATCAGACAGACTGTTAATAAAGTTATAAATGATAATATGTCTCTGTTCATCGTACAGACTGTTAATACATTTATAAATGTTAATATGTCTGTTCATCGGACAGACTATTAATAAAGTTATAAACGTTAATATGTCTCTGTTCATCGGACAGACTGTTAATAAAGTTATAAACATTAATATGTCTCTGTTCATCAGACAGACTGTTAATAAAGTTATTAACATTAATATGTCTGTTCATCAGACAGACTGTTAATAAAGTTATAAATGTTAATATGTCTCTGTTCATCAGACAGACTGTTAATAAAGTTATAAACATTAATATGTCTGTTCATCAGACAGACTGTTAATAAAGTTATAAATGTTAATATGTCTCTGTTCATCGGACAGACTGTTAATAAAGTTATAAACATTAATATGTCTCTGTTCATCAGACAGACTGTTAATAAAGTTATAAATGTTAATATGTCTCTGTTCATCGGACAGACTATTAATAAAGTTATAAACATTAATATGTCTCAGTTCATCAGACAGACTGTTAATAAATTTATAAATGTTTATATGTCTGTTCATCGGACAGACTGTTAATAAAGTTATAAACATTAATATGTCTCTGTTCATTGGACAGACTATTAATAAAGTTATAAACGTTAATATGTCTCTGTTCATCAGACAGACTGATAATAAAGTTATAAATGTTAATATGTCTCTGTTCATTGGACAGACTGTTAATAAAGTTATAAATGTTAATATGTCTGTTCATCGGACAGACTGTTAATAAATTTATAAATGTTAATATGTCTCTGTTCATTGGACAGACTGTTAATGAAGTTATAAATGTTAATATGTCTCTGTTCATTGGACAGACTGTTAATAAAGTTATAAATGTTAATATGTCTGTTCATCGGACAGACTGTTAATTAATTTATAAATGTTAATATGTCTGTTCATCAGACAGACTGTTAATAAAGTTATAAACGTTAATATGTCTCTGTTCATCGGACAGACTGTTAATAAAGTTATAAATGATAATATGTCTCTGTTCATCAGACAGACTGTTAATAAAGTTATAAATGTTAATATGTCTCTGTTCATCGGACAGACTGTTAATAAAGTTATAAATGTTAATATGTCTGTTCATCAGACAGACTATTAATAAAGTTATAAATGTTAATATGTCTCTGTTCATCAGACAGACTATTAATAAAGTTATAAATGTTAATATGTCTCTGTTCATCAGACAGACTATTAATAAAGTTATAAATGTTAATATGTCTGTTCATCGGACAGACTGTTAATTAATTTATAAATGTTAATATGTCTGTTCATCAGACAGACTGTTAATAAAGTTATAAACGTTAATATGTCTCTGTTCATCGGACAGACTGTTAATAAAGTTATAAATGATAATATGTCTCTGTTCATCAGACAGACTGTTAATAAAGTTATAAATGTTAATATGTCTCTGTTCATCGGACAGACTGTTAATAAAGTTATAAATGTTAATATGTCTGTTCATCAGACAGACTATTAATAAAGTTATAAATGTTAATATGTCTCTGTTCATCAGACAGACTATTAATAAAGTTATAAATGTTAATATGTCTCTGTTCATCGGACAGACTGTTAATAAAGTTATAAACATTAATATGTCTCTGTTCATCAGACAGACTGTTAATAAATTTATAAATGTTAATATGTCTGTTCATCGTAGAGACTGTTAATAAATTTATAAATGTTAATATGTCTGTTCATCGGACAGACTGTTAATAAAGTTATAAATGTTAATATGTCTGTTCATCGGACAGACTGTTAATAAAGTTACAAATGTTAATATGTCTCTGTTCATCAGACAGACTGTTAATAAAGTTATAAACATTAATATGTCTGTTCATCAGACAGACTGTTAATAAAGTTATAAACGTTAATATGTCTGTTCATCAGACAGACTGTTAATAAAGTTATAAACGTTAATATGTCTGTTCATCAGACAGACTATTAATAAAGTTATAAATGTTAATATGTCTCTGTTCATCAGACAGACTGTTAATAAAGTTATAAACGTTAATATGTCTGTTCATCAGACAGACTATTAATAAAGTTATAAATGTTAATATGTCTCTGTTCATCGGACAGACTATTAATAAAGTTATAAACATTAATATGTCTCTGTTCATCAGACAGACTATTAATAAAGTTATAAATGTTAATATGTCTCTGTTCATCAGACAGACTATTAATAAAGTTATAAATGTTAATATGTCTCTATTCATCGGACAGACTGTTAATAAATTTATAAATGTTAATATGTCTGTTCATCAGACAGACTGTTAATAAAGTTATAAATGTTAATATGTCTCTGTTCATCAGACAGACTGTTAATAAAGTTATAAATGTTAATATGTCTCTGTTCATCAGACAGACTGTTAATAAAGTTATAAATGTAATATGTCTGTTCATCGGACAGACTATTAATAAAGTTATAAATGTTAATATGTCTCTGTTCATCGGACAGACTGTTAATAAAGTTATAAACATTAATATGTCTCTGTTCATCAGACAGACTGTTAATAAATTTATAAATGTTAATATGTCTGTTCATCGTACAGACTGTTAATAAATTTATAAATGTTAATATGTCTGTTCATCAGACAGACTGTTAATAAAGTTATAAATGTTAATATGTCTCTGTTCATCGGACAGACTGTTAATAAAGTTATAAATGTTAATATGTCTCTGTTCATCGGACAGACTGTTAATAAAGTTATAAATGTTAATATGTCTCTGTTCATCAGACAGTCTGTTAATAAAGTTATTAACATTAATATGTCTGTTCATCAGACAGACTGTTAATAAAGTTATAAATGTTAATATGTCTCTGTTCATCAGACAGACTGTTAATAAAGTTATAAACATTAATATGTCTCTGTTCATCAGACAGACTGTTAATAAAGTTATAAATGTTAATATGTCTCTGTTCATCGGACAGACTATTAATAAAGTTATAAACATTAATATGTCTCTGTTCATCAGACAGACTGTTGATAAATTTATAAATGTTAATATGTCTGTTCATCGGACAGACTGTTAATAAAGTTATAAACATTAATATGTCTGTTCATCGGACAGACTGTTAATAAAGTTATAAATGTGAATATGTCTCTGTTCATCAGACAGACTATTAATAAAGTTATAAACGTTAATATGTCTCTGTTCATCGGACAGACTGTTAATAAAGTTATAAACATTAATATGTCTCTGTTCATCAGACAGACTGTTAATAAAGTTATAAACGTTAATATGTCTCTGTTCATTGGACAGACTATTAATAAAGTTATAAACGTTAATATGTCTCTGTTCATCAGACAGACTGTTAATAAAGTTATAAATGTTAATATGTCTCTGATCATTGGACAGACTGTTAATAAAGTTATAAATGTTAATATGTCTGTTCATCGGACAGACTGTTAATAAATTTATAAATGTTAATATGTCTGTTCATCAGACAGACTGTTAATAAAGTTATAAACGTTAATATGTCTCTGTTCATCGGACAGACTGTTAATAAAGTTATAAATGATAATATGTCTCTGTTCATCAGACAGACTGTTAATAAAGTTATAAATGTTAATATGTCTCTGTTCATCGGACAGACTGTTAATAAAGTTATAAATGTTAATATGTCTGTTCATCAGACAGACTGTTAATAAAGTTATAAATGTTAATATGTCTCTGTTCATCAGACAGACTATTAATAAAGTTATAAATGTTAATATGTCTCTGTTCATCGGACAGACTGTTAATAAAGTTATAAACATTAATATGTCTCTGTTCATCAGACAGACTGTTAATAAATTTATAAATGTTAATATGTCTGTTCATCGTACAGACTGTTAATAAATTTATAAATGTTAATATGTCTGTTCATCGGACAGACTGTTAATAAAGTTATAAATGTTAATATGTCTGTTCATCGGACAGACTGTTAATAAAGTTACAAATGTTAATATGTCTCTGTTCATCAGACAGACTATTAATGAAGTTATAAACATTAATATGTCTCTGTTCATCAGACAGACTGTTAATAAATTTATAAATGTTAATATGTCTGTTCATCGGACAGACTATTAATAAAGTTATAAACATTAATATGTCTCTGTTCATCAGACAGACTGTTAATAAATTTATAAATGTTAATATGTCTGTTCATCAGACAGACTGTTAATAAAGTTATAAATGTTACTATGTCTCTGTTCATCAGACAGACTATTAATGAAGTTATAAATTTTAATATGTCTCTGTTCATCGGACAGACTGTTAATAAAGTTATAAACATTAATATGTCTCTGTTCATCAGACAGACTGTTAATAAATTTATAAATGTTAATATCTCTGTTCATCGTACAGACTGTTAATAAATTTATAAATGTTAATATGTCTGTTCATCAGACAGACTGTTAATAAAGTTATAAATGTTAATATGTCTCTGTTCATCGGACAGACTGTTAATAAAGTTATAAATGTTAATATGTCTCTGTTCATCGGACAGACTGTTAATAAAGTTATAAATGTTAATATGTCTCTGTTCATCGGACAGACTGTTAATAAAGTTATAAATGTTAATATGTCTGTTCATCAGACAGACTGTTAATAAAGTTATAAATGTTAATATGTCTCTGTTCATCAGACAGACTATTAATAAAGTTATAAATATTAATATGTCTCTGTTCATCGGACAGACTGTTAATAAAGTTATAAACATTAATATGTCTCTGTTCATCAGACAGACTATTAATAAAGTTATAAATGTTAATATGTCTCTGTTCATCGGACAGACTGTTAATAAAGTTATAAACGTTAATATGTCTCTGTTCATCAGACAGACTGTTAATAAATTTATAAATGTTAATATGTCTGTTCATCGTACAGACTGTTAATAAATTTATAAATGTTAATATGTCTGTTCATCGGACAGACTGTTAATAAAGTTATAAACATTAATATGTCTCTGTTCATCAGACAGACTGTTAATAAAGTTATAAACATTAATATGTCTCTGTTCATCAGACAGACTGTTAATAAAGTTATAAATGTTAATATGTCTCTGTTCATCAGACAGACTGTTAATAAAGTTATAAACATTAATATGTCTCTGTTCATCGGACAGACTGTTAATAAATTTATAAATGTTAATATGTCTGTTCATCAGACAGACTGTTAATAAATTTATAAATGTTAATATGTCTGTTCATCGGACAGACTGTTAATAAAGTTATAAACATTAATATGTCTGTTCATCGGACAGACTGTTAATAAAGTTATAAACATTAATATGTCTGTTCATCGGACAGACTGTTAATAAATTTATAAATGTTAATATGTCTGTTCATCAGACAGACTGTTAATAAAGTTATAAACATTAATATGTCTCTGTTCATCAGACAGACTGTTAATAAAGTTATAAATGTTAATATGTCTCTGTTCATCAGACAGACTGTTAATAAAGTTATAAATGTGAATATGTCTCTGTTCATCAGACAGACTGTTAATAAAGTTATAAACATTAATATGTCTCTGTTCATCAGACAGACTGTTAATAAAGTTATAAATGTTAATATGTCTGTTCATCGGACAGACTGTTAATAAAGTTATAAATGTTAATATGTCTGTTCATCGGACAGACTGTTAATAAAGTTATAAATGTTAATATGTCTCTGTTCATCAGACAGACTGTTAATAAAGTTATAAACATTAATATGTCTCTGTTCATCAGACAGACTATTAATAAAGTTATAAATGTTAATATGTCTGTTCATCGGACAGACTATTAATAAAGTTATAAATGTTAATATGTCTCTGTTCATCGGACAGACTATTAATAAAGTTATAAATGTTAATATGTCTCTGTTCATCAGACAGACTGCTAATAAAGTTATAAACATTAATATGTCTCTGTTCATCGGACAGACTATTAATAAAGTTATAAATGTTAATATGTCTCTGTTCATCGGACAGACTGTTAATAAAGTTATAAATGTTAATATGTCTCTGTTCATCGGACAGACTGTTAATAAAGTTATAAACGTTAATATGTCTCTGTTCATCAGACAGACTGTTAATAAAGTTATAAACATTAATATGTCTCTGTTCATCGGACAGACTATTAATAAAGTTATAAATGTTAATATGTCTCTGTTCATCAGACAGACTGTTAATAAAGTTTTCCTCTTGTCTCTGTCCTCAGAACCCGGCGAGGAAACAGGGCTGAAGCGGGCTGGGTTGGGCCCGCCCCCGTGGGCGGCGAGGAAACCTTAGTATTTGCACTTTGTACTTTAATGTAAATTCACTTTGTAGAGCGGAGATATTTAAACAGACGGCTGATCTGTGAACGCTGTAGTGAGTCCTGACAAACAAATTATTAACACATACAATGTATGTGTCCTCTGAGAGTTTCATGTTTGATGAACGCTGAAGCTGAATGTTCGATGGTTTGTTCATTGATTCCTGTTCTGATCTTCAGCCTCTGTGCAACAGTTTGTGTGAATGTTTAGATCTTCAAAACGTCCAACATCTATTCGTGTTCATTAGAAATAAAATCTCTTTTATAGAACCTTTCTGTCTCTGTGTGTCTGTTGGAGCCACAGTCGATAAACTGGATCTGAAACACGTCTCCTGTAGAGTCCATGCTCTCATGTCTTCATGAAACACTCTGAGCTCCTTCAGCAGCACACACTCACTCAGTCATTACAATCCATGTGTTTCATCACATTTTCAGTCTGAGAGTCTGAGCTCCACATCTCTAGATGTGGAGCTCAGACTGACACTTCTCCTCTCTGTCCTCCACATGCACACTGTATGAAGTGTGTATGCACGTCAACTCTAAACAAGCCTGTGTGTGTGTGTGTGTGTGTGTGTGTGTGTGTGTGTGTGTGTGTGTGTGTGTGTATTTCCTCACATATACTCTCTTTGAATGGACTCTTTCTCCATCACAGAGCGGCTCATTGTTCCTGCTGTTAATCTGCAGGTTTTCACACAGAAACTCTGCTACAGTTCTGACCTCACATTGACCTGCTGTGATTAACACATCAGCCTGATATAATCCACATATAATCCAGCCCAGTGGTCTGGATTAACACCAGCACAGAGATTAGAGCGGAATGACCTCTGACCTTCTTAAGAACTTTTCTCCATCCAGAGGAAAAGTTCAACCTGAAGAGAAAAGACGAACACACACAGCAACATGATCGTTGCCAGTCACAGGTGGACCCCCCCCCACACACACACACACACACACAGAGAAGAGCTCTGTCAGGTGTGGTTCTGCTCCCCTGAGAGTCTCGTAAACACTTTTTACCTGTTGGACAGGTGTCAGGAGCAAATTTATTAACTTATCTAAACATTCCCCAGATGGAGATGCTTAGGATCTAAACTGTCAACACACACACACACACACACACACACACAACACACACACACACACACACACACACACACACACACACACACACACACACAGCATTGAGGGTTTGTGGTTTATTGTGTGAGTTTCCAGCAAAAGTCTGTCAGAGAGCCGAGAGAAGCAGAGAGAGGCTCTTGCAGGGGTGAAAGTAGAGTGGAACGGTCCGGTAAAGGTTCTGGTCATATTCAAATGGTAAAGGGACTTAAGTTTGTACATCTCTGTTCTAGTCTTCTGACTACTCAAAGCACTTATACACCACAGGTCACACCTTTTCTTTCTTTCTTTATTAGGATCCCCATCAGTACCAGTATACGCATCGGCTATTCTTCCTGAGGTCCAACACACATCCATTCATACACACTTATACACAAACAGCAAGACCCAACATATCCACACCTTATTACACACTCAGCAGTTCACTCCCAGAGTTCATGTTTTATAATGCTTCATTACAAAGTGGAAGATACTGTGTTAACAACATTTTAAACTGATCTTTGTTACCCTCTGGAGTGATGCTCACTGACCATGGCTCTGTGCAGGACTGTTCTCTGTCTTATACCCGTTTTCTCTTTTGGAAGTACAAACTTTTTTCTGTTGAGCAAACTGAGAGGATAATCTGTTATATAACACATTTGGTAATTGTGTCACGATTATATTCTAAGAACATGTAACAGAGCGTGGGTGGATCTCTGTGTAACAGTTAACCAGCCGAGACGGTCGAACGTCACTTACATGAGTTCTGTGAGAGCTCTGTAAAGCACAACGTGCCGCTTTATTTTGAGCCACTTCTAATTTTTGAACGTCTTTCATTGAATCACTAGACCAGATTACAAAACAATAATCCAGCTGAGACAGAACCAAAGCATTTAGAACTTGTCTACTGACATCTGGAGGCAAACGTTTAACAACTCTCCAAAACACTGACACACCTCTTCCCATTACGCTGACAATGTTATCAATTTATTTAGACCAGGAAAGTTTGTGATCCGAGGTTCTACCCAGAAGTGTTATCTCTTGTACTTGTTCAATAGGTATGTTATTTACACTCAATGTCAGTGTTTAATGAATATTTGCGTTGAAGTTGATAGCTCTATCTGAGAGATGGTTCAATCAAGAGAAAGGTGTTGATTTTCATATTGAGGGTTATGAGTTACATTATATGAACAGACGCAATAAGAGGGGAGGAGGCGTGGCCTGTTTGTAGACAGCGACTTGAAATGCAAACCAGTTAAATCCATGACGACAGCAATTGATGATTTAATGGAGTTTATAGCTGTGCTAACACCAGCTTCAAATAGAGACACGTTTAAAGATAAACTGGAAGAATGAATGGATATGTAACTTGTGTTATCTGTGGGGATTTTAATATAGATCTCTTAAATACCTCTCAACACAAAGACACTTGATGCTTTGTCCAGCAGAGGGTTCTACCCTCTCATTACAAGCCCAGTAGATAACATCTTCAGGTGCAACATTCATAGATCATGTTTTTATAAATGTGGTGCAAAATACTGCAAGAAGTGGCCATTGAATGACAGAAGTCACCATTGAACAGTGTTTTCAATAATTGATAGTGAAACTAAGAGTAAGAAGAATGAAGTTTGTAACATGTAAGAACTGATGAAGCGACACAGACTTCAGAATGAGCTCAAAGAACAGAAGGTGTTTATGTAGAAGAGATGCATGCAGCCTGCAGCTTCCTATCTCTATAATAAACATGGACCTTCACTCTACAAACAGTGATAATAAAACCCAGCTTTAAGGACTTTATGAAATCAGAACAAAGGAAGCTGAAAGGCAATATAAGGTTTATAAAAACAAGTAGACATTTATAATGAATAAAAAGATGATTATAATAAAGTGTGACAGGAAAATAAAAACGACATCAAAAGTATTTGGAAACTGATGAACAAGGTACGAGGAAGTAATCCTGTGTCCACGTACACCTCGTTACGTTAAGAATAAAGAGATCTTTGAAAACATGAAGGGAGTGGATAATGAATTTAATTATTTCTTCGTAAATGTTTGGGCCTAATCTCACAAAATCTATTCAAAAACAAAATGTTTGTCAAATGGCGGGAAGGTCAAATATTAAAGTGTGTTTGTAGGAGAAGTGAGATCTAAGACATCAGCTGACAGCGATGAGATATGAGTATTGTGAAAAAGACTCTCCACAGTATAATTAAACCTCTTAGTCATATTTTCAATCTTTAAACCAGAATGAAAACAGTAAAGGTTATTCCGCTTTTTAAAACAGGAGACAAAAACAGCTTTACTGATTACAGACCAGCGTCTTTCTTATCTCAAGTTTCAAACATACTCGAACAACTGTTTGCACAAAAATGTGATTTTTTAATTGAAAACAATAATTTGTTAAGAGAGTCAGTTTGTTCTCCAGCTTTAATGAACAGAAGAAACTTCTCCAGCAACAGACAGAAACATATACAATCAGTGTTTCCATTGATTTGAAGCGTTTGATGCAACAGATCACAAAATGTTAATGTGTAAATGATTTAAATACGGTGAGAGGAACACTGAGCTGAGCTGGTGAAGGAACTATTTAATCAACAGACAGCAACATGAACCATTCTCTGGTACATCTGAGTATTTAAACATTGAATGTGGAGTCCCACACGGCTCCGTTTAGTTTGTATATTAATGATATATGTGAAGTTTCAAAGTTACTGCAGTTTGTTGTTTCTGCTCAGGACACGACCTCCAAAGTCTGACAGGAAGTACAGAAAATGAAACGCTCAAATTAAAAGCATGGTTTGATGAAAATAAGAGATCCTTAAACTTAAAGAAAACTAAGTTCATGATTATCACAAATCAAAAACAGGAGGAAAACGTTTTGTTGTCTATAGATGGATCAGTATTGAAAGAGTGAATGTAGTTTTTGGGTTTGATCATGGACGATAAATTAACGTGGAAATCACATTTAGCTCATATAAAAAAAAGTGTCCAAGAATATCTTTGTTTTAAACAAAGCAAAGTTTGTGTTGGATTATAAGGCACGGAGGGTTTTTATTGTTCACTTATTTTGCCTTATTTTGTTAATTGTGTTGAAGTGTGGGGTAACACGTACGTTACAAACATGAATCCATTATTTATTTTACAGAAGAGAGCGGTTAGAGTCATTCATAAAGTCCACTACAGAGAGCACACCAACTAGCTCAGGTTTATTGAGACTGAAAGATTGAGTGACACTCGTAGTTCTGTTCAGAGCAAAGAGTGAAGTACAGAAGGTTTACAGAAGATGTTTTTAGTTCAGAAAATGAAGAGCAGAGGAGAACATTTCATTTCAAACAGTTTGCACGGACAACTTTAAAACAGATGTGTATTTCTGTAATATCAAATGGTGGAATTCTTTAAATAATGATTTGAAGAGCTGTGTTCAAATATTTCAGTTTAAAAAAATGTACAAGGAGAAAGTTTTTAGTCTGTATGAAATTGGCAGTTAGTGTGTTTTGTGTGTTTTGCTCCTTATTAACTCGGAAGTGAAGTCAAAGACTGTAAAGTGTCAGATTCGTTTCATGTTGCCGTGGAATTGATTGCTAATTCTTAATTGGACAGACCATCCAGACAATTCTTGTTTTTGGGGGTTTTTTGAGTAAGGGGAATGCAAAATAAGATTTAGTCTTCTCCCTGCTCCTTTTAGAACATGGATTGGATTGTGTATAGTTTTTTTTTTTCTGTGAACATTATGTGTGTTGACATGAGCGGAACAAATAAAAAATGAAATGAATGAATGAAGTGTTAGTTCAGCTTTGAACTGATACCTAGACCCAATAACAATAGACTTTGTTTAATCAACACTGAGAATTAATGTATTGTTTTTTATCCACTCTAACACTAATTGTAACTCTTTATGTAAAATGTCATTCAGTTCACCGACTGATGAAGCAGCTGCATATATTGTTGAGTCATCCACATACATGGCGACCTGGGCCTTTTCTAACACAAACGGAAGATCATTAGTAAAAACTGAAAACAATAACGGCCCTAAGCAGCTACCTTGAGGTACCCCACATTTTGACATATGCCTCCTGTTTGTTAAGCAGCTATCCATCCATTTTAATGCAGTCAAAGTTAATCCATAATGTCTCAGCTTACCTAATAATAAAGAATGATCTACCACATCAAAAGCTGAGCTGAGATCAAGAACCACAGCACCCACTAAGTTTCTATTATCTGCACACCCTGCCAATCATCAACCACTAGTGTTAACGCTGAGCATGTGGAATGACCAGTCCTGTAGGCATGTTGATCATTTGTGTTTAAATTATTCACATCAAAATAAGTTTGTTTCTCTCCATTATTTTTCACAAAGCTGCACATTCACTCACTGATGGTAGAGGCTGCTGAGTAAAGAGACCATCAGTATTAACTCATCCATTCATACACATTCACTCACTGATGGTAGAGGCTGCTGAGTAAAGAGACCATCAGTATTAACTCATCCATTCATACACATTCACTCACTGATGGTAGAGGCTGCTGAGTAAAGAGACCATCAGTATTAACTCATCCATTCATACACATTCACACACTGATGGTAGAGGCTGCTGAGTAAAGAGACCATCAGTATTAACTCATCCATTCATACACATTCACACACTGATGGTAGAGGCTGCTGAGTAAAGAGACCATCAGTATTAACTCATCCATTCGTACACATTCACTCACTGATGGTAGAGGCTGCTGAGTAAAGAGTCCATCAGTATTAACTCATCCATTCGTACACATTCACTCACTGATGGTAGAGGCTGCTGAGTAAAGAGACCATCAGTATTAACTCATCCATTCATACACATTCACACACTGATGGTAGAGGCTGCTGAGTAAAGAGTCCATCAGTATTAACTCATCCATTCGTACACATTCACTCACTGATGGTAGAGGCTGCTGAGTAAAGAGACCATCAGTATTAACTCATCCATTCGTACACATTCACACACAGATGGTAGAGGCTGCTGAGTAAAGAGACCATCAGTATTAACTCATCCATTCGTACACATTCACACACTGATGGTAGAGACTGCTGAGTAAAGAGTCCATCAGTATTAACTCATCCATTCATACACATTCACACACTGATGGTAGAGGCTGCTGAGTAAAGAGTCCATCAGTATTAACTCATCCATTCATACACATTCACTCACTGATGGTAGAGACTGCTGAGTAAAGAGTCCATCAGTATTAACTCATCCATTCATACACATTCACACACTGATGGTAGAGACTGCTGAGTAAAGAGTCCATCAGTATTAACTCATCCATTCATACACATTCACACACTGATGGTAGAGGCTGCTGAGTAAAGAGTCCATCAGTATTAACTCATCCATTCATACACATTCACTCACTGATGGTAGAGGCTGCTGAGTAAAGAGTCCATCAGTATTAACTCATCCATTCATACACATTCACTCACTGATGGTAGAGGCTGCTGAGTAAAGAGTCCATCAGTATTAACTAATCCATTCGTACACATTCACTCACTGATGGTAGAGGCTGCTGAGTAAAGAGACCATCAGTATTAACTCATCCATTCGTACACATTCACACACTGATGGTAGAGGCTGCTGAGTAAAGAGTCCATCAGTATTAACTCATCCATTCGTACACATTCACTCACTGATGGTAGAGGCTGCTGAGTAAAGAGACCATCAGTATTAACTCATCCATTCGTACACATTCACACACTGATGGTAGAGGCTGCTGAGTAAAGAGTCCATCAGTATTAACTCATCCATTCGTACACATTCACACACTGATGGTAGAGGCTGCTGAGTAAAGAGACCATCAGTATTAACTCATCCATTCATACACATTCACTCACTGATGGTAGAGGCTGCTGAGTAAAGAGACCATCAGTATTAACTCATCCATTCATACACATTCACACACTGATGGTAGAGGCTGCTGAGTAAAGAGTCCATCAGTATTAACTCATCCATTCATACACATTCACTCACTGATGGTAGAGGCTGCTGAGTAAAGAGTCCATCAGTATTAACTCATCCATTCATACACATTCACTCACTGATGGTAGAGGCTGCTGAGTAAAGAGACCATCAGTATTAACTCATCCATTCATACACATTCACACACTGATGGTAGAGGCTGCTGAGTAAAGAGACCATCAGTATTAACTCATCCATTCATACACATTCACTCACTGATGGTAGAGACTGCTGAGTAAAGAGTCCATCAGTATTAACTCATCCATTCATACACATTCACACACTGATGGTAGAGACTGCTGAGTAAAGAGTCCATCAGTATTAACTCATCCATTCATACACATTCACACACTGATGGTAGAGGCTGCTGAGTAAAGAGTCCATCAGTATTAACTCATCCATTCATACACATTCACTCACTGATGGTAGAGGCTGCTGAGTAAAGAGTCCATCAGTATTAACTCATCCATTCATACACATTCACTCACTGATGGTAGAGGCTGCTGAGTAAAGAGTCCATCAGTATTAACTCATCCATTCATACACATTCACTCACTGATGGTAGAGGCTGCTGAGTAAAGAGTCCATCAGTATTAACTCATCCATTCATACACATTCACACACTGATGGTAGAGGCTGCTGAGTAAAGAGTCCATCAGTATTAACTCATCCATTCATACACATTCACTCACTGATGGTAGAGACTGCTGAGTAAAGAGTCCATCAGTATTAACTCATCCATTCATACACATTCACACACTGATGGTAGAGGCTGCTGAGTAAAGAGTCCATCAGTATTAACTCATCCATTCATACACATTCACTCACTGATGGTAGAGGCTGCTGAGTAAAGAGACCATCAGTATTAACTCATCCATTCATACACATTCACACACTGATGGTAGAGGCTGCTGAGTAAAGAGACCATCAGTATTAACTCATCCATTCATACACATTCACACACTGATGGTAGAGGCTGCTGAGTAAAGAGACCATCAGTATTAACTCATCCATTCATACACATTCAGACACTGATGGTAGAGGCTGCTGAGTAAAGAGTCCATCAGTATTAACTCATCCATTCATACACATTCACTCACTGATGGTAGAGGCTGCTGAGTAAAGAGTCCATCAGTATTAACTCATCCATTCATACACATTCACTCACTGATGGTAGAGGCTGCTGAGTAAAGAGACCATCAGTATTAACTCATCCATTCATACACATTCACACACTGATGGTAGAGGCTGCTGAGTAAAGAGTCCATCAGTATTAACTCATCCATTCATACACATTCACTCACTGATGTTAGAGGCACTCACACACTCACGCACACACACACACACACACATACGCACACTCATTGCACACACACACACACACACTCACACACACACACACACTCACACACACATACGCACACTCATTGCACACACACACACACACTCACACACACATACGCATACTCATTGCGCACACACACACACACACACATTGCACAGACAGACACACACACACAAACACAGTATGGCAGAATTTGTGCAATAGGACCAGACGAACGCTGTGTGTGCAGATCACATAAGGATTTTGCAATAATTTCTTTCTCTCTGGAATATTTGAGGGGATTAAAGGGGGAGGGGGGGCGTCCTTTAATCTCCCCTCACAGGGTCTACCTTTGACAGAGCAGAGGGGTGAGGATGGGGGAGACAGGGGGGAAAGGGGGATATGTGGGGTCTAAACTCAGGGGATTAACAGGGTGACTTCTCCTCTGGAATGTTCCTCTGACAGCCAAGACCCGCCCACCCACAGATGCTGCTTCACACAGGTGCACTGCAGAGGAGGGGACACCCCCAACACACACAAACAGACACACACTGACAACTGTATCAACAAACAACCAAAGATCGTCTCTGTGGCATCTCAAACACAGACCTGTCCATCAACCTGAGCCAGGTGTGGAGAGATTATAGCTTCACTAAACCACTGAAACATGGACGGAGCTACTAAGATGTCACAGTGATGGCACAATGCTGTCGACTGCCTTTTTGAAGCCTCAATTTTTGGACTTTGTCCAAGCAAAGTTTGTTTTCTGGAGCCCAAAGTGACCATAGAGGGGGAGCTGGAGAGGAGGGAGAAGTTTGCAAATGCTAAGATATCAGAGCTCAATAATCTGTTTCTCATTTAAAAAAGAACAGACGGTCTGTTAGTCCAATAAAGCTCACAGCAACAAAGATGTTTGATATTTACATAAATAAATCTCCAAAAGGCTCCCACAGCACAAACACGGCCCAGAGGTCAAAGGTCAGTGACTGAATCAGCTGAGGTGACCCTAGCAGACAGCTAGCAGCTCCCACCTGTCACTCAAAGAGGCCACGCCCCCTTATTCTTCATCCCTTTAAGCCTTAATATAATGTAATCAGGTGAGATGTATAAACATTCAGCCCGTACAGTTGAAGAGAGAAATGAGCTCTAGAGACCCAAACTGTTTTTATACCAGACTGTAAACATGTTTATTTTAACATGGGGCTCTATGAGGACTGACTCACTGCAGGAGACAGACTCTAGTGGACACTGGAGGAACTGCAGCTGTAAAGTTGGACATTTTAACATGGAGCTCTATGAGGACTGACTCACTGCAGGAGACAGACTCTAGTGGACACTGGAGGAACTGCAGCTGTAAAGTTGGACATTTTAACATGGAGCTCTATGAGGACTGACTCACTGCAGGAGACAGACTCTAGTGGACACTGGAGGAACTGCAGCTGTAAAGTTGGACATTTTAACATGGGGCTCTATGGGGACTGACTCACTGCAGGAGACAGACTCTAGTGGACACTGGAGGAACTGCAGCTGTAAAGTTGGACATTTTAACATGGGGCTCTATGGGGACTGACTCACTGCAGGAGACAGGACTCTAGTGGACACTGGAGGAACTGCAGCTGTAAAGTTGGACATTTTAACATGGAGCTCTATGAGGACTGACTCACTGCAGGAGACATACTCTAGTGGACACTGGAGGAACTGCAGCTGTAAAGTTGGACATTTTAACATGGAGCTCTATGGGGACTGACTCACTGCAGGAGACAGACTCTAGTGGACACTGGAGGAACTGCAGCTGTAAAGTTGGACATTTTAACATGAGGCTCTATGAGGACTGACTCACTGCAGGAGGAAGACTCTAGTGGACACTGGAGGAACTGCAGCTGTAAAGTTGGACATTTTAACATGGGGCTCTATGGGGACTGACTCACTGCAGGAGACAGACTCTAGTGGACACTGGAGGAACTGCAGCTGTAAAGTTGGACATTTTAACATGGAGCTCTATGAGGACTGACTCACTGCAGGAGACAGACTCTAGTGGACACTGGAGGAACTGCAGCTGTTAAAGTTGGACATTTTAACATGGGGCTCTATGGGGACTGACTCACTGCAGGAGACAGACTCTAGTGGACACTGGAGGAACTGCAGCTGTAAAGTTGGACATTTTAACATGGGGCTCTATGGGGACTGACTCACTGCAGGAGACAGACTCTAGTGGACACTGGAGGAACTGCAGCTGTAAAGTTGGACATTTTAACATGGAGCTCTATGAGGACTGACTCACTGCAGGAGACAGACTCTAGTGGACACTGGAGGAACTGCAGCTGTAAAGTTGGACATTTTAACATGGAGCTCTATGGGACTGACTCACTGCAGGAGACAGACTCTAGTGGACACTGGAGGAACTGCAGCTGTAAAGTTGGACATTTTAACATGAGGCTCTATGAGGACTGACTCACTGCAGGAGGAAGACTCTAGTGGACACTGGAGGAACTGCAGCTGTAAAGTTGGACATTTTAACATGGGCTCTATGGGGACTGACTCACTGCAGGAGACAGACTCTAGTGGACACTGGAGGAACTGCAGCTGTAAAGTTGGACATTTTAACATGGGGCTCTATGAGGACTGACTCACTGCAGGAGACAAGACTCTAGTGGACACTGGAGGAACTGCAGCTGTAAAGTTGGACATTTTAACATGGGGGCTCTATGAGGACTGACTCACTGCAGGAGGCAGACTCTAGTGGACACTGGAGGAACTGCAGCTGTAAAGTTGGACATTTTAACATGGGGCTCTATGGGGACTGACTCACTGCAGGAGACAGACTCTAGTGGACACTGGAGAACTGCAGCTGTAAAGTTGGACATTTTAACATGGGGCTCTATGGGACTGACTCACTGCAGGAGCCAGACTCTAGTGGACACTGGAGAACTGCAGCTGTAAAGTTGGACATTTTAACATGGGGCTCTATGAGGACTGACTCACTGCAGGAGGCAGACTCTAGTGGACCACAGGTTTTTTGGACTGCTGAATCGGCTTCCTTTTCAACACTGGAGGTTGATGATTGGTCTTAACTTAACTTAATAGCTTGTTATACATTTTCTTTTATTGAAATGTTCTTTTTATAGGAAAAGCACAGAATAATTTACATTGCACATAACCTTCATTACTTTACAGACTAACTTGATCCTCGTATAGGTATTTGTCCATTGTTTGTCCCTCTTTCTGCCGGGACTTAGGAAAGACGGTTGCAGAAAGTCTGAGTGTCTTTGTCCATAATGCTTTTCCAAAAGTTTCTTTTTTTTATAAATCATCATTTACTGCAACATGTGAACCACAGAACCGGGGAGCTTACTGATTAGCTTGTTATACATTTTCACACACAAACACAGGGGGGGGGGGGTGTCTCTGTAAAAAAAAAAGCTGCAGAGATAAAGAATTATTTATCTGAACTTTTATCTGTTTTTTGATTTGAGGACAGTGAACACAGCACCGCCTCACTTTGAACACACATAAATGATATATGTTTGTAGTTACATATATGATGGAGGAGTGATAAACAAAAAGGTGTACAGACCTGTCATGGACCTGCCGGGGGGGGGGGGGGGGCTGACCACTAACCCCTCTTTTAAGGTGGACAGGTGTGTTATGACAAAACAGATGAGGTGATGTCTTCACACAAAGAGAGGGCCTGACACCCAACACACAACTAAACATGACCCCCCCACACACATAAGCCCCGTTTCCACCAAGCGGTCCGGTTCGGTTCGTCTCGGTACGGCACGCATTTTGTGGCGTTTCCATTGACCAAAGCCGGGAAAGGCCCCCAAATTACCGATCCGTACCGTCCTACTTTTTGTTACCCTTCTGTTGGGGTGCCAAGTCTATCGATCCGACCCTAAAAGGTGGGGCTAAACACTGCAGTCCGTTGATTGGCCGAAAGAATCGTCACTTCCCGTGCGACAGCGGCATTAAGGGACAAACACAACCCCGCCATGTTTAAATACCCAGTCGACTTCGAGAACGTTTCTTTCAAGGCTTTTTTTTTTAAGAATATGGCACGAAATAATGTTCCATGGTCGACCGCAGAGGTGCAGACCTTCCTCGGCATTATCGGGGAAGAGGAGACGCAGATATACATACACACCCCCACACCCCTATCCCAGGTCAAACTGCTATGAAGACAGATGAAGTGAAAGGCCGGGGGGGGGGGGGGGGGGGGGGGGGGGGGGGCGGGGTTAGGGGTTAGATGGGGTGTTAGACTGTGTTGTTAAGGATGCCATCATCTAGATGGGGGGGGGCGCTTTGACACCCAATCCCCCTCGGCATACCAAACAGCAGAGAGCCCTGCAGGACTGTGACATCCCCCCACCCCCAACCCCTTGTTTACACCTGGACACCTGAGAGAGCTCCAACACTGTAAAAGATTTAAAGTGATTAAAAAAACACTGAAAGATTGTAACACAGTGAGAGAGAGGAATCATCACCTGCCCAGGGACAACAGAGGGACATTAGCTAGTTAGCTAAATCTGGTACAAAGCTTCTCTTCTCTTCTGATGTTTGTTCAAAGATTCAAATAAACTAATAAACTAAACTCATCATTCAGACTGTCCTCACTCTGTTTCAGCTTTCTAAACTTTTATTCTTTTATTCTACTTTTATATCTCATTTGTTCGTAACACTCTAAACTCACACACACACGCGCACACACACACACACACACACACACACACTCACACACCCACACACACAAACACACACACACACCCACACACCACACACTCACACACCCACACACACACACACACACACACACACACGCACACCATACACGCACACACACACACACACACACCACACACACACACACACACTCACACACACACCAACGCGCGCACACACCACACAACACACACCACACAACACACACACACTCACACACACACTCACACACCACACACACACCACACCCACACACCCCCACACACACACACCCCCACACACACACATCCACACACCACACACACACCACACACACACACACACAACACCACCCACACCCACACCACACACACACACACACACACACACACACACACACCACACACACACCACCCACACACACACCACACACACACACACACACACACACACACACACTCACACACACCACACACACCACACTCACACACCCACACACACACACACACTCACACACACACACTCACACACCCACACACACACACAACACACACACACATGCGCACACACACACACACTCACACACACACACTCACACTATGGAGGGCGGAATGGTTCAGCTGCATGCATGCCGCACGCACGTGTGATTATTTCATAAAAGTCCCACACACACACACGCACGTGCGGTGTGTAAGTACTACACGCAGTGTGACTTACAGACGCGCGTTCGTGCGTGTGTTTAATTTCATTTTCTGTGAGCGTCCATCTGTAGAGACCTCAGCGGGGATTCAGTGAGCGCAGTCCCGGTATGCCTGGAGCCAAGCCCGGCAGCTCGCTACGGTCCTCCCCGGAGTCAAACGGAACGTGCACCGTTTTAAACTAATAAAACTACAAACTCTTAAACCAGGCAAGACTATTGACAACAAGCCTTCTCTCTGCTTTGTATAAAAAACAGAGATAGAATGAAAATATTAACAGCAGATTTCAGATTTATCCGCTGATTCTCAAAGCATCAGAAACGATGAGAGCCTTAAAGAGACGTATTTTAGTGCCAACATTAAAACATGATCAAATGTTTCCAAACCAACAGACGTGAACTTTTCCTTCAGCGTTGCTCACTGCAGTCTGATCAGCTCCCTTTAATATGAGCCTGGTAGTCCGTTCTTCTACCGGTCCATACTATCAGAATCTAACGCTGTCACTGACTTTTAATCTGTGCCATCTCTGTGCGTCATTTAAGGAAGCATTTTAGCGCTGCTCTGCGGCTTGACCAGCGGACCTCTGTATGATCGGGCCGCCTGTGAGGGATATTGTTTTTGGATAAGAAGGAAATGTTCCGTTATAATGACATATACAGTGTGATGAAAGCTGGTGATGGAGGCACAACAGCTGGCTGCTTAACCAGCTGAGCCGGCCCGCGGGCCGTGAGTTTGGCACATATGAACTAGAAAATACTATAATCCATATGATTCATGAACCCCGCTCTGCCAAATGATAACTCTACTCATAACCGCTGCGCTAACAGCCCTGCTAAACTCTCTGATCAAATCTCCCTGATCATTTAGATAACACCGCCTGAAGTGACTGAAAGAAAAACACACGCACGAACACGCGTCTGTAAGTCACGCTGCGTGTAGTACTTACACACCGCACGCGCGTGTGTACGCGTGGGACTTTTATGAAATAATCACACGTGCGGCGTGCGTGCAGCTGAACCATTCCGCCCTCCATACACACACTCACGCACACCCACACACACACACACACACACACACACACAAACACACAAACACGCACACTCACATACACTCACACAATCTCACGCACACACATACACACACTCACACACACACCTACACACACCTACACACACAGAGACACACACACAAAGTCCTGAGGATCAGCTGTGATCGGCCTCTAACGTTCAGAGTAAAGAGTGTCGGCGTGCTGCACACTAAGGGCACACTTACACTAACAAAGTTGTCCCGTAACGTGCTTACAGTTTTTTACGATTGCTATGACCACTTTTTCAATACTATTAACAATTTTTCTAAACTCTTACCACAGTTAACAAAACAAAACTTATTTTACTTACAAGCTCAACCAGGACCAAAACAATGGATTTTTACTGCCAATTTTACAAATGCTTTCACACTGTACAAGGGAGAGGAAGACGAGTACCAGAACAATGGAGAGGAAGACGAGTACCAGGACAAGGGAGAGGAAGACGAGTACCAGGACAAGGGAGAGGAAGACGAGTACCAGGACAAGGGAGAGGAAGACGAGTACCAGGACAATGGAGAGGAAGACGAGTACCAGGACAAGGGAGAGGAAGACGAGTACCAGGACAAGGGGAGAGGAAGACGAGTACCAGAACAATGGAGAGGAAGACGAGTACCAGAACAATGGAGAGGAAGACGAGTACCAGGACAAGGGAGAGGAAGACGAGTACCAGGACAAGGGAGAGGAAGACGAGTACCAGGACAAGGGAGAGGAAGACGAGTACCAGAACAATGGAGAGGAAGACGAGTACCAGAACAATGTAGAGGAAGACGAGTACCAGGACAAGGGAGAGGAAGACGAGTACCAGGACAAGGGAGAGGAAGACGAGTACCAGAACAATGGAGAAGAAGACGAGTACCAGGACAAGGGAGAGGAAGACGAGTACCAGGACAAGGGAGAGGAAGACGAGTACCAGGACAGGGGAGAGGAGGACGAGTACCAGGACAAGGGAGAGGAAGACGAGTACCAGGACAATGGAGAGGAAGACGAGTACCAGGACAATGGAGAGGAAGACGAGTACCAGGACAAGGGAGAGGAAGACGAGTTCCAGGACAAGGGAGAGGAAGACGAGTACCAGGACAATGGAGAGGAAGACGAGTACCAGGACAAGGGAGAGGAAGACGAGTACCAGGACAATGGAGAGGAAGACGAGTACCAGGACAATGGAGAGGAAGACGAGTACCAGGACAGGGGAGAGGAGGACGAGTACCAGGACAAGGGAGAGGAAGACGAGTACCAGGACAAGGGAGAGGAAGACGAGTACCAGGACAATGGAGAGGAAGACGAGTACCAGGACAGGGGAGAGGAGGACGAGTACCAGGACAAGGGAGAGGAGGACGAGTACCAGGACAAGGGAGAGGAAGAAAAGTACCAGGACAATGGAGAGGAAGACGAGTACCAGGACAAGGGAGAGGAGGACGAGTACCAGGACAAGGGAGAGGAAGACGAGTACCAGGACAATGGAGAGGAAGACGAGTACCAGGACAAGGGAGAGGAAGACGAGTACCAGGACAATGGAGAGGAAGACGAGTACCAGGACAATGGAGAGGAAGACGAGTACCAGGACAAGGGAGAGGAAGACGAGTACCAGGACAAGGGAGAGGAAGACGAGTACCAGGACAATGGAGAGGAGGACGAGTACCAGGACAATGGAGAGGAAGACGAGTACCAGGACAAGGGAGAGGAGGACGAGTACCAGGACAATGGAGAGGAAGACGAGTACCAGGACAATGGAGAGGAAGACGAGTACCAGGACAAGGGAGAGGAAGACGAGTACCAGGACAATGGAGAGGAAGACGAGTACCAGGACAATGGAGAGGAAGACGAGTACCAGGACAATGGAGAGGAAGACGAGTACCAGGACAAGGGAGAGGAAGACGAGTACCAGGACAATGGAGAGGAAGACGAGTACCAGGACAATGGAGAGGAAGACGAGTACCAGGACAAGGGAGAGGAGGACGAGTACCAGGACAATGGAGAGGAAGACGAGTACCAGGACAAGGAGAGGAGGACGAGTACCAGGACAATGGAGAGGAAGACGAGTACCAGGACAAGGGAGAGGAAGACGAGTACCAGGACAGGGGAGAGGAGGACGAGTACCAGGACAATGGAGAGGAAGACGAGTACCAGGACAATGGAGAGGAAGACGAGTACCAGGACAAGGGAGAGGAAGACGAGTTCCAGGACAAGGGAGAGGAAGACGAGTACCAGGACAATGGAGAGGAAGACGAGTACCAGGACAAGGGAGAGGAAGACGAGTACCAGGACAATGGAGAGGAAGAGGAAGATGAGTACATTTCTAAATATTTAGCAACGATTTCTAAATATTTAGCTAATATGCAAATTCACTCTACCGCCTACCGGAAGCACCAAAATAAAAGTTCGAGGAAGCGATCCAACCAGTGTTGCCAAGTCTGCTTGTTATAAGCGACTTTGCTTGTTTTTCTGTAAAGTCGCTTGTAAATATCGTCAGTCGCGGGTTTTTTTTGGGCTTGTTTTCTAAAGTGTAGTTGCTTATTTGGGCTTGCTTTGCTCCCTGTATGAACTCCTACTGATTCTCTCCCAGCTCTCCACAATAAAGCTAAACACGAACGCGATAGTTAGTTTGTCCTTATCCAGGATCTGTCTAGTGTCTACCACCCCGTTTCCCTGGTTACCACGCGCGCCCGATCCGGCACCCCCCCCACACACACACACACACATGCACAACTACCTGACAGAGCGACAGAGTGACGATGCCCAGGAATAAGTGGGGAAAATATGGAAAAAGAATATAATAAAGAGTGGGAGAAAGAGACGAACTAGATCGGCTCAGTTTTGAACGAGAAAGCTAACGTTTGATTTAAAGTCAGTAACTTTGTGTATTATTAACAAACAGTAAATATATTTTGATCGTGTGTTTAACAACAATACAGCTAGCTATCCAGCCATGCCACTCTCCCCAAATCAAAATCAAGATTTTCACGAACATGTGTAGGCTACTTAACAATCATTGTTTGCCGTTATGCATAGAAGCATAAATTAAGTTGAAATATAATCTACATTTTCCCTCCTAGTCATCTCTGCTCTCAAGCTGCAGTCAACATGTTTCTTCCCCTCTCCTCCGTTTTCAGGCGTTGTTATCCACCAACTTGCTGAATTCTCACAGGAATTAATGCCCTGACTGACAGCCGACACATGTTCGTTCACTTCCTCGAACTCTTATTTTGGTGCTTCCGGTTGGCGGTAGAGTGAATTTGCATATTAGCTAAATATTTAGAAATCTTAACTCAATATTTATTAATCTTAACTAAAGATTTAGAATCAGGACATGTATTTTTAACATTTAGATAAAACATTCAACATTTAGATATAATATTTAACATTTATATTTGCCCATAAGTTCACAGATATTTCTCTAAATGTGAATACAAAGTGATGTTTTAGGGCTAAATGTGGAGAAATGTTGTTGTTATTTGTAGTGTGCGCAACTTTACAATCGGCGCCCCATATGCATGGCTTTATGTTCTTATGAAGCGTGCTCAGTTTACAGACGGACTCGAAAATAAGCAAAGAATAAAAGTAAAATATAAAAGGGATGTCTGCATCCGCACATAGGAGAACAGCACAGAGAACATGACAGCTACTTTACTAACTTTGTGTCTTATTCTGAGTCATGTTAGTCGGATACAGACAGAACACCCCGTGATTTCTCCTGAATGAATGCTGTTCACGTTGTGTACCCGCCTGCTTGTGCTCGTGCATGAACTGTACCGTGCTGAAGCACACCTCTTCCAAGCGTGCCAGGGCAGAGGAAGTGTATGGAGCACTCACACTAGTCAAATGAACTGGACTTTAGGGGTGAAGCGTGCTTAGGCACGGTACAGATTGCCTAGTGTGAGTGTGCCAAGAGACCTGAAGCTCCCCGAGCACTCACAGCTAAAATAGCTTACAGCTAACTCAGCTAACACTGATAATACAGTAAACAAAGTAATACTGCATTATTGTATACCGTTTGTCTCAGTTTGTTTGAAGGTAATTCCTGCAGATGTTGAATATGATCTGGCAGAGTGATGCATGCTGGGAGTGTTGGACCTTTCAAAATAAGAGCCTGAGAATGTAGAACTTAGTGAGAACAGAAGAATGGACTGTTTCAGCAGCAGATAGCGGCTTTCTGACAGATGAAGAGTCAAGAAAAACCTCGTCCTGAACCCTCCAGGAATGTTTCACTTAGTCACCAGCACAACACCCCCCCTTTCCTCCCAAAACCCCACTAGGCTGACAGGACCCCCGCCCTGCTCCTCGTCTGACAGCACACCAGAGGAAAGAGGATTTTAAACAATGCAGATAATTCAAACTTCCCCCACAGAAGGTCTAGAGACTCTCCCTAACTCTCTCTGTGTGCCTCTGTAATCTCTGACAGAGATTTATGGTCTTTAAATTATTCCAGGTAGAAAAACTCTGCATGACTACGTTTCTGCTGAAATTATTAAAGCTAACATTCAAAGTGTGAGCAAACAGCGTTCAGCCACAAACGCTTCCTTGTGTATTTGGTTTTGACCTCAGAGTTTCTCAGGCTGTAAGACAACATTTGGACTGTGGTAAATACAGAATATGAAATGCAATCATTGGAGTTGTCAGTAAAATCAGGTGTGACGCTCACAGCTGGCACCTGTAGATGGAGCTGATGTGTTGGATAGGATCCAGCAGAATGGAGCTTATCTTTATAAAAACATTACATGTGAGTTATTTTGCAGCTCTGATGAATTTCTGGCAATCAGCAGCTGAAACTAAAACCATGAAAGAGGCTTCGACACAGCCATGTTTTTAACACTGCACAGGTTTTATGAGTCCTTGCAGACTCTGGGTCTCAGCCCACCACATCAACATGTGCACTCAGAAAAACATCCACCATGAGGAAAAATGTGGTTCTTTGGGTGGCTCTTTGTGCCGTGATGTAAGTAGAGTAAATCGCTGCAGTGTTCAGAGTCGCTCTCTCCAGATCTCTCATGAACAAGCTGCGTTCATCAATCACAAACGCTCCGACCTGCGTGGTGACGAGTCAGCCAAAAGAGCTGACGGCTCGACAAGACTTGGCCTCGGCTGCTCCTCAGATTCCACCTCCGACTGAAAGGATTTCTTACATAATCTAATATTTGTGGCACAAGAAAGCATTCATGCCTCATTTTGCTCCGTTTTTATTGGCTCTTTCTATGTGACTTAGTTCTGTGTTTATCCTCGTCCTGATATTTTTCTTTGCATATCATTAATACGTGTTCATCAGAATTTAAATCATGTCACTCTCCATCTGAGCTACTCAGAGCTTATAGAGTCTGTTTACTCTGCAGGAACACAGCCCCTATCCCTCATGCAGAGCCCCCCATCCACACGCTCTATCTCTGTGCTCATGAACTCACTGTGAGGAAATACTGTGAGCTCTGTCTGTTGGAGCACCTGAGTGATGTCAGTCTGCACAACACCTGTGCTCGCTGCAGTCACAGTCCAGCAGCCGTCTGTCAGCACACCTTCAGCTCAAACACTGAACAGCTTCAATGATGCTGTAAATCATGTCTGTTATCGTGTAGCGCAGCGATGGGCAACTTTGGTGACAGCAAGGGCCACATTCATTTCATTCTCACTGTCAGAGGGCCCAATTGTAGGACACACTTAGGTGGACTTAGTGTGGACTCAGTACTTAGTGTTGTAATAGGCCTACTCAAAATCGGGTCTTGGTCTCAAGACCCCCCCCCCCCCCAAAAAAAAATAATTAAAATAATTAGATAATCACTAATGGAGCAACTCTAACAAGCCATCAACCAATGACAATAACAGAGGGATGACTGACAGTGTTTATTTTCTTGTGTGTGTGTGTTCGTGCACGCGTATGTGCGTGGGGGGGGGCACAGCTCGATAATCATAGAGATAGCGACATCGGAGCTTGCTCACGACCGGACAGGAAGTAATCAGTGTCGGCTGTAGGTTGTGACGTGATGTGGACCTCACAGGATCTCCAGCATGGAGTCTGAATGAGGGACAGATTCTATCACAAAACCTGCTCTCTCTCTCTCTCCCACTCTCTCTCGCTCTCTCTCTCTCTGTCTCTCCTCCACCTCCTCTCTCTCCTCTGTCTCTCTCCCCCCCCCTTCTCTCTCGCTCTCTCTCTCTGTTCCAGCTGTGTGATAACAGGTAGATTCTGTAATTGATGTTCCCACATGAACAGTTACAGCTCATTTATGCATTCATGACAGGTACACCGTTCCTACCCTTGTACTCCCACCCGTCCTTCACATTAAGATGGATGTAAAAGAATCCTCTTCTTCTTCTCTCCCCTCCAGCTGACCTTCTGTCCCTCCGATCTCCGCCCAGCTGGTCGTTTGTAGTCGTCCGTCCCTACTATGGTTCCTACGCCTGGGCGAGCAAACATCATGTTTATAGTTCATAACAAACTCACACCATCCCTACTCTAAAAGTTCAAACATTTTCCAGAAGTGTTAAAGCACAATCACAGGAGAGGGAGTGATGTCATGGACGTCATGACTGCAGTGATTCGTTTGTAGGCACGATGCTGCAGGCCGAGGGCTGAAGATCAGCTGATGACCAAATTATCAAAGAAAACAATATTTTAATCTAACAATTCAACTAGTTTCACATCTTAACTGAAACTGACCTGCTGCCAAGCAACCCAAACATTCTCCAGCCTGCTGCTACTGTTTGTTACCATGGTAACCAAAGAACAGATACTCAGGGTGGTTTCACATTGGGGACCAGTGCCCTGATCCGAGAACACTTGACCCCAAAGTCTGTTAGGAAGAGGGTCGTTGTTGGCAAATTAACTTAAAGGGACTTTACCCATTTGCATTAAGCTTTGTATAATGGTAGACCTGGTAGTCATTTTGAATGGTCGTGCATCCGGCCCTCGTTTTCCCCTGAGACGGGAAAGCTCCTTATTTCTTTTCTGAAAAGGAGGTGTGGTTAGAGGGGGTGAAACTACATCGCTAGTTCCTCTTGTTATCGACCACTGAAGCTACAGACCTATTACAGATCAGTGGGCGGGACCTCACTGCCAGAATCTAAAAGCAACGTCTACCATCTTGCTAGGAAGCTATGCTAACAGACTCTGTGGAGAAAGCTGAGAAGAACCGAGAGTAGCGAATAAAGTATGTTTCAACTTCAAACTGATATGAAGGGGATTTTGAAGGTCTTGTGCTCGGATGTTCGTGGCTATCTCTACGAGCCGCAATATAGCGACGAGCAGTTGATGCTGATGAAGCAACAGGAGGCGGCTGCAGCCGAGGCACAAGACCTGTGCTGTGCATTCTGGGAGTTGTTGTCTTTCATCCACATGAGGCAAAAAGACACTTTCTTCCTTTCTCGGTCAAGAAGGCACCAACTTCAAAATGTATTTCACATTTCTACTACAGATATGACCCAATGTCACTACAGATTCATGTTTAAACGGGTGAAGTATCCCTTTAATAACTCAGAAATAATGAAACATCCATGGTTAGCAGGATGGACTCAGTCCGCGAGTGATTGCCATGGTTACTTCTTCTTCTTTCTGTTTGTTGGCGGACCCAACTATGAGCATACTGCACCTGCTGTATCCGATTAATAAAGAGTCTGGTCAGTGATTTAGAGGTACAGCTTCATTCATCAGGACAGTCTCCGTCGTGTGTCTGACGATGTGATGTGTATCTGTGTCTGATGATGTGTATCTACGTGTATCTGACGCGTGTCTGCCTCGGGGTTTGACATTATAACTGGCCCGCTGGCCTGGCTAATGATTGACAGAGTCCGGGCCAGCCTGATTGCACGTTCCCACTGGCCGCTCGGGCCCATATAAAATACTGCCTGAAGAAAATCAGTAACACATTCTAAATTCACAGCACTTTCCTGTCATAATATTGTTTTGTCAGTAATTATTTTGAGATCTTCTTAATAATCTTAATAACTGCTACAGCATCAACGTCTCATAAGCGATTGAGTGCGTCGTTGTGGCAGTTGAAAGCAGCCGACAGCTTCACTGACGACACTCTGATTGTACACTCTAATGAAAACTGGAACTCGCTGCAGCTAAATTTTCTCTTGGATTAAAGACTAGATCCTGGTAAAGATAAAAGTTAATTCACAAAGCATCTTAGCTACTTAAGTAAGTGCAATGGGAAGAGGTCTCAGAAGCGGCTTTGGAAAGATGTTGTGGCAGCCTCCTTTGATGGTTCAGGTACGGGGGCAATGTTGGGTGGCAGAGCAGGTTGTGGCAGGGCAAGCGAGGAGGTTGGCATCTTGAACTGTTTGGCTTGCGTCTTCTGTCCATGACCCTCTCGATGAGGGTTTCTATGAACTGGGTTGTGTGTGGCGTGAAGATTTTCTTTAAGACCCACTGCTTGGACCTCTTGCAGTACACCTGATTGAACCGTGCTTCTCCTGTAAAGGACAGAGAATATGATTACACAGAAAATCTGAACAAAGACTTGACTGAACTAGACTTTTCTCCCCAGGAATATATAAACCTTTTAGCAAATATGCCAATTTAGTTAGCTCTGAAGATTGTCATTTTGGCTATTATACTTTTCTGAGAGCACATGGTAACACACCTTTCATTGTTGTGGCTTGCTTCCTTTTCACAATGTTTTCGTTGTGCTCTAGGATGGCAAGGTGACGCCTCTCCCTCATTCCCTGGAATGAGAACGCCTGGCGTTTGGGGAGGTACTTGAGCATTGCACTGTGAAAGACCTCCAGTGGCCCTGTGTGATATTTAAAAGAGAAAGGGAGAATAGATAGGACTAATTAAAACATGTTCATTAGGATTTGGAAAAATATTCAAGTGTATAAGGGCATCTATTCTCACCAGTACGTTTGAACAGGGCCATCTTTTCCAGGTCTTTCAAAAGCCTTTTTGTCAAGGACCAGTGACGACAGGTCCTGCAATGCCAACTGAGTCCTTCTCCATCCACATCCTCTTCTTCTGCTCTGGGCTGTTAGAGGAGCATGGTCACACCGATGCTGTTTCCGTCAACATCTGTCCATTCCATGCTCATTACACACATGGTGTGGACTGAACTTCCACCAGTTTTGCAGTGCCTGTGTGAGAAAAAGATTATTCTCAATAAGACTAGACAAACTTTTGGACTAAAAAAGAATCAGAGCCATTTATATCCCACCTTTTAGTTTGGTTTATTTCGGTACGAACTACAGGTGTGGTGATCAATTAGGCAAAGGTGTGGACGGTGGGGAACGCACAGTTCTTACAGTTGCCGTGAGCACCCACTCCACCGACAGCACGCCACAGCACATTTATTAGCACAACAGCACTTTTTTTTATCAACACTGTGAAGTACCAATCATACGTCAATGTATACTTTTATAACTTGGACCTAGGATTCTGTTTTTGCTACTGTGGTGAGAACGTTTTTGCACTCCTATGTGAGGGATATAGGATAGCCTCCACACACACCTTATAGTTTATCTCTCCTAAGTCATCCCATTTATATTTGTCTTACCTGCACCAGTTCTGTGTGAGTGTTTCCTTTGTGTCATCTAACAAAAAGGTGTAGTGGCAGTATTTTGCACTAAAACCTGGCGTGTCACATCGGCCATCACCCGCCAAGTGTGGCTTCTTCCCATCCTCCTGTTCCTGTTCTTTTTTCATCATACACGTTCTCGATAGCAGGGTGCAAGTATACCTTCTGGATGTCATAAAATGTAGTCTGTCCAATCATTTGGACACCCATGGTTTTGCACCAGTCTGAGAGTTCTGTGTATGTGCCGCCCCTGAACAGAACAGCTGCTGCTGAAAGGAGGTTCACCTCTGGCATTCCCTCACATGAGGTGAAGATGTCCAAGTCCCAGAATGGCCCCCAAGACATGTCCACTTCACCTTCCTCTGTGCCCCAGAATCAAAGGTGTTCCTTGATGAAATCGGTTTCCCGCACGTCTGGCAAAATTTGAAAAGTGACACAAGGCTGGATTCATTGACAATTATCTTCTTTTCACACCAGTCCTTTACACCTTCATCTTCTGATGACGATGTTGATGTGGGGGTGATGGTTGAGTCAGGCTGATAGCTTTTGTCAGTTACACCTACATCATAGCTGCTGGTGCTGGTATTGAGGCCTCCAGGTGTAGTTGGGCATGGTGACTATAAAACAAATAAAAGGTTTCCTTTTAATTTTAAACTCCACTAATTATTGTCATACAGTCGTTTTTGAATTAATTTAGAAAGAATATGCTGTACAAACTTACAAACTGTGCTTGGACAGAGGCAGGTATTTTCACCGGTGTTGAGGTGAGCAGGCATTGTTCCTCTTCATCTTCTGATGACAACAAAGCAGCTGCAGACGTCGTTGGAGTCTGAAATGCCATACGTTCAATAACGTTAAAAACATTTGAAAAACATAACTATTCACACGTGAAAAAGGCGGATCTATATTGATAACAGCTAACTTATAGAACCTATATGTAAGTGTCTAACGTTACATTGCTAACTTTGCTGCTTTACTGATGACGACGGTCACTGTGTGTGATCAGAAATAGAGTCGAGTTTTAGCGGCGCCGACACATTAGAAAAACATGAAATTATTCTGGAGCGAACGAAAGGCAGATTTACTTTGACAGCTAACTTATATGTGATGTGCTGCATTACTGCAGACGACTGTATCATTGTGTGTGATCAGAAATAGAGTAGTCGAGCGAGAGTCTTACCTCTAGGCGAGCGCGTTTAGTGCCAGGGGGCTCAAGCTGTTCGTCCTCATCTGGGAAGGTGAATATCGACGGAACTGTGGTGTCCTTGAGAGTGGTTCTCTTTATTCCCAGGACATTCGGTTCAAAGTCTTCCTGCTTGAAATGACGTTCCATGTCGGTGTCCTCTCCTAACAGCAGGTGGTTGATAGCCCGCAGCCACTGTATGCATCGCTCCAATTCTCTAATCGGCAAGTGGGTGAAAACGTACTTCTTGTCCTTTCCTTGTTCTGGTTGAACATCCCGGTACAAAGCAATAATTCACCATTTCGAAAGAAAAACAAATGAAGAGTACTTCAGAAGTCTTAATGAATCTGCCAACTAACTCATCACTGGAGTTTGCGTGTGAAATTAATAGCTTTGTAGCCGGAAGAGCGCTTGCTCAGGTAGGCGGTGTTCTCTACATCATTGGGAGTTGCTGTGCATTCTGGGAGTTGTTGTATTTCATTCACATGAGCCAAAAAGACACTTTCTGCCTTTTCTCGTGCAAGAAGGCACCAACTCTAAAATATGTTTTACATTTCTACTACATATATGACCCTATTTCAATACAGATTAATGTTCCAACCGGTGAAGTATCCCTTTAATGTCAACCCCTGGTCTGACTTGTATCTGAGGATGTAAATGGGAAATG
>CM036541.1:306487-313987 GCA_020745685.1 Tautogolabrus adspersus | reverse complement strand
TCGCGGCTCAGAGCTCCCTCCTCAGGCCTCGGCAGGCATGACTAATCAATCTAAAGCTTCTTTCAATATACTCTACAGATAGTCGGGAGCCAGGTCCCTCCCTCAGGGTGTTTTTGGCTCCCTTTTTTTCACTATGATTTTTAGTTAGCCCATACCTCGGGCCATCACAAGTGGATAACGACCACTCTCAACTCGGGGCCGTTTGGTCCTGGGGGGCCACAAACCCCCTTTTTGAAAAATGCTTTAGTCAAGATAATGTAAAGTCACAAAGGATCTTGTTCAAATGTCATCAATAGACATACAAATATGATATTTGGCACAGAGTATCCTGACATATAGGGGAAAGGAGCAGAAGAAGATTCTGGTACTTTCTGCCATTACATTTGAAGTTATCATCACTAACACTCACAAAGAGACAACTAAAAACAGCTTCTGCTGCACAAACTCTTATGGAATATGATTAGTTTTAAGAACTTCATTGTTAATATCACTGTCTTATTTTTATTTAATAAACTACCCTCATTTATAAGCTTCAAGGGTAGGGTCCCTAACCCTAACCCGTGGACCTCAATACTTCACTATAGCTCAGCGCAGAGGGAACAGAATCCTCAGTCTTCCAGATGGGGGTTAGCGTGGAACTGCACTTTATAGTTTTTATCATTATGTTCTGTTTCTGGTGCTTTCTAATGAGAGGACCATGACAAGTGAACACCACAGTACAAACAAACATGCTTTAGAAAGAATCTGCAACAAAAAAAGTATGTTTTAAATGAACAACACCAATGTGCCGCTCCAACGTGCCTTCAGTGCGATTAGGCTACATGTCTGCACATCTGCTTGTCACCTTCCCTGCTCTGTTTATTAAAAACTATAAGCTTTCTTCCGGTTGGAACACCGTCATGATGGCCGCATAGGGAAGGGGCTCCCGACTGAACCAGAGTAATTAGAATAATACTCCCATATAAACAGAGAAGAACATTCTAACTAAAAGCATAAAGAGAGGGAGTGAGACACCTACCAAGATACCGAGCAGTAAACGTTAGTAAATAGCAGGGCTGGTGAAGGAGGCGAGGCGCGACAACATAAGCTAATAGTGGCTAAGCTAACAAGCGCGAGATGATAAGCTAAGCAAGCTGCGGTTGGAGAATAGCTGATTCTGCAAGAATTGAGAGGGTTTCAACAAGACATAAAAGAACTACTAGAGACAATTAAAGAAGAAATTATGAAAGTGAACACCAGAATGGATGAGGCGGAAGGGCGAATCGAGAAAGCAGAGGAGTGGATTTAAAACACAGAAGAAGTCCTGACGGAGATGCTAAAGCTACACGGGAGGCTAGAGGACAAGCTAACGGACTTGGAGGGTCGCTCCAGACGCGAGAATGTGAGAATTTACAGGGTTCCGGAGGGTGCGGAGAAAGAGTCTCAAAGGATGGTCGCATTTGTGGAAGATCTCCTCCGAGAAGGTCTCGGGTTATCCGATGACGCGACCGACTTGCACATCGAAAGAGCACACCGTTCAGTGGGGCCACAGCCGCCAGGAAGACGGCCCCGCCACGCTGCATCATAGCAAAGTTTTTAAGCATTAAAACGAAGGAGACACTGCTCTGCAAGGCCTGGCAAGGGATGGGGTTCACCTGGCAAGATAACCGAATAAATCTGGACCACGAATATCCACCTATAATCCGAAGAGAATACGCAGAGGTCCGCAAGGTACTGAAAGAAAACCAAGTTCAATTCCAGACCCTCTTCCACAACACATTAGACTTTTCAGACATTCGTTCGGGTTACACTTTTTTTCTTTTGCTGCTGCCGTCGCTGATAAGGGCCCCTTTCACCTGTCACAGGAGGAAGGTTTCCCCTTAGAGCCTCCTCTTCGAGGCTCAGTAGGGTCAGGGTTATAGAGAACAAAAGTGATGACGTATTTTTGTAGGCCAACCCGGAAGTAGCATCACCATGGGTTCTAACGAGAATTCACCTATGGGATTTTTGCATTGGATTTTGGATCATTACAGAAAATAAGCTCTGTGGCTAACACAGGTTTCTGATGCGTAGGCGTTTTGTTCAGCAGGATAATCTTTACAGATGAACACCACTTTTATGAAGTTTGAAGCGTTAATGCAGCCGAGAGAAGTAAAAAGCTAACGTTATGCTACAAGCGAACTACACCACGGTCGGTTGACTATGACGTCACTACCGTTATGCTTCATCGATCTAATCAGCGGTTTTGACAAGCTAGCGAAACCGTAGCTTAATAAGTTGTTTATTAATCTAATATTTACAAGAGCACTGAAAAACAAGACTAGATGCTGTAAGGCGGACTAGTGAGAGAGTTCCCCGGCGTGATGACGTTTAATGTCCCCGACAACCACTGTAGTCTCATTTAGCCACTTGTTAGCAACCGCCGTTTTTAGTACGCGTAAAAACTTTAAAATTCACAGTTGGGGTCTTATCTAACGTAGTTTATCTCGTCTAACAAAAACGCCAACATCTCTTAAGCATGTGTTAACCACAGACCTTATTTCAGGCGTCTAACCACAAACCCATTCAAAATTCCCCATTGACTTTTAGAGTTAGGAACCCATGGCGCTAAAATGCTAACTCACTCCGGGTTTTAGGACTCATTCCTGTGGCACTCTATAGACCCCTACATTGGGAGTCATACAGACAATTCATGTTGAGTTTAATGATATTTAGTGTGATGTTTGTTCTTTACTTATTTGTTCACTCTCTGTTGGTTCTTGCAGGGAGGGGGACGCTTACCAGGGACATGTGCGAGGTTGACGGGGGAATTACCTAGATGCAGAATAGTTTGATAAACGGTGTCCTCAATCCAATCAAGAGGGGGAACATTTTGTCAAAACTAGCTATCCAAATAGCGTACTTGTAGGAAACTCCACCTTGACAACTCTGAACATGCCAAATTGAACTAAAATGGGATTTAAACATGTCTACTTTTCCTCCCACGGATCGGGGAGCCGGGGCTGCAAATTATGAACATACTGTATATCTGAATATAAAGATAAAGACGGTAGATTTGTTCTGATTACAGGTAAAATAGAAGGTACGATGGTGAGTCTCTTTAACGTGTATGTTCCTCCTGGTAGTGACTGGTCCTTCTATAAACACATATTTGAAATAATGACAACCAAAAGTCAAGGGATTTTAATATGTGGCGGGGACTTTCATATTCGACTAAACCCGTTAATGAACTCCTCAAGAGGAAAGTCTGAGGCTAAAAAAGATTAGTAAAAGAATCAACATTTTCATGAGTGATTGTGAGATTATACACATTATACTCGTATAGACTACTTCTTTACGTTTAAAAAAGAACTTCATAGATTCAATAATTGTGGAATAGGCCCTAGTACCCTTTCAGACCATAGTCCTGTATACGTGTCGGTTAACCTCAATAATAAGACTAGCTCTACTCTATGGAGGTTGAACTCAAACATTTTAAATAACCCAGTTATCAAAGAGAAACTGAAAACTGAAATTAAATCCTCCTTGGATCTCAATAACGAAGAGGCGACGCCGTCGATACTCTGGGATGCATTGAAGGCGGTGATTAGAGGCAAAATAAAAGCAATCTCCTCCTATGACAAGAAAATGAGACAACACAAGCTCAAGGACTTCGAGGACGAACTGAAGGAACTTCAAAAAGAACATTCGAAAACCCTCAAAGGTGAGACCAAGTCCAAAATAACAAAACTTAAAAAAGAAATAGACGATATAAACACTCACGACATACAAAAGAAACTTCTCTTTACAAAGCAACAATACTATGAGACAGGGGGCAAATCATTGAAGCCTTTAGCATACAAGTTAGGAAAACAACAAGCAGACAGAACTATTCACAGGGTAACATCAGGAAAACACTGCACGTTATGAGACACACACAAAATGAAAGACGCTTATAATAAGCTTAGACCGCAGAGAAAGCGCTTGATTCAGTGAGATGGGGCTTTTCTGTATAAAGTTCTATCAACATTTGACACATTGGCAGCACTGTACGATAAACCATCCGCCAGAATCAAGATTAATGGCGATCTAACCAATTCATTCGTTCTGGAAAGGGGAACAAGACAAGGTTGCTGCGCATCGCCACTCCTCTTCGACCTGTTCATAGAACCCCTGAGCCAGTGGATTATCTACCTACGGGTACAAATAAAGTAACCTGAACCTAAAGCTGATTAGGCAGAGGTCTGACATCATAGTGGTACCAATGTCTGGGGGAGCAAAAATGAGCTCTTTGTGCTGATGATTTATTGATCACTTTAACACAACCCACACAGACACTTCCATTATTCATGGAAGTGCTGAAGGACTAATGGTTTACTTTCTGAGTACAAAATGAACATGAATAAAACACAGGTATTAACACTCAATTATGACCCTCCAACTGAGATTAGGAATTTATATAAATGGAAATGGGAAGCAGATTACATCAAATATTTGGGAGTCGCATTGCCGAGGGAATCTTTTTCCAAAATATTTGATATTAATTATGGACCTTTAAACTCTCGGCTGAACGTCAGATATACAAAGATGGAGTCTGAGCTGAAGTTCTAGGATTGATTCGGTCAGGAATCAATGCTCTACGTTTTTCAGTGCCTACCAGTCAAAATACCTCCGAAACAGTTTTCAGAATGGGACAGGTTAATATCAGATATATATGGCAGGGGAAAAAGGCCAGGATTAAATATAAGACCCTTCAATTAAGAAAAGAAAAGGGTGGAATGGGTCTCCCCTGCCTACAAGAATATTACTACTCAGCCTAGCTGAGACCTTTAGTTTGCTTATGTTCACCAACTTATACGGCAGGTTGGAAGGATGTAGAAGGCACAACTAACAAAAACACCACACTTCTTGCTGTGCTTCTGTACAAGAAAAAGTGTATTTTTCCAATCAGCTCCCCCTGCAGGTACACGTTGCCACTGCTTCAAATTCTTCCATAAGCTTGACAGGAGGCAGCGTTCATGCTCACTGCGATCATTCAGGACAGATGTCTTTATGATGTGGCAGGCGTTGCAGCATGAAGCCAGGCCGTTCTCTCACTGCACAAACATTTATTTGTTGAGCTCAAATAAAGTTTGAGGAGGAGATAATTAACTAGCGAGCGAGCAGCATAAAGCTCTCTCTCATGCTCTCTCTCTAAAAGTAAACCAACATAAATCTGCAGAGCTGTTTCAGTACGCACTCGACAATATGATCGACAGAGATACAGCTACATGCACACCTCCACGTACACACACAAAACACACAGAACACATAGTCACAGATTAGCTGCTAATTGTTGCTAACATGTAAATAAAATAAAGTTCTGATGTGACTGGTTGTAAAAAGTGGAGCTCAGACGTGTTGGACGGTCTGTTAGTCCAATAAAGCTCACAGAGAGACAGATTATTAGTCTGATATTTACAGGAACAAATCTCCAAAAGGCTCCAACAGCACAAACACGACCCAGAGGTTAAAGGTCAGGGACTGAGATTGCTGAGGTGACACCTAGCAGACAGCTAGCAGCTCCCACCTGTCACTCAAAGAGGCCACGCCCCCTAATTCTACATCCCTTTAAGCCTTAATATAATGTAAACAGGTGAGCTGTATAGACATTCCCCTAACCCTAACCCTCAGCAAAGCACAGGAAGGGTTACGTTAAATAATAAAGTCCTGACTGGATTCAAATGGTTGACGAGCAGAAACAGACATGCAGGTGTTGCACAGGCAGAACATTTACATGAATACAGAAAAGACGATCATGCATTGTTTCCAGCTTGTGTGTGTGTGTGTGTGTGTGTGTGTGTGTGTGTGTGTGTGTGTGTGTGTGTGTGTGTGTGTGTGTAGAGTCTGACTGAAGCAGGAAGGAAGGACCTGCACACAGACAGCTGCTGTTACTGACACCACACACACACACACACACACAAACACACACACACACACACACACACACACACACACACACACAGCGTGCTCTGTCCCACATATGACGACATCCTGTATTTGAAGCAGTTTCCTGCTTTGTTACCGTCTGTGTCTACCTGAGCAGGTGTGTATCACAGAGGTGTCACAGGTACAGTTTTATGTTCATTCTGTGGTTTATATAACTTCAGTCTGCGCTCTGTGATTTCATTTTATTTATTTCTCAGAGGCTCACCTGTCTGATGTCACCTATCAGAGACTCACCTGTCTGACGTCACCTATAAGAGACTCCCCTATCAGAGACTCACCTGTCTGACGTCACCTATCAGAGGCTCACCTGTCTGATGTCACCTATCAGAGACTCACCTGTCTGACGTCACCTATCAGAGACTCACCTGTCTGACGTCACTATAAGAGACTCAACCTACCAGAGGCTCACCTGTCTGACGTCACCTATCAGAGACTCACCTGTCTGACGTCACCTATAAGAGACTCACCCTGTCTGACGTCACCTATAAGAGACTCACCTGTCTGACGTCCACCTATAAGAGACTCACCTACCAGAGGCTCACCTGTCTGATGTCACCTATCAGAGGCTCACCTGTCTGATGTCACCTATCAGAGGACTCACCATGTTCAGACGTCACCTATAAGAGACCTCACCTACCAGAGGCTCACCTGTCTGACGTCACCTATCAGAGACTCACCTGTCTGACGTTCACCTATAAGAGACTCACCTGTCTGACGTCACCTATCAGAGACTCACTGTCTGACGTCACCTATCAGAGACTCACCTGTCTGACGTTCACCTATAAGAGCTCACCTATCAGAGACTCACCTGTTCTGACGTCACCTATAAGAGACTCACCTGTCTGACGTCACCTATCAGAGGCTCACCTGTCTGATGTCACCTATAAGAGAGCTCACCTATCAGAGACCTCACCTGTCTGACGTCACCTATCAGAGACTCACCTGTCTGACGTCCACTATAAGAGACTCACCTATCAGAGGCTACACCTGTCTGACCGTCACCTTTCACGAGGCTCAACCTGTCTGGTAATCACCTATCAGTGGCTCACCTGTCTGATTGTCACCTATTAGAGGCTCACCTTGTCTGACGTGACATGTCAGAGGCTCACCTGTTTCTGATGTCACCTATAAGAGACCTCACCTATCAGAGGCTCCACACCTGTCCTGACGTCACCTATCAGAGACTCACCTGTCTGACGTCACCTATAAGAGACTCACCTATCAGAGGCTCACCTGTCTGACGTCACCTTTCAGAGGCTCACCTGTCTGGCCATTACCTATCAGTAGACTCACCTATCAGAGGCTCACCTGTCCTGACGTCACCTATCAGAGGCTCACCTGTCTGATGTCACCTATTAGAGGCTCACCTGTCTGACGTGACCTGTCAGAGGCTCACCTGTCTGATGTCACCTATTAGAGGCTCACCTGTCTGACGTCACCTATCAGAGGCTCACCTGTCTGATGTCACCTAGTAGAGGCTCACCTGTCTGACGTGACATGTCAGAGGCTCGCCTGTCTGATGTCAACTATGAGGGACTCAAGATGTCATCTTTT
>CM036541.1:296052-301052 GCA_020745685.1 Tautogolabrus adspersus | reverse complement strand
CATGACCCTGGTCTAGAGAAGTTTCCCCATCACGATGAAAACACAAAGAACATTGGGAAAACACAAGTAACTCTGTGTATCAATTTACCTGTTTGAAACATCTCATGTGGTTCACCTTTAGTGTCTGCTTCCAATACAAACTGTGGAGGTCGACCTATCGTTGTTGTCTCATCAGTGACCTCATCAGTCAGGAAGCTTTGAAAACAGTTGCTCAGATTTGTGACATTAACATGACTTAAAACTGGAGAATAACAGTAAGATATGACAACAACGATAGGTAGCCCAGCCTGAGCATGACGTCACGGCAATATGGCTGCCGTGGTAAACTGGTCTATTACTGTTGCAGTGATGATATCACGGTTACGGAAGTTCTTTCAGCATGTTCCTCTTTCCTCGTAGTGACAGTTGGATCTTGACATCAAAAGGAACTTTACACCTGGAAACAGGTCAGTTTCTCCTCCACCATTGTTGCCGACAAAGCTGATATCAGTAGTCCCGCCCGTCCTTGATACTGATTGGTCAGTGAGGGTAAGGGTGCGGTCACACTGGCAATCCGTACCGTGCCCAAGCATGCTTTAACCCTAAAGTCCAGTTCGTTTGGCCAGTGTGACCGCTCAGGCACGGTACACTTCCTTAGCTTTGGCACACTTCGGAGAGGTGTGCTTGGGCACGGTACACTTCATGCACGAGCACAAGCACGCGGGTACACAACGCTGACAGCCTTCATTCAGGAGAAATCCAGAGTTTTATGTTGTTATCTGACTAACATGACTCAGAATAAGTCACAAAGTAGCTGTCATGTTCTCCGTGTTGTTCTCAGATGTGCGGACGCGGACTCGACCGTGCGTCTCTTTGATTGTTTTAATTAATTTACGTCTGTATTTGATTAAAGTGACTCAAAATAAGCCGCAAAGTCAGTAAAGTAGCTGTCATGGTCTGTGTTCTCCGATGTGCGGATGCGACTCGACTGCGCGTCCCTTTTAAAAAAACAAAAAACAAACCTTGAGTCCGCCTGTTTGTAAACTGAGCACGCTTCATAATAACATAGAGCATGCATGTGCTGTATTACGACGTTATGTTCAAGAGGTCATCTTGCTCAGGCAGCGGGGGGCCAATCTTGCTTGAGTACAGCACGGTACGGATTGCCAGTGTGACCGCGCCCTAAGTAGTAAGTGTTCTTGTTCATGTTTCATTCATGTGGCTGAATTTGCCAACATTTTCCAAGTTTCTGTCGCACTAAAGAATTTAGAATCAATCTTTATATTTTAAACTACAAATAAAGTTTATGTTTTTGTTTGTTTGTTTCTACATTTATAACACTGATTATACATACTCATTATTTTATCAGAATAAACTCACGTGAGAGAAACAAAAGTGTGTTGTTATTATTTTACAGGTCCGATTGTGTCCGTCAGGTCCAAGTCGTCTCAGTCAGGACTCAAGTCCAAGTCGCTTCAGGGAGCAATCACACTGGCAATCCGTACCGTGCTCAAGCACACTTTGCCCCCCCCCCCCCCCCCCTTCCCCCACTGGCTGGCACAGCTTGCGCGCTGCTCCAGGACTAACCGGGCCTGAGCACGTTTACCTCTTGTACATAACGTTGTAATACAACACATGCATGGCTTAATGTTATTATGAAGCGTGCTCAGTTTACAAACAGGCCCAAAAAAAGGGACGCCCAGTCGAGTCCGCGTCTGCACATCACAGAACAACACAGAGAGCATGACAGCTACTTTACTCAGTCCTCATGGGGTCCTCTTGGGGGATCTGACTAACTAACCCAGTGTACCTCAGTGTATAACCCAGACTATAACTCTAACTAACATGGGCAACAGGAACTTTTTAGTTCCTTAAAAAAAAGCCCCTGAACTATTTAGTTCCGGGGTATGTCGGTCGAAACGCGGCTTCTGACTACAGGTGTGAGATCAGATTACAGAGAAGAGCACTGACATCATGAACACACCTGCTGATGTCATTTTCCCTGAACTCTAACAGGAACGCTTCTTCAGTCTTTGACTTTAACAAACGTCTGCACAGAAAGAGTCGGTTTAAATATAATGACTCAAACTTACTGACGGTTAAAAACAAAGAGAGGCTAAACACGTGTATTTTATTTTGGTAAACCTTTCAAAACCTTTTAGTAATATTCTTAGACATAGAAGTTGATACGGGTCATTTCTATGTACCCATAACATTTAATAAGAGTGTTTCTGTAAATATGTTATAACGTTCTGTCTTACCTGTTGTAGCGGGGAAGGGGCTCTAATTAATTATGCACATTGACACTTTTGTGACGAAGCTGTTCATTCGCGGCAAAAGTGGGAATTCTTCTGTACTGGAGAGAGAGACTACGCCATTGCTCGTGTTTGTGAGACCTTTGTGTAACCTTTTGGTGGATTACAGAAATTAAATGTGCAGATCCTGGTTCCTGTTTCTGTGCCTTCCTTCATGCTAACAAGCAGCTATCTTAAGTCTGCTACACACACTCTAAAAATGACGAGTCTGATAGAAAAAAGAGTAGTGACTAAAAAAAAACTAAAGTGTGCCTTACACACAGAGGATGAGTGTGATGATGAAGAGTAAAAGAGAGCATGACAAAGAAGAAAACAGTAATCAATCATGATTTTCCTCATCTGGGATGATTTTCACCTTCTCTTCCACTTCTTCTTCCTCCTCCTCCTCTTCTACTTCTCCCCCCCTCCTCCTCTTCTACATCCCTCCCCCTCCTCCTCCCCTTCCACTTCTTCCTCCTCTTCCTCCCCCTCAGCACATCCTGTATTTAATAGCTAATCCCTTCTTTCTCTCCTCTGTTTACTGACCATTGTCTCAGCTGCTTCAAGCTGTGTCAGAGCTGGTTCAAAAGTTCGAGTATGTGGAGGACACACTTAGTGAGAGGTGTGTGTGTGTGTGTGTGTGTGTGTGTGTGTGTGTGTGTGTATGTGCGCGTGTGTGTGTGTATGTGCGCATGTGTGTGTGTGTGTGTGTGTGTGTATGTGCGCGTGTGTGTGTGTGTGTGTGTGTGTGTGTGTGTGTTCCTGCAGGAGATGGAGAGGAAGGACATCAGTTAGAGTTTAATGTCTCCAACAGTCGATAAACTGTTTTAGCACAGAAAATACTGTAACTTGAAATGATACGATTCCTTACGTAACGATGTCCAATGATACGATTCCTTACGTAACGATGTCCAATGATACGATTCCTTACGTAACGATGTACAATGATACGATTTCTTACGTAACGATGTCCAATGATACGATTCCTTACGTAACGATGTCCAATGATACGATTCCTTACGTAACGATGTACAATGATACGATTCCTTACGTAACGATGTACAATGATACGATTTCTTACGTAACGATGTCCAATGATACGATTCCTTACGTAACGATGTACAATGATACAATTTCTTACGTAACGATGTCCAATGATACGATTCCTTACGTAACGATGTCCAATGATACGATTCCTTACGTAACGATGTCCGATGATACGATTTCTTACGTAACGATGTCCAATGATACGATTCCTTACGTATCGATGTCCAATGATACGATTTCTTACGTAACGATGTACAATGATACGATTTCTTACGTAACGATGTCCAATGATACGATTCCTTACGTAACGATGTCCAATGATACGATTCCTTACGTAACGATGTCCAATGATACGATTCCTTACGTAACGATGTACAATGATACGATTTCTTACGTAACGATGTCCAATGATACGATTCCTTACGTAACGATGTACAATGATACAATTTCTTACGTAACGATGTCCAATGATACGATTCCTTACGTAACGATGTCCAATGATACGATTCCTTACGTAACGATGTCCGATGATACGATTTCTTACGTAACGATGTCCAATGATACGATTCCTTACGTAACGATGTCCAATGATACGATTTCTTACGTAACGATGTACAATGATACGATTTCTTACATAACGATGTACAATGATACGATTCCTTACGTATCACTTTCCAATGATACGATTCCTTACGTAACGATGTCCAATGATACGATTTCTTACGTAACGATGTACAATGATACGATTTCTTACATAACGATGTACAATGATACGATTCCTTACGTATCACTTTCGAATGATACGATTCCTTACGTAACGATGTCCAATGATACGATTTCTTACGTAACGATGTCCAATGATACGATTCCTTACGTAACGATGTCCAATGATACGATTCCTTACGTAACGATGTCCAATGATACGATTCCTTACGTAACGATGTCCAATGATACGATTCCTTACGTATCACTTTCCAATGATACGATTCCTTACGTAACGATGTACAATGATACAATTCCTTACGTAACGATGTACAATGATACAATTCCTTACGTAGGCAAGGCAAGGCAAGTTTATTTGTATAGCGCTTTTCATACACAAGGCAGACTCAAAGTGCTTCACATCATAACATGTCATACGATAAAGTGAAATAAAATGCAAGAATTAAAAGACAATTAAAAAACAGAATAAAAACATATTAGCAATACAATAGACAATAAACAGTGCAGAAGTTAAAAGTGCAATGTAGGTCAGATTTAGCAGAAGGCTAAGGTGAACATAAAAGTTTTGAGTCTTGTTTTAAAAGTGGTCAGAGTTGGGGCAAGTCTTAAATCTTCAGGAAGTTTATTCCAGCTGTTTGTTGCATAGTAACTAAATGATGCTTTCCCATGATTTGTATTGACTCTGGGAATCACTAACAGATTGGTGTCAGAAGATCTTAGTGATCTTGAAGGCTTATGTAGTGGAAGCATATCAGTGATATACTTTGGCCCTAAACCATGTAGTGATTTATATGTGAGCAGTAGGATTTAGAAATGAATTCTCTGACATACAGGGAGCCAATGTAAGGATTTAAGAATTGGTGTAATGTGTTCACATTTTTTGGTCTTTGTTAGAACTCTAGCAGCAGCGTTCTGAACAAGCTGGAGCTGCCTGACAGGGTTAGGGTTAGTTACAAT
>CM036541.1:236052-288552 GCA_020745685.1 Tautogolabrus adspersus | reverse complement strand
GAAGGACAGACGCCCTGCCCTCTGTTGGACTGAACAGGAACAGCAGAAGGACAGACGCCCTGCCCTCTGTTGGACTGAACAGGAACAGCAGAAGGACAGACGCTCTGCCCTCTGTTGGACTGAACAGGAACAGCAGAAGGACAGACGCCCTGCCCTCTGTTGGACTGAACAGGAACAGCAGAAGGACAGACGCCCTGCCCTCTGTTGGACTGAACAGGAACAGCAGGAGGACAGACGCTCTGCCCTCTGTTGGACTGAACAGGAACAGCAGAAGGACAGACGCCCTGCCCTCTGTTGGACTGAACAGGAACAGCAGAAGGACAGACGCTCTGCCCTCTGTTGGACTGAACAGGAACAGCAGAAGGACAGACGCTCTGCCCTCTGTTGGACTGAACAGGAACAGCAGAAGGACAGACGCCCTGCCCTCTGTTGGACTGAACAGGAACAGCAGGAGGACAGACGCTCTGCCCTCTGTTGGACTGAACAGGAACAGCAGGAGGACAGACGCTCTGCCCTCTGTTGGACTGAACAGGAACAGCAGAAGGACAGACGCCCTGCCCTCTGTTGGACTGAACAGGAACAGCAGGAGGACAGACGCTCTGCCCTCTGTTGGACTGAACAGGAACAGCAGAAGGACAGACGCCCTGCCCTCTGTTGGACTGAACAGGAACAGCAGAAGGACAGACGCCCTGCCCTCGGTTGGACTGAACAGGAACAGCAGAAGGACAGACGCCCTGCCCTCTGTTGGACTGAACAGGAACAGCAGGAGGACAGACGCTCTGCCCTCTGTTGGACTGAACAGGAACAGCAGGAGGACAGACGCCCTGCCCTCTGTTGGACTGAACAGGAACAGCAGAAGGACAGACGCCCTGCCCTCTGTTGGACTGAACAGGAACAGCAGAAGGACAGACGCCCTGCCCTCGGTTGGACTGAACAGGAACAGCAGAAGGACAGACGCCCTGCCCTCTGTTGGACTGAACAGGAACAGCAGAAGGACAGACGCTCTGCCCTCTGTTGGACTGAACAGGAACAGCAGAAGGACAGACGCTCTGCTGTTTGTTCTGTTTTTACTCTTTAAACATCAGAAATGTAGAACAGTTTAATAAATGTGATTACAGATGATTCACTTTAATAATTAAACATCCTTAGACTTAATAAACACAGTAAAAGCCAAAGACACGTGTTTCAGTGTATTGACTAAAACTTAATGAGTCTTGGAAGAAGAAAGTCCTGTTTTTAAATATATCTGCCTAATATAAATCTTTACAGAATATTCTGCTGTCAAAATGTAAGGACAGACCCTCATTTAAAACACAGAGTAACAACACATTACTCTCAAACTGGTCCACGGTTAGATCGCATTAAAATGAGTTATATTTATTTATACAGCAGGAGTGTATCTGCACTGTGACATCATTATATTTATATAGTAACAAGAATAGCAGCCGGTGACGTCATTACTCATTCATGGTTTCCATGCTGTCACAGTCTGAATGCTGGAGAGTTTCTCGGTGTCGTTTAATAAAAAACTGTTCAGTAACTCCCAGTGGAAAATCTCGGCTGGTGCTGAAATGTCTGACTGGCAGTGAAGGCAGCTTCACACCCTGATTCTTGCTAACATCCGGGTCCTCAGGCTCGGCAGAGTTAGGGAGCAGGAGGGCAGTGAAGCCGGAGAGGCGGACCGATGACAGCTGTCACTACGGACTAAAACACCTCCAGTCCCTGACAACAGGCCGGATGGCTCTCCTCTGATCCTCCGGGAGAGAGAGGACAACGCTCCGGGTTAACCCGGGTTATTTAGAGGTAAACATTTATATTTCCAGCAGTATATCTGAGGGGAGGCTCGGTGCCAGTTTGCCCTGTGTGAGAGTCAGGCTAGCCCGGGTTAGCTCAGGATAGCCCGGGTTAGCCCCGCAGCTATCACAGCAAGCTGCCCAGCTAAAGAGGTCAGCTACGTTAGCTACGCATAGTGTCTTCGTGCTGTCCTCACCTGTCTCTGGAGGACAGGTGAGGACAGCAGAGTAAGGCTCGGAGACGCGACGTGAACTTTTTAAGGGACGAAATGTTCATTAGCTCTTCCAGCTAGCTGCCGAAGGAGCCGGCTAACCTTAGCTAACGTCAACGTCAGACCCATTTGCAAGCTAACCTAGCAGGGCGGTTCGTAGGCTAACTTTAGCTCTGAGCTAGAAGAGCTAGTGACTGTGCCTTTAAGGCAACCAGCAAATATAATGTAGCTCTGATCTTTATGTGTGTAACATTTCTATATCTGATCCTTCTGCTGCTGTTTCTCATCATGCTAATAGCAATAACATGTTAGTCTGTGTCTGTAACATGTTAGTCTGTGTGTAACATGTTAGTCTGTGTGTGTAACATGTTAGTCTGTGTGTGTAACATGTTAGTCTGTGTGTGTAACATGTTAGTCTGTGTGTAACATGTTAGTCTGTGTGTAACATGTTAGTCTGTGTGTAACATGTTAGTCTGTGTGTAACATGTTAGTCTGTGTGTAACATGTTAGTCTGTGTGTAACATGTTAGTCTGTGTGTAACATGTTAGTCTGTGTGTAACATGTTAGTCTGTGTGTAACATGTTAGTCTGTGTGTAACATGTTAGTCTGTGTGTAACATGTTAGTCTGTGTGTAACATGTTAGTCTGTGTGTGTAACATGTTAGTCTGTGTGTAACATGTTAGTCTGTGTGTAACATGTTAGTCTGTGTGTAACATGTTAGTCTGTGTGTAACATGTTAGTCTGTGTGTAACATGTTAGTCTGTGTGTAACATGTTAGTCTGTGTGTAACATGTTAGTCTGTGTGTAACATGTTAGTCTGTGTGTAACATGTTAGTCTGTGTGTAACATGTTAGTCTGTGTGTAACATGTTAGTCTGTGTGTAACATGTTAGTCTGTGTGTAACATGTTAGTCTGTGTGTAACATGTTAGTCTGTGTGTGTAACATGTTAGTCTGTGTGTGTAACATGTTAGTCTGTGTGTAACATGTTAGTCTGTGTGTAACATGTTAGTCTGTGTGTGTAACATGTTAGTCTGTGTGTAACATGTTAGTCTGTGTGTGTAACATGTTAGTCTGTGTGTGTAACATGTTAGTCTGTGTGTGTAACATGTTAGTCTGTGTGTAACATGTTAGTCTGTGTGTGTACATGTTAGTCTGTGTGTGTAACATGTTAGTCTGTGTGTGTAACATGTTAGTCTGTGTGTAACATGTTAGTCTGTGTGTAACATGTTAGTCTGTGTGTAACATGTTAGTCTGTGTGTAACATGTTAGTCTGTGTGTAACATGTTAGTCTGTGTGTAACATGTTAGTCTGTGTGTAACATGTTAGTCTGTGTGTAACATGTTAGTCTGTGTGTAACATGTTAGTCTGTGTGTAACATGTTAGTCTGTGTGTAACATGTTAGTCTGTGTGTGTAACATGTTAGTCTGTGTGTGTAACATGTTAGTCTGTGTGTAACATGTTAGTCTGTGTGTAACATGTTAGTCTGTGTGTAACATGTTAGTCTGTGAGTAACATGTTAGTCTGTGTGTAACATGTTAGTCTGTGTGTAACATGTTAGTCTGTGTGTAACATGTTAGTCTGTGTGTAACATGTTAGTCTGTGTGTGTAACATGTTAGTCTGTGTCTGTAACATGTTAGTCTGTGTGTAACATGTTAGTCTGTGTGTGTAACATGTTAGTCTGTGTGTAACATGTTAGTCTGTGTGTAACATGTTAGTCTGTGTGTGTAACATGTTAGTCTGTGTGTAACATGTTAGTCTGTGTGTAACATGTTAGTCTGTGTGTAACATGTTAGTCTGTGTGTAACATGTTAGTCTGTGTGTGTAACATGTTAGTCTGTGTGTAACATGTTAGTCTGTGTGTAACATGTTAGTCTGTGTGTAACATGTTAGTCTGTGTGTGTAACATGTTAGTCTGTGTGTAACATGTTAGTCTGTGTGTAACATGTTAGTCTGTGTGTAACATGTTAGTCTGTGTGTGTAACATGTTAGTCTGTGTCTGTAACATGTTAGTCTGTGTGTAACATGTTAGTCTGTGTGTGTAACATGTTAGTCTGTGTGTGTAACATGTTAGTCTGTGTGTAACATGTTAGTCTGTGTGTAACATGTTAGTCTGTGTGTGTAACATGTTAGTCTGTGTGTAACATGTTAGTCTGTGTGTGTAACATGTTAGTCTGTGTGTAACATGTTAGTCTGTGTGTAACATGTTAGTCTGTGTGTAACATGTTAGTCTGTGTGTAACATGTTAGTCTGTGTGTAACATGTTAGTCTGTGTGTAACATGTTAGTCTGTGTGTGTAACATGTTAGTCTGTGTGTAACATGTTAGTCTGTGTGTGTAACATGTTAGTCTGTGTGTAACATGTTAGTCTGTGTGTAACATGTTAGTCTGTGTGTAACATGTTAGTCTGTGTGTAACATGTTAGTCTGTGTGTAACATGTTAGTCTGTGTGTGTAACATGTTAGTCTGTGTGTAACATGTTAGTCTGTGTGTAACATGTTAGTCTGTGTGTAACATGTTAGTCTGTGTGTAACATGTTAGTCTGTGTGTAACATGTTAGTCTGTGTGTAACATGTTAGTCTGTGTGTAACATGTTAGTCTGTGTGTGTAACATGTTAGTCTGTGTGTAACATGTTAGTCTGTGTGTAACATGTTAGTGTGTGTGTAACATGTTAGTCTGTGTGTGTAACATGTTAGTCTGTGTGTAACATGTTAGTCTGTGTGTAACATGTTAGTCTGTGTGTAACATGTTAGTCTGTGTGTGTAACATGTTAGTCTGTGTGTAACATGTTAGTCTGTGTGTAACATGTTAGTCTGTGTGTAACATGTTAGTCTGTGTGTAACATGTTAGTCTGTGTGTAACATGTTAGTCTGTGTGTAACATGTTAGTCTGTGTGTAACATGTTAGTCTGTGTGTAACATGTTAGTCTGTGTGTGTAACATGTTAGTCTGTGTGTAACATGTTAGTCTGTGTGTAACATGTTAGTCTGTGTGTAACATGTTAGTCTGTGTGTAACATGTTAGTCTGTGTGTAACATGTTAGTCTGTGTGTGTAACATGTTAGTCTGTGTGTAACATGTTAGTCTGTGTGTAACATGTTAGTCTGTGTGTAACATGTTAGCCTGTGTGTAACATGTTAGTCTGTGTGTGTAACATGTTAGTCTGTGTGTGTAACATGTTAGTCTGTGTGTAACATGTTAGTCTGTGTGTGTAACATGTTAGTCTGTGTGTAACATGTTAGTCTGTGTGTAACATGTTAGTCTGTGTGTGTAACATGTTAGTCTGTGTGTAACATGTTAGTCTGTGTGTAACATGTTAGTCTGTGTGTAACATGTTAGTCTGTGTGTAACATGTTAGTCTGTGTGTAACATGTTAGTCTGTTTGTGTAACATGTTAGTCTGTGTGTAACATGTTAGTCTGTGTGTGTAACATGTTAGTCTGTGTGTGTAACATGTTAGTCTGTGTGTAACATGTTAGTCTGTGTGTAACATGTTAGTCTGTGTGTAACATGTTAGTCTGTGTGTGTAACATGTTAGTCTGTGTCTGTAACATGTTAGTCTGTGTGTAACATGTTAGTCTGTGTGTAACATGTTAGTCTGTGTAACATGTTAGTCTGTGTGTAACATGTTAGTCTGTGTGTGTAACATGTTAGTCTGTGTGTAACATGTTAGTCTGTGTGTAACATGTTAGTCTGTGTGTGTAACATGTTAGTCTGTGTGTGTAACATGTTAGTCTGTGTGTAACATGTTAGTCTGTGTGTAACATGTTAGTCTGTGTGTGTAACATGTTAGTCTGTGTGTAACATGTTAGTCTGTGTGTAACATGTTAGTCTGTGTGTAACATGTTAGTCTGTGTGTGTAACATGTTAGTCTGTGTGTAACATGTTAGTCTGTGTGTAACATGTTAGTCTGTGTGTAACATGTTAGTCTGTGTGTGTAACATGTTAGTCTGTGTGTAACATGTTAGTCTGTGTGTAACATGTTAGTCTGTGTGTAACATGTTAGTCTGTGTGTGTAACATGTTAGTCTGTGTGTGTAACATGTTAGTCTGTGTGTGTAACATGTTAGTCTGTGTGTAACATGTTAGTCTGTGTGTAACATGTTAGTCTGTGTGTAACATGTTAGTCTGTGTGTAACATGTTAGTCTGTGTGTAACATGTTAGTCTGTGTGTAACATGTTAGTCTGTGTGTAACATGTTAGTCTGTGTGTAACATGTTAGTCTGTGTGTAACATGTTAGTCTGTGTGTAACATGTTAGTCTGTGTGTAACATGTTAGTCTGTGTGTAACATGTTAGTCTGTGTGTAACATGTTAGTCTGTGTGTGTAACATGTTAGTCTGTGTGTAACATGTTAGTCTGTGTGTAACATGTTAGTCTGTGTGTGTAACATGTTAGTCTGTGTGTGTAACATGTTAGTCTGTGTGTAACATGTTAGTCTGTGTGTGTAACATGTTAGTCTGTGTGTAACATGTTAGTCTGTGTGTGTAACATGTTAGTCTGTGTGTAACATGTTAGTCTGTGTGTAACATGTTAGTCTGTGTGTAACATGTTAGTCTGTGTGTAACATGTTAGTCTGTGTGTAACATGTTAGTCTGTGTGTGTAACATGTTAGTCTGTGTGTAACATGTTAGTCTGTGTGTGTAACATGTTAGTCTGTGTGTAACATGTTAGTCTGTGTGTAACATGTTAGTCTGTGTGTGTAACATGTTAGTCTGTGTGTGTAACATGTTAGTCTGTGTGTAACATGTTAGTCTGTGTGTAACATGTTAGTCTGTGTGTGTAACATGTTAGTCTGTGTGTGTAACATGTTAGTCTGTGTGTGTAACATGTTAGTCTGTGTGTGTCTGTGTGTGTAACATGTTAGTCTGTGTGTAACATGTTAGTCTGTGTGTAACATGTTAGTCTGTGTGTAACATGTTAGTCTGTGTGTTACATGTTAGTCTGTGTGTGTAACATGTTAGTCTGTGTGTGTAACATGTTAGTCTGTGTGTAACATGTTAGTCTGTGTGTGTAACATGTTAGTCTGTGTCTGTAACATGTTAGTCTGTGTGTAACATGTTAGTCTGTGTGTAACATGTTAGTCTGTGTGTAACATGTTAGTCTGTGTGTAACATGTTAGTCTGTGTGTGTAACATGTTAGTCTGTGTGTAACATGTTAGTCTGTGTGTAACATGTTAGTCTGTGTGTAACATGTTAGTCTGTGTGTAACATGTTAGTCTGTGTGTGTAACATGTTAGTCTGTGTGTAACATGTTAGTCTGTGTGTAACATGTTAGTCTGTGTGTAACATGTTAGTCTGTGTGTGTAACATGTTAGTCTGTGTGTAACATGTTAGTCTGTGTGTAACATGTTAGTCTGTGTCTGTAACATGTTAGTCTGTGTGTAACATGTTAGTCTGTGTGTAACATGTTAGTCTGTGTGTGTAACATGTTAGTCTGTGTGTAACATGTTAGTCTGTGTGTAACATGTTAGTCTGTGTGTAACATGTTAGTCTGTGTGTAACATGTTAGTCTGTGTGTGTAACATGTTAGTCTGTGTGTAACATGTTAGCCTGTGTGTAACATGTTAGTCTGTGTGTAACATGTTAGTCTGTGTGTAACATGTTAGTCTGTGTGTTTAACGTGTATTTTTGCTCTCTTTCAGGTATCTACACTCAGCTGTGTCTTGTGGATATTTTGTGGATTAGTCGTCGCTGGAGGAGCAGTAGAGATGGGGACTCAGGGCTCAGGCAGGAAACGAGCTCCTCTGAAAGATCGATTCTCCGCCGAGGACGAAGCACTGAGCAGCATTGCACGAGAGGTGAGGTTATCACACACACACACACACACACACACACACACACACACACACAGAAACACACAGACACACTTGTTCATCTATTATACCTTGTTGAACATCAGGAAAAGTTATGCAAATTGATGAATTTGTTTTCTAATTTTTTTGTTTATTTTTATTTTTTTATCATTTAATATCATTTAATATCATTTATTCTTTATATCATATAATCATAACTGCTTTGGATTGCTTTTACACATACCATTATTCATGCAAGCATTTTTATTAATCATGTACCTATGATAAGATAAATCCTGTCAACAGATAAGTTTTGATACCTATTAGTTCAAGAGATGAAGTGTCAATCAAAAACCCCCTGCCTAACTTCACGTGCCTGACTGCATTGTGTCTTCACACCTTTCGAGGTCAGGGAGGGCACGCCATATCTTAAGCAAAACCACAAATTCCACTTGCACGTGCGAGTGTTTGACACTTTGATGAAGTCTTAAGGTGATGTAACCTGTTTTTTAGGGGGTTTTTATAAAGTTCAGATACGGTATGATACTTTAGATGACCTTAGTGAATTCCCCACACACACACACACTCACCCATACATACACATACACACACGCACACACACACACATACATCATGTTTTTTTATTAAGGGTTCCGGTAAAGCAGACCAAATTTACTATATAAAGGCTTTGAAAATGTTGATTGAGGGTCTTTTGGCGTTTGCTAACTGACTCCACGTCGCTTTGGATCTAAAATTTCCTTTTTTTGGACTTAGTCTCTGAGACTCTTTGGATATACATTTGGGTTTTAAAAGGACTTTGTTGGATTATTAACCTTTTTTTGTGGATTATCAATAAATTCTGTAAAATCTTTTGAAATCATTATTTGACTGAGTCTCTTCACGATGGCCTCGTGACCCTCGGAGGGTAAGTATGAGAACTGACCACACTACGGCACATTACTGACCTTCACACCTCATACCACCTAGCATCCGAAGATTGAGGAGGTTTTGCAGTGAAGGGATTGTACTTGACCTGAATATCCCTGTTGGGGGGTATAATTCTAGAGACAGTCACAGGAACCGGTCCTTCTCGACTGGGTGTTAGTTTGATTTTATTGTCAGCCCCGGGGCTAGGAAATAGTAAACTAGCAGCCGGTAGGGAGCAAGCCCTCACTTAGTTCTAGGAAAGAGTAAACTAGTTAACTAGAAAGGTGACGAGCTTCCGTTAGCTGAGGTAAAATTATTTATACCATTTATGCACGTCGAGGACGCGCAACAACCTATATAATATAAATCATATCTGTGCTGTGCAGAATCACTGGATTTATGGTGTGATGTCACCTCAGAGTTAAAGATGATGAAGATGATGAGAGCTGGAACATTCTGAGATGTTATTAATTATGATCTGATGATAAGAAAATGAAGATAAACAGGAGTTCTTATTTTCAGGGCTATTGTGCACTAAAGAAGATGAAATGATTTATTATCAGTTCTTCCTGCGTTTGTCAGCGGTGACTCTTCAGTCTGCTACCTCGGGTTTCACGTCTTCATATTTTTAACATCGTACTTCCCTAACAGCTTGTGAAATATGGCGACCGGCAGATTTGTTCATGATCGTGCTGCGAACATGCTCCTCTAAAGTCTGAGTTTACTGATGAGGTTGATAAGCAGCTTCTTTGTTTAGCATGACCTCCCGCTGTGTGAGGGTTAGTGAGGCCTCAGGAGCAGAGCTGACCATGTTACTCAGACATGAAGGGTTGCTACAGAAAGTGTTTTCATTCAGCCTGAAACAGAAACTTGGATCAGTCTCACTGTGACTGAGCTAATGAGACATGAACTCCATCCAAACATCACCTACACCTATCTTGTGTTCTCTTGTTTTATATATTTTTCATTTTTAATGTTTGTATTATCTTATTTAAGTCCCCTGACAGCAGGACTACTGTTGACCACTAGCTTTCTACTTTCATCTTCTACTTCATGTTCTTTTACACCTAAAACACAAGTCTTTGTATAAACACACTAAACCTGACTCACGCCTGATTCTGTGATGTTTAAGTGTGCAGGTAAAGTTTCTACAGGGATTGTGTGTAGCGTGTGTGTAGAGTATGTGTAGAGAGTGTGTGCAGGCAGAGACCGCCAGCTATTCGGAGCAAAGACACTCTAACTTGTCTTGTGGGGTTTTCGTGATTTCCTGTGGAGCAGGGAAGCAGCTGAACCTGTACCAACACGTCTGGATTATTCTGTGTGTTCGTCAGCAGGCGGCTGTTCCTCTGACAACAACACGTCTGGATTATTCTGTGTGTTTGTCAGCAGGCGGCTGTTCCTCTGACAACAACACGTCTGGATTATTCTGTGTGTTCGTCAGCAGGCGGCTGTTCCTCTGACAACAACACGTCTGGATTATTCTGTGTGTTCGTCAGCAGGCGGCTGTTCCTCTGACAACAACACGTCTGGATTATTCTGTGTGTTTGTCAGCAGGCGGCTGTTCCTCTGACAACAACACGTCTGGATTATTCTGTGTGTTTGTCAGCAGGCGGCTGTTCCTCTGACAACAACACGTCTGGATTATTCTGTGTGTTTGTCAGCAGGCGGCTGTTCCTCTGACAACAACACGTCTGGATTATTCTGTGTGTTTGTCAGCAGGCGGCTGTTCCTCTGACAACAACACGTCTGGATTATTCTGTGTGTTCGTCAGCAGGCGGCTGTTCAACAGAACACTCAATCGACAAACTAGTCGAGTGTTGCAGGAACGTGTTTCCTGTTTCACAGATTAAAGCTTTTATTGTGGCAGGAAAGTGTTTCCTGTTTCACGGATTAAAGCTTTTATTGTGGCAGGAAAGTGTTTCCTGTTTCACAAATTAAAGCTTTTATTGTGGCAGGAACGTGTTTCCTGTAAAACAGATTAAAGCTTTTATTGTGGCAGGAACGTGTTTCCTGTAAAACAGATTAAAGCTTTTATTGTGGCAGGAACGTGTTTCCTGTAAAACAGATTAAAGCTTTTATTGTGGCAGGAACGTGTTTCCTGTAAAACAGATTAAAGCTTTTATTGTGGCAGGAAAGTGTTTCCTGTTAAACAGATTAAAGCTTTTATTGTGACAGGAAAGTGTTTCCTGTTAAACAGATTAAAGCTTTTATTGTGACAGGAAAGAGAAATGAGTCTTTGTGAGGTGAAAGCTTCATATGTTTGTTCGAAGCAGCTCCTGGATGTCTGTAGAGTCACACAGGCCGGCCATAGAAACATGACTCATCTAACGTCCCCCCCAACACACACACAATCACACACACACACAATCACACACACACACACACACACACACACACAGACACACACAGACACACACACACACACACACACAGACATAGACACACACACACACACACACACACACACACATAGACACACACACACACACATAGACACACACACACACACACACACAGACACACACACACACACACACACACACACACACACACAGACACACACAGACACACACACACACACACACACACACATAGACACACACACACACACACACACACACACAGACACACACACACACACACACACAAATTACAGCCCAAAGTTCATACTGCTTTATAATCCTGTTTTATATCTGTGATCATTAATGTGTGTGCGTGTGAATAACATGAAGATAACAGTGAACGGAGTAAGGTGTTGTTAGCTGATATTGATGAGGTTAAGTGTGAATGGGTTTGAGGGGTATAATGGTCGATCTGCTGCTAAGGTCCCCCCCAAATTCACACACACACATGCATACACATAACCACATACACACACAAACTCGCAAACACACACAGACACAGAGCTATAGATAGAGCAGAGACAGCACACCCTCTCTCTCTTGCTGTCAGACAGTCAACAGCTGCAGACGTCACTCAGCTCTCTCTCTCTGCCTCTCTCGCTCACTCTCTCTCTCTCTCTCTCTCTCTCTCTCTCTCTCTCTCTCTCTCTCTCTCTCTCTCTCTCTCGCTGTTAGTCTCTCATGGCCGACTTCCACCAGATGCGTGTTCGGTCCAACTCCGCTCCGTTCCGGCAGCGGAACTGAAAGGTTTCACTTTATTCAATGTGTGTGCTTCCACTGGCTCCGCTGCGCTGCTTCTCAGCTCCGGCAGTCCGGAGGCCTCCGGAGCTGATACGCAAGGCTTCTATTTTTGCTGGATGCCGGAGCACGACGCATCAATTTAGCACACAAAAGAACAAGCGGGACGGGAAGTCAGACACCGATACAACATTAAAACATCCGGTTTATTTTCAGAATAAAAGACTCTGTTTTGACGGTTCAGAAAAACGACTGTATGTGTGTTTGTTTATGTGTTTATAAGGTTAATATAGAGTTTAATACCATGTACATCGTATTATCCCGCACTGTTGTGAGTTAATCTTTTAAATACTGCGGGAATTCCTTTGTCCCCACAAGTCCCGCTGTGCTCGGAACCGAAACAGACCGGAGCGGACACGCAATGCACACGCATCTGGTGGAAGTTCGGGGTCACTCTCTCTCTCTCTCTCTCTGCCTCACTCGCTCACTCTCTCTCTCTCTCTCTCTGTATTAACTCACAGCTGAACCAAACCTCACACGTTTAAACTTCACACTCACACATCGCCACACGCTGTGCGACATGGAAAAAAGAAATCACCAGTTAATTTACTCCCAGTATCTCAATATGTAGGGATTCTTCTTCTTCAGTTTTAAGTCGTCTGTAAAGAAGTTTGAGAATAAAGCACATGAAATAAAGAACCTTTTGCCGCCGGTTGCCTAGTGGTTAGTGTACCCACCCCATGTACGGCCCAGGTTCAAACCCGACGATTGGCTCCTCTCTCTCTCCCTGATTTCTGACTCCATCCACTGCCCTGAAAATCCCTCAAAATAAATCCCCACAAAATAAAGAGCTTACCTGTGATGTCATTGTAGATACGATGATGTAGCATGTTTCTTAGACGGTCGCTTGTTTGTCTCCGTCTTTGCGAGGGAGGTCATTAAAGTGTGTGGTATGTGTTAAAGTCAGCGCAGCATGGCCCCCAGAGACGTCCAGAGATCCGCACAGGAAATTATCTCCACGTCATTTAGTTAAGATCAAGAAACACTCTGTTGGGGCGGCAGTAGCTCAGTCCGTAGGGACTTGGGTTGGGAACCGGAGGGTTGCCGGTTCAAGTCCCGATGCGGACAAAATCTGGTAGCTGGAGAGGTGCCAGACCACTTCTCGAGCACTGCCGAGGTGCCCTTGAGCAAGGCGCCGAACCCCCACCAGCTCAGGGGGCGCCTCCTGTGAGCTGCCACCGCACTCTGACATCTCTCCATTAATGCATGTCCACAGGTCTCGTTGTGCATGTGTGTGATTCAGGCCTGTGTGTGTGAGAAGCATGTCTCTAAAAATAACAGAGTGCGAACCACAATTTCCCCTCAGGGGTTAATAAAGTATATAAAATAAAAAAAATAAAAAATAAAAAGGTAGCGAAAACACCCTGAGCACCTTCTCACTGTCACTTTGTTTATGCTCTACTTTATCTCACCACACCCGTGTCCCTCCGCCTGCAGCTCTGCGATCAGATGTACAGTAATATTCAATCATTGTTATAATAATGTTAATGTTCTCAATGTTCTGTGTGTGTTTATCTTTAATAAAATGTGTGTGTGTGTGTGTGTGTGTGTCTCAGGCGGAGGCGAGGCTCGCGGCGAAGAGGGCGGCTCGTGCAGAGGCGAGAGATATTCGAATGAGGGAACTGGAGCGACAGCAGAAAGAGGTAAAGAACACCTGCAAAATAAAAATGTCCCCTGAAATATCATAACTACTGAGAGTGCAGGTCGCAGGTGTCCCACCTGAGAAAACACTGCTGCATGTCCACAGATCAAAACACAACCGTCCAGATGTTTCACAGGTTACGGTGTGATGGTTTAAACCCTTAGTCCAGATGTTTCACAGGTTACAGTGTGATGGTTTAAACCCTTAGTCCAGATGTTTCACAGTTTACGGTGTGATGGTTTAAACCCTCAGTCCAGATGTTTCACAGGTTACAGTGTGATGGTTTAAACCCTCAGTCCAGATGTTTCACAGGTTACAGTGTGATGGTTTAAACCCTTAGTACAGATGTTTCACAGGTTACAGTGTGATGGTTTAAACCCTCAGTCCAGATGTTTCACAGGTTACAGTGTGATGGTTTAAACCCTTAGTCCAGATGTTTCACCTGTTAAAGTGTGATGGTTTAAACCCTCAGTCCAGATGTTTCACAGGTTAAAGTGTGATGGTTTAAACCCTCAGTCCAGATGTTTCACCTGTTAAAGTGTGATGGTTTAAACCCTTAGTCCAGATGTTTCACATGTTAAAGTGTGATGGTTTAAACCCTTAGTCCAGATGTTTCACATGTTAAAGTGTGATGGTTTAAACCCTTAGTCCAGATGTTTCACATGTTACAGTGTGATGGTTTAAACCCTTAGTACAGATGTTTCACAGGTTACAGTGTGATGGTTTAAACCCTCAGTCCAGATGTTTCACAGGTTACAGTGTGATGGTTTAAACCCTTAGTCCAGATGTTTCACCTGTTAAAGTGTGATGGTTTAAACCCTCAGTCCAGATGTTTCACAGGTTAAAGTGTGATGGTTTAAACCCTTAGTCCAGATGTTTCACATGTTACAGTGTGATGGTTTAAACCCTTAGTACAGATGTTTCACAGGTTACAGTGTGATGGTTTAAACCCTCAGTCCAGATGTTTCACAGGTTACAGTGTGATGGTTTAAACCCTTAGTACAGATGTTTCACAGGTTACAGTGTGATGGTTTAAACCCTCAGTCCAGATGTTTCACCTGTTACAGTGTGATGGTTTAAACCCTTAGTCCAGATGTTTCACCTGTTACAGTGTGATGGTTTAAACCCTCAGTCCAGATGTTTCACAGGTTACAGTGTGATGGTTTAAACCCTTAGTCCAGATGTTTCACAGGTTACAGTGTGATGGTTTAAACCCTTAGTACAGATGTTTCACAGGTTACAGTGTGATGGTTTAAACCCTCAGTCCAGATGTTTCACAGGTTACAGTGTGATGGTTTAAACCCTTAGTCCAGATGTTTCACAGGTTAAAGTGTGATGGTTTAAACCCTTAGTCCAGATGTTTCACCTGTTACAGTGTGATGGTTTAAACCCTTAGTCCAGATGTTTCACCTGTTACAGTGTGATGGTTTAAACCCTTAGTCCAGATGTTTCACCTGTTACAGTGTGATGGTTTAAACCCTTAGTCCAGATGTTTCACAGGTTACAGTGTGATGGTTTAAACCCTTAGTCCAGATGTTTCACAGGTTACAGTGTGATGGTTTAAACCCTCAGTCCAGATGTTTCACAGGTTACAGTGTGATGGTTTAAACCCTTAGTCCAGATGTTTCACAGGTTACAGTGTGATGGTTTAAACCCTTAGTCCAGATGTTTCACAGGTTAAAGTGTGATGGTTTAAACCCTTAGTCCAGATGTTTCACCTGTTACAGTGTGATGGTTTAAACCCTTAGTCCAGATGTTTCACCTGTTACAGTGTGATGGTTTAAACCCTTAGTCCAGATGTTTCACCTGTTACAGTGTGATGGTTTAAACCCTCAGTCCAGATGTTTCACAGGTTACAGTGTGATGGTTTAAACCCTTAGTCCAGATGTTTCACAGGTTACAGTGTGATGGTTTAAACCCTTAGTCCAGATGTTTCACAGGTTACAGTGTGATGGTTTAAACCCTCAGTCCAGATGTTTCACATGTTAAAGTGTGATGGTTTAAACCCTCAGTCCAGATGTTTCACAGGTTACAGTGTGATGGTTTAAACCCTCAGTCCAGATGTTTCACATGTTAAAGTGTGATGGTTTAAACCCTTAGTCCAGATGTTTCACAGGTTACAGTGTGATGGTTTAAACCCTCAGTCCAGATGTTTCACATGTTACAGTGTGATGGTTTAAACCCTCAGTCCAGATGTTTCACAGGTTACAGTGTGATGGTTTAAACCCTCAGTCCAGATGTTTCACATGTTAAAGTGTGATGGTTTAAACCCTTAGTCCAGATGTTTCACAGGTTAAAGTGTGATGGTTTAAACCCTTAGTCCAGATGTTTCACATGTTACAGTGTGATGGTTTAAACCCTCAGTCCAGATGTTTCACAGGTTACAGTGTGATGGTTTAAACCCTCAGTCCAGATGTTTCACAGGTTACAGTGTGATGGTTTAAACCCTCAGTCCAGATGTTTCACAGGTTACAGTGTGATGGTTTAAACCCTCAGTCCAGATGTTTCACAGGTTACAGTGTGATGGTTTAAACCCTTAGTCCAGATGTTTCACAGGTTACAGTGTGATGGTTTAAACCCTTAGTCCAGATGTTTCACAGGTTACAGTGTGATGGTTTAAACCCTCAGTCCAGATGTTTCACATGTTAAAGTGTGATGGTTTAAACCCTTAGTCCAGATGTTTCACAGGTTACAGTGTGATGGTTTAAACCCTCAGTCCAGATGTTTCACATGTTACAGTGTGATGGTTTAAACCCTTAGTCCAGATGTTTCACCTGTTACAGTGTGATGGTTTAAACCCTCAGTCCAGATGTTTCACAGGTTACAGTGTGATGGTTTAAACCCTTAGTCCAGATGTTTCACAGGTTACAGTGTGATGGTTTAAACCCTTAGTCCAGATGTTTCACCTGTTACAGTGTGATGGTTTAAACCCTTAGTCCAGATGTTTCACCTGTTACAGTGTGATGGTTTAAACCCTCAGTCCAGATGTTTGACAGGTTACAGTGTGATGGTTTAAACCCTTAGTCCAGATGTTTCACAGGTTACAGTGTGATGGTTTAAACCCTTAGTCCAGATGTTTCACCTGTTACAGTGTGATGGTTTAAACCCTTAGTCCAGATGTTTCACCTGTTACAGTGTGATGGTTTAAACCCTCAGTCCAGATGTTTCACAGGTTACAGTGTGATGGTTTAAACCCTTAGTCCAGATGTTTCACAGGTTACAGTGTGATGGTTTAAACCCTTAGTCCAGATGTTTCACAGGTTACAGTGTGATGGTTTAAACCCTCAGTCCAGATGTTTCACATGTTAAAGTGTGATGGTTTAAACCCTCAGTCCAGATGTTTCACAGTTTACGGTGTGATGGTTTAAACCCTCAGTCCAGATGTTTCACAGGTTACAGTGTGATGGTTTAAACCCTCAGTCCAGATGTTTCACATGTTAAAGTGTGATGGTTTAAACCCTTAGTCCAGATGTTTAACAGGTTAAAGTGTGATGGTTTAAACCCTCAGTCCAGATGTTTCACAGGTTAAAGTGTGATGGTTTAAACCCTTAGTCCAGATGTTTAACAGGTTACAGTGTGATGGTTTAAACCCTTAGTCCAGATGTTTCACAGGTTAAAGTGTGATGGTTTAAACCCTTAGTCCAGATGTTTCACATGTTAAAGTGTGATGGTTTAAACCCTCAGTCCAGATGTTTCACATGTTAAAGTGTGATGGTTTAAACCCTTAGTCCAGATGTTTAACAGGTTAAAGTGTGATGGTTTAAACCCTCAGTCCAGATGTTTCACAGGTTAAAGTGTGATGGTTTAAACCCTTAGTCCAGATGTTTAACAGGTTACAGTGTGATGGTTTAAACCCTTAGTCCAGATGTTTCACAGGTTAAAGTGTGATGGTTTAAACCCTCAGTCCAGATGTTTCACAGGTTACAGTGTGATGGTTTAAACCCTTAGTCCAGATGTTTCACAGGTTACAGTGTGATGGTTTAAACCCTCAGTCCAGATGTTTCACAGGTTACAGTGTGATGGTTTAAACCCTTAGTCCAGATGTTTCACAGGTTACAGTGTGATGGTTTAAACCCTCAGTCCAGATGTTTCACATGTTACAGTGTGATGGTTTAAACCCTCAGTCCAGATGTTTCACAGGTTACAGTGTGATGGTTTAAACCCTTAGTCCAGATGTTTCACAGGTTACAGTGTGATGGTTTAAACCCTTAGTCCAGATGTTTCACAGGTTACAGTGTGATGGTTTAAACCCTCAGTCCAGATGTTTCACAGGTTACAGTGTGATGGTTTAAACCCTTAGTCCAGATGTTTCACAGGTTACAGTGTGATGGTTTAAACCCTCAGTCCAGATGTTTCACATGTTAAAGTGTGATGGTTTAAACCCTCAGTCCAGATGTTTCACATGTTAAAGTGTGATGGTTTAAACCCTCAGTCCAGATGTTTCACATGTTAAAGTGTGATGGTTTAAACCCTTAGTCCAGATGTTTCACAGGTTAAAGTGTGATGGTTTAAACCCTCAGTCCAGATGTTTCACATGTTAAAGTGTGATGGTTTAAACCCTTAGTCCAGATGTTTCACAGGTTAAAGTGTGATGGTTTAAACCCTTAGTCCAGATGTTTCACAGGTTACAGTGTGATGGTTTAAACCCTCAGTCCAGATGTTTCACATGTTAAAGTGTGATGGTTTAAACCCTTAGTCCAGATGTTTCACAGGTTAAAGTGTGATGGTTTAAACCCTCAGTCCAGATGTTTCACAGGTTACAGTGTGATGGTTTAAACCCTCAGTCCAGATGTTTCACATGTTAAAGTGTGATGGTTTAAACCCTTAGTCCAGATGTTTCACAGGTTAAAGTGTGATGGTTTAAACCCTCAGTCCAGATGTTTCACAGGTTACAGTGTGATGGTTTAAACCCTTAGTCCAGATGTTTCACAGGTTAAAGTGTGATGGTTTAAACCCTTAGTCCAGATGTTTCACAGGTTACAGTGTGATGGTTTAAACCCTTAGTCCAGATGTTTCACCTGTTAAAGTGTGATGGTTTAAACCCTTAGTCCAGATGTTTCACCTGTTACAGTGTGATGGTTTAAACCCTTAGTCCAGATGTTTCACCTGTTAAAGTGTGATGGTTTAAACCCTTAGTCCAGATGTTTCACCTGTTACAGTGTGATGGTTTAAACCCTTAGTCCAGATGTTTCACAGGTTACAGTGTGATGGTTTAAACCCTTAGTCCAGATGTTTCACCTGTTAAAGTGTGATGGTTTAAACCCTTAGTCCAGATGTTTCACCTGTTACAGTGTGATGGTTTAAACCCTCAGTCCAGATGTTTCACAGGTTACAGTGTGATGGTTTAAACCCTCAGTCCAGATGTTTCACCTGTTAAAGTGTGATGGTTTAAACCCTTAGTCCAGATGTTTCACCTGTTACAGTGTGATGGTTTAAACCCTTAGTCCAGATGTTTCACAGGTTACAGTGTGATGGTTTAAACCCTTAGTCCAGATGTTTCACCTGTTACAGTGTGATGGTTTAAACCCTCAGTCCAGATGTTTCACAGGTTACAGTGTGATGGTTTAAACCCTCAGTCCAGATGTTTCACCTGTTAAAGTGTGATGGTTTAAACCCTTAGTCCAGATGTTTCACCTGTTACAGTGTGATGGTTTAAACCCTCAGTCCAGATGTTTCACGTGTTAAAGTGTGATGGTTTAAACCCTTAGTCCAGATGTTTCACCTGTTACAGTGTGATGGTTTAAACCCTCAGTCCAGATGTTTCACCTGTTAAAGTGTGATGGTTTAAACCCTTAGTCCAGATGTTTCACAGGTTACAGTGTGATGGTTTAAACCCTTAGTCCAGATGTTTCACCTGTTACAGTGTGATGGTTTAAACCCTTAGTCCAGATGTTTCACAGGTTAAAGTGTGATGGTTTAAACCCTCAGTCCAGATGTTTCACAGGTTACAGTGTGATGGTTTAAACCCTTAGTCCAGATGTTTCACAGGTTAAAGTGTGATGGTTTAAACCCTCAGTCCAGATGTTTCACAGGTTACAGTGTGATGGTTTAAACCCTCAGTCCAGATGTTTAACAGGTTAAAGTGTGATGGTTTAAACCCTTAGTCCAGATGTTTCACAGGTTACAGTGTGATGGTTTAAACCCTTAGTCCAGATGTTTAACAGGTTAAAGTGTGATGGTTTAAACCCTTAGTCCAGATGTTTCACAGGTTACAATGTGATGGTTTAAACCCTCAGTCCAGATGTTTAACAGGTTAAAGTGTGATGGTTTAAACCCTTAGTCCAGATGTTTCACAGGTTACAGTGTGATGGTTTAAACCCTCAGTCCAGATGTTTAACAGGTTAAAGTGTGATGGTTTAAACCCTTAGTCCAGATGTTTCACAGGTTACAGTGTGATGGTTTAAACCCTTAGTCCAGATGTTTCACAGGTTACAGTGTGATGGTTTAAACCCTCAGTCCAGATGTTTCACATGTTAAAGTGTGATGGTTTAAACCCTCAGTCCAGATGTTTCACAGTTTACGGTGTGATGGTTTAAACCCTCAGTCCAGATGTTTCACAGGTTACAGTGTGATGGTTTAAACCCTCAGTCCAGATGTTTCACATGTTAAAGTGTGATGGTTTAAACCCTCAGTCCAGATGTTTCACATGTTAAAGTGTGATGGTTTAAACCCTCAGTCCAGATGTTTCACATGTTAAAGTGTGATGGTTTAAACCCTTAGTCCAGATGTTTCACAGGTTAAAGTGTGATGGTTTAAACCCTCAGTCCAGATGTTTCACAGGTTACAGTGTGATGGTTTAAACCCTTAGTCCAGATGTTTCACAGGTTACAGTGTGATGGTTTAAACCCTCAGTCCAGATGTTTCACAGGTTACAGTGTGATGGTTTAAACCCTTAGTCCAGATGTTTCACAGGTTACAGTGTGATGGTTTAAACCCTCAGTCCAGATGTTTCACATGTTAAAGTGTGATGGTTTAAACCCTTAGTCCAGATGTTTCACAGGTTAAAGTGTGATGGTTTAAACCCTTAGTCCAGATGTTTCACAGGTTACAGTGTGATGGTTTAAACCCTCAGTCCAGATGTTTCACATGTTAAAGTGTGATGGTTTAAACCCTTAGTCCAGATGTTTCACAGGTTAAAGTGTGATGGTTTAAACCCTTAGTCCAGATGTTTCACAGGTTACAGTGTGATGGTTTAAACCCTCAGTCCAGATGTTTCACCTGTTACAGTGTGATGGTTTAAACCCTCAGTCCAGATGTTTCACATGTTACAGTGTGATGGTTTAAACCCTTAGTCCAGATGTTTCACAGGTTACAGTGTGATGGTTTAAACCCTCAGTCCAGATGTTTCACAGGTTACAGTGTGATGGTTTAAACCCTCAGTCCAGATGTTTTACTGAAGTTTTTTGTGTTGATCGCCCTCCTGCAGCTCTCTCTCCACACTGCCAGCAGCAGGAAGTGGGGTCAGATCCACCAGTGGATGGTAAACAGTCGCACAGCTTGTCACTAACTGTGTGTCACAGCATGGAAATAAATGACAATAATTTTAGACTATGTGTTCATCCCGACGTACACTGTACGACTGAATCGTTCACGACACGCGACCAGAGCTCATGCTGAACGACTGAGTCGTTTACAACACGCGACCAGTGCTCACGATTTATGAGCTCATGCTGTACGACTGAATCGTTAATGTCTTTGGTGATCGGAGGGGGAACATCAAACGGGCATGCCTGCTGTTGCCATGGTGATTTCAGAAGCTTTCTGTCAGCATGCTCAGACACAATCAGGAAAAAAAGTCCGAAGTCGGGGAGCCACGGGCTCTACTGTCGCTGTGTGAGTGTGTCCTGCATAAAAATGTTATGACAGAAAAATCATCTGACCGGTCGGAGCAGCTGATCGGGTTGTGGTGGGTCATTGTCCCCCCCCCGTCCACAGCATGTCTAACAACACGCAATCTTTTGACTGGACTTCAAAATCAGTCGTGCGACTCAAAATTTTCCAAATGGCTGAAATCGTACAGTGAAGGTTTTAATGTGTGCTGCTCAGTTTTTAAATAACAGTTGTGTGTGATAAACAAGCTGTAGTTGTGTTATGGATTAAAGACATGACGACATCTGATGATTGTTATTGGTTAATGGCATGAAGACATCTGATTAGTTGTAATTGATTTATGACATGAAGATGTCTGATTGGTTGTCAGCATGATGTCAGAAGTCAAGCATGGTGTGAATTGTATGAAGGATGACTGCAATCATCCTTCTCCTCTTGTGTGAAGGATCCTCTTCACTCTGTTACCCTCCTCCTGCTCTTCCCCCTCCCCCTAATCCTGCTCCTCCTCATCCTGCTCCTCCTCCTCCCGCTCCTCATCCTCATTGCAGGCCGACACAGAGAGAGCTCGAACTGCTGCTCCTGCTCGTCCCAGCAGTCGCCACCGCCGGGTCGGTAACCCGCCCACGTTCACAAACACACAGACACTAAAACACACGCACACACTTCCTGCATTGTGCCTCCTGCACTCTGTATTCTGACTCAATGTTTCCATGACAACAGGGTCTGGATGATGATGTCCTGTCAGTCCGCAGTTACAGGGTGCGTTCATTATGATTTAAACTTCTGTTGTGTTGTTTTTTTATAATGTTTTTATTATGAGAATGAGATAAGTACAGGTGGGATATTTAGGATGTTTTCACACCTGGATCGTTAGAGAAGTTCTTCTGTAACAGGAGGCCTTTTGACATATGTGAACACAACAATGGCTCTCTCGTGTGAAACAAAATAAGTGAGCAGATATCGCCTAGAAGAGGAGGCCTCGGCTCGCTTCCAATCGAACCCTGGAGCGGTTCGTTTACAATGAGAATGAACTAACCCAGCAATCAATCCAGCCACCAACCCATAAACCAGAGCTAATAACTAGTCGACTCAGTATTAGTAGTTGTTAGCAGTAGTAACAGTTTAAGCAGTGGTAAACTACTGCCTTGACTATTACTGGTATTACTAATTGTAGTAGTAGAAGTAATTAGAGGTGAACCATGAGAACCATGGCCTAGGACTTGGAGGTGCTAACCCGCATCCCTACTGCTTTGCACTTGACTGCACTGCACACTGTCCCATGCCTGACGGAGGTCCCAGCCTGGAAAGCCAACAGAACAATATAATTTGCAAAGAGAAGAGATTAAATTCTGAGGTGCCCAAACCGAAACCTTTCCTACCCCCTGGTTGCATCTTGAGATCCTGTCCATGAAAATCATAAACAGAATCTGAGACAAGGGACAGCCCTGGCGCAAGCTAACATGCACAGGTGAAATGTCTGACTCTCTTTTTGGTCATACAGTGACCTGATGACTCACAGCAATAGCCCTGGGACCCCATATAGCAGTACCCCCAACATGACTCCTAGAGGGACACGGTCGTAAGCCTTCTCCAGGTATACAGAACACATATAGACTGGATGAGAATACTCCCATGTTCCCCAAAGAAGCCCTGCAAGGGTAATGAGTTGGTCCACTGTCCCATGGCCTGAACGGAATCAGCATTGCTCCCCCTGTATCTGAGGTTCGACAATCATTTGGAGTCTCCTATCCAGCACCCTGGAATAAACTTTCCCCTGGAGGGGGACCCCAGCCTGCCACTCCACAGGCACTGTCCCAGACCTCCATGTGACACTGAAGAGGCATGTCAGCCAAGACAAGGTGCCTCAGCCCCCACCCTCTTGAACTCTCTCCCTGTCAAAATCTGCACCAGGGCATTCGGCCTCAGTTAACCCATTGAGCACCCAGTTCTTTTCCCTTCTTCTTCTTTTATTCATTTCTTTGTTTTATGTTATTTTATTTTATTTGTTAGTGTTTTATTTATTTTTTGTTGTCTCTTATTACTGCCCCTCTTTTTACTACTATTAATGACCTTGGTTTTCTTGAAAGGCGCTATATAAATCCAAGCTATTATTATTAAGACAGCCCAACAATGTCCAGAGCCTTCAGTATCTCAGGGCAAATGTCATCTAGACCTGGCATTCTGTCACTGAGGAGATTTTTGACTACCTTAGCAACCGCTGCCAAGGATATAAGAGAGGGTCCCCCTGGGTCTTCAGTCTCTGCCTCCTAATCGGAGGATGTGTTGGTTTGGTTCAGGAGTTCCTTAAAGTGTTCCTTCCACCGCTTAACGATATTCTCAGTCAGGGTCAGCAGTTCTCCACTCCTGCTGATTACAGCCTGAGCCAATCCCTGCTTTCACCTCCTGAGTCATCCTTGGAGCGCTGAAAATCCTTCTCCATAGCCTCCCTGAACTCCACAACTACCGAAACCACAGCTCTTTGAGACACCCGATACCTCTCAGCAAGCCAAGCTCGAAAGAAGGCCTCCTTCTTCAGCCTGACGGCTTCCTTAACTGCTTGTGGTTCTTAAGTTGTTGCCACGACAGTGACCGACTTTCTTCTTGCCGCAGCTGCCTTCACACGCGGTATTTGTAAAAGTAGTAATAGTAGTAGTACTAGTAGCTAATACTAGTAGTAGTAGCTAATACTAGTAGTAGTAATAGTAGTAGCTAGTAATAGTAGTAGCTAATTAGCTAATACTAGTAGTAGTAATAGTAGTAGCTAATACTAGTAGTAGTAATAGTAGTAGCTAATACTAGTAGTAGTAGCTAATACTAGTAGTAGTAGTAGTAGCTAATACTAGTATTAGTAATAGTAGTAGCTAATACTAGTAGTAGCAGTAGTAGCTAATACTAGTATTAGTAATAGTAGCTAATACTAGTAGTAGTAATAGTAGTAGCTAATACTAGTAGTAGTAATAGTAGCTAATACTAGTAGTAGTAATAGTAGTAGCTAATACTAGTAGTATTAATAGTAGCTAATACTAGTAGTAGTAATAGTAGTAGCTAATACTAGTAGTAGTAGCTAATACTAGTAGTAACTAATACTAGTAGTAGTAGTAATAGTAGTAGTAGCTAATACTAGTAGTAGCTAACACTAGTAGTAACTAATACTAGTAGCAGTAGTAGTAGTAGTAATACTAGTAGTAACTAATACTAGTAGCAGTAGTAGTAGTAGTAATACTAGGAGTAGTAGCTAATACTAGTAGTAGTAGCTAATACTAGTAGTAACTAATACTAGTAGCAGTAGTAGCTAATACTAGTAGTAGTAATAGTAGTAGCTAATACTAGTAGTAGTAGTAGTAGTAGCTAATACTAGTAGTAGTAGTAGTAGTAGCTAATACTAGTAATAGTAGTAGCTAATACTAGTAGTAGTAATAGTAGTAGCTAATACTAGTAGTAGTAATAGTAGTAGCTAATACTAGTAGTAGTAGTAGTAGTAGCTAATACTAGTAATAGTAGTAGCTAATACTAGTAGTAGTAATAGTAGCTAATACTAGTAGTAGTAATAGTAGTAGCTAATACTAGTAGTAGTAGCTAATACTAGTAGTAACTAATACTAGTAGTAGTAGTAATAGTAGTAGTAGCTAATACTAGTAGTAGCTAACACTAGTAGTAACTAATACTAGTAGCAGTAGTAGTAGTAGTAATACTAGTAGTAACTAATACTAGTAGCAGTAGTAGTAGTAGTAATACTAGGAGTAGTAGCTAATACTAGTAGTAGTAGCTAATACTAGTAGTAACTAATACTAGTAGCAGTAGTAGTAGTAGCTAATACTAGTAGTAGTAGCTAATACTAGTAGTAACTAATACTAGTAGTAGTAGTAATAGTAGTAGTAGCTAATACTAGTAGTAGCTAACACTAGTAGTAACTAATACTAGTAGCAGTAGTAGTAGTAGTAATACTAGTAGTAACTAATACTAGTAGCAGTAGTAGTAGTAGTAGTAATACTAGTAGTAGTAGCTAATACTAGTAGTAGTAGCTAATACTAGTAGTAGTAGTAGCTAATACTAGTAGTAGTAGCTAATACTAGTAGTAGTAGCTAATACTAGTAGTAGTAGCTGATACTAGTAGTAGTAGTAGCTAATACTAGTAGTAGTAGCTAATACTAGTAGTAGTAGTAGCTAATACTAGTAGTAGTAGCTAATACTAGTAGTAGTAGCTAATACTAGTAGTAGTAGTAGTAGCTAATACTAGTAGTAGTAGCTAATACTAGTAGTAGTAGTAGTAGCTAATACTAGTAGTAGTAGCTAATACTACTAGTAGTAGCTAATACTAGTAGTAGTAGCTAATACTAGTAGTAGTAGCTAATACTAGTAGTAGTAGCTAATACTAGTAGTAGTAGTAGCTAATACTAGTATTAGTAATAGTAGTAGCTAATACTAGTAGTAGTAGCTAATACTAGTAGTAGTAGTAGCTAATACTAGTAGTAGTAGTAGCTAATACTAGTAGTAGCTAATACTAGTAGTAACTAATACTAGTAGCAGTAGTAGTAGTAGTAATAGTAGTAGTAGCTAATACTAGTAGTAGCTAATAGTAGTAGTAATACAGCTACCAGGCAGTTTCACTGCTCATAATCAGCATAAAATCAGTGAAAGACTAACGTTACTCATTGTCTGCATCAAACTATCTAAGGACTCGATAACATCGACTGGTTCAACAACTCATTTAATTCAGAGACTTTAGTCCAGCTCAAAGGACCGGGAGAATCTGTCCTTCTCATCACTAGAACCTCCACTTGTACTGAGCTGGTCTCGTTCCTTTGCATGTAGCTGTCGGAGTTTCTTGGCCTTGGACACAGTTTGTTGAAAGCCCCACTCTTTGATGTTCACTGTTTCACAAGTTTGTTAACGGCTGAATTTTTGTGTGTGGTGTCTAACATTTGACAAAAATGCTCATCTGCCTAAATGTTGATGAGATAATTGACCTCCTCGTTGCTCCAAGTCAACCCACGATTTATTTAGTTGGTAGATTAACAAGCTAGCTAGTGTCTCGGGGCTGTCCCAAAATTGGATAGTGTGACCAGCTCACGTTTGTTTACCAACGCACTGGGTAAAATAGACGATGTGATGGCAGCCCTGCGTTGGCGTGTTTCAACCAGCTTAAAATATTTCAGTGTGAACACAAAAAGACCAAACGGAAAAATACAACAATGAATCATTTAATCACCTGAGTCAGAACAAAGCAAACGAGCTACAGGTGTGAAAACATCCGAACAGTCTGTCAGAGATGTTTCTCTGCTTCTTGTTTGTTTCTGATTGTTCTTTTGTTTTGTGTTTGAAGTCGACCTCGTCAGGGATACGAGACCTCGGCTCCACGAAGAGTCGGTCCAGCACCCGTAGAAAAGACACCTTGGTGTGTGTGTGTGCATGTGTGTGTTAATGTGGACTTTGGTTTCAGGTGTAACCGACTCAGTAGAATACCTGTCCTGTTTTTATTTGAAACTTCTGTTAATGTCTAAAATAAATTATATTTAAATTATTTAAAAAAGAATTACTAAAAGGATAAAGTCAGAAATTGGGATCATTACCTGATGAAACAGAATCAGGTGAGACTTCAGGTGATTCCTTTAAAGCTAAAGTTTGTATCTCTGGTTGCTGTGTTTGATGCTCAACCTGTTTATCGACTAATCCAGTGTTAGTGGCCTTCACACCTGACAGGTGTTTGATCTTCTGATTCTGCTGACACCTGTTCTCTCTTCAGTCTGATGGACTCTCCTCTAGCTCCGCCCTCAAGACCTCACGCTCCACCGTACGTACCTTTTTGATCACCTGAACCTGTGTGAGCACCTGTATGTACCTGTGTGATCACCTGTATGTACCTGTGTGATCACCTGAACCTGTGTGATCACCTTTATGTACGTGTGTGATCACCTGTATGTACCTGTGTGATCACCTGTATGTACCTGTGTGATCACCTGAACCTGTGTGAGCACCTGTATGTACCTGTGTGATCACCTGTACCTGTGTGATCACCTGTATGTACCTGTGTGATCACCTGTACCTGTGTGATCACCTATATGTACCTGTGTGATCACCTATATGTACCTGTGTGATCACCTGTGTGATCACCTGTATGTACCTGTGTGATCACCTGTGTGATCACCTGTATGTACCTGTGTGATCACCTATATGTACCTGTGATCACCTGTATGTACCTGTGTGATCACCTGTACCTGTGTGATCACCTATATGTACCTGTGTGATCACCTGTATGCACCTGTGTGATCACCTGTACCTGTGTGATCACCTATATGTACCTGTGTGATCACCTGTATGTACCTGTGTGATCACCTGTACCTGTGTGATCACCTGTACCTGTGTGATCACCTATATGTACCTGTGTGATCACCTGTATGTACCTGTGTGATCACCTGTACCTGTGTGATCACCTGTATCTGTGTGATCACCTGTATGTACCTGTGTGATCACCTGTACCTGTGTGATCACCTGTACCTGTGTGATCACCTATATGTACCTGTGTGATCACCTGTATGTACCTGTGTGATCACCTGTTTGTACCTGTGTGATAACCTGTACCTGTGTGATCACCTATATGTACCTGTGTGATAACCTGTTTGTACCTGTGTGATCACCTGTTTGTACCTGTGTGATCACCTGTTTGTACCTGTGTGATAACCTATATGTACCTGTGTGATAACCTGTACCTGTGTGATCACCTATATGTACCTGTGTGATCACCTGTTTGTACCTGTGTGATCACCTGTTTGTACCTGTGTGATAACCTGTACTTGTGTGATCACCTATATGTACCTGTGTGATAACCTGTACCTGTGTGATCACCTGTACCTGTGTGATCACCTATATGTACCTGTGTGATCACCTGTATGTACCTGTGTGATCACCTGTTTGTACCTGTGTGATAACCTGTATGTACCTGTGTGATCACCTGTACCTGTGTGATCACCTGTATGTACCTGTGTGATAACCTGTATGTACCTGTGTGATCACCTGTATGTACCTGTGTGATCACCTGTTTGTACCTGTGTGATCACCTGTACCTGTGTGATCACCTGTATGTACCTGTGTGATCACCTGTACCTGTGTGATCACCTGTATCTGTGTGATAACCTGTATGTACCTGTGTGATCACCTGTACCTGTGTGATCACCTGTACCTGTGTGATCACCTGTACCTGTGTGATCACCTGTTTGTACCTGTGTGATAACCTATATGTACCTGTGTGATAACCTGTACCTGTGTGATCACCTATATGTACCTGTGTGATCACCTGTTTGTACCTGTGTGATCACCTGTTTGTACCTGTGTGATAACCTGTACTTGTGTGATCACCTATATGTACCTGTGTGATAACCTGTATGTACCTGTGTGATCACCTGTATGTACCTGTGTGATCACCTGTTTGTACCTGTGTGATAACCTGTACCTGTGTGATCACCTGTATGTACCTGTGTGATCACCTATATGTACCTGTGTGATCACCTGTTTGTACCTGTGTGATCATCTGTATGTACCTGTGTGATCACCTGTTTGTACCTGTGTGATAACCTGTATGTACCTGTGTGATCACCTGTATGTACCTGTGTGATCACCTGTACCTGTGTGATCACCTGTATGTACCTGTGTGATCACCTGTACCTGTGTGATCACCTGTATGTACCTGTGTGATCACCTGTACCTGTGTGATCACCTGTATGTACCTGTGTGATCACCTGTGATTAATATCAGATCAATAAGAGATGTTCAGGTGTTTATTCAGTCTGACTGGAGAACCTGTTGTTCATATCATTTTTATATTAATATTGTGATGATGATGATGATGTCACATCCTTCAGACCGGTCTGTACCACGATCAGAGGAACTACAGCAGCCTGACAAAGACCAAACCTCCTCCTCCTCCTCCCTCCACCTCCTCCTTCCAGCCTCGGGTCTGTCCTCCTCCACTTTCTCCTTTTTCTGCTCTGAGTCTGTGCTGAGAAGCTTTTAGGAGAGAGCGCATCATATGAGTTACACTCCTGATTATCTGAATCATTTTTAAACTGTAAAATGATCTCCTGTTGTCGTATACACACAGTTTGCTCTCAGTATCTTTAACACACACACACACAAAAACACCCCTAACCCTGTCTCCACCTGTTTAACTCTTAACCCCTTTTTCTTAATATTTCCTCTTTTCTCTCTGACAGGCCTCCTCCTCCACCTCCTCGGCTGTAACAGGCCTGACTCGCAGCTACAGCACGGTCAGCGTGTGTGTGTGTGTGTGTGTTCTGTGCCAGACGTACAGTCTGTCTCACTCTGTGGACACAGTCCTCTGATAGACGCTCGCTGTGGGAGTTTATATGGAGCTGCTTCACACTCAGAGCTTCAGTCAGATAATCTGACACTATTAAAAACATATATATATATATATATGTACCTTTAAATGGTCAGCGTCATGGTGTGTTTAAGGACCTTTAAACTGATGTGTTTTTCTGAGTTATCTCCATGTGTCTTCAGGCTTCTGTGTATGATGATGCTGCTCTGTGCGGCTCGGGCTACAGTTCCAAAGCTGTAAGTGTGTGTGTGTTTGTGTTGGACAGTTTTCAGCAGCCCAGTGTGTCTCCTGACATTTGTCTGTAACACCCCCCCTCCCCCCACAGCCCTCTGAATACAGCTGGTACTCCTCTGCAGCTAGCTCCACCCGCAGCAGCCCCGTGGTGAGCTCCACCCTGCAGCATGTCTCTAACACACACCCAAAGGGCTAAGTCCAGTCCTATAACCATCACCCTCCTCCCTCAGCATCACCCTCCTCCCTCCCTCCCTCCCTCCCTCAGCATCACCCTCCTCCCTACCTCAGCAACATCCTTCTCCCTACCTCAGCAACAGTCCACTATACGATGCTACGATTACAGTTTTTGCTTTCACATCAATGATGTCATACTCCTCATACATGATGTCCACAATGTCATGCAAACACTGTGTGTGTGTGTGTGTGTGTGTGCGTGCGTGCGTGCGTGCGTGCGTGCGTGCGTGCGTGCGTGCGCGTTGCTGTGTGTGTCCTTCAGTCTTCCTCTGATGAAGACACAGTGAGCAGTGTGTCTCAGGAGCGAGGCAGCAGAGGTCGCAGAGACAGCGTGGTGAGCTGCAAACATCTGATAATGTCATTACCGGTCAAACTGTGACATCATCACATCAATACATCATTCATTATAACCCTCTCACCCCTTCCCCCTCCTCCTCCAGTCGTCTGATTTCTCTGACATCAGTGAGTCAGCAGCAGATTATTTCAGTCGCTCTAACAGACGGGGCAGCGTGGTGTCAGACCTCGATGATCTGATGGTCCCTGACCTCGACGCAGTGAGTCAGTCAGGGATAAAGGTTTATTAATCATGATGAAGGTTTATTAACTGTGATGAAGGTTTATTAATCATGATGAAGGTTTATTAACTGTGATGAAGGTTTATTAACTGTGATGAAGGTTTATTAACTGTGATGAAGGTTTATTAACTGTGATGAAGGTTTATTAACTGTGATGAAGGTTTATTAACTGTGATGATTAAACATTAATACCTGGTGCATGGCTTGAAATAAACTGATCCCACAGTCTGTGTGTTGATTGGTTCTTTATTAATGAGTGTGTGAGCCTGGTGTGCAGCAGAATGGACTAATGGAGGTTTTCTTTAAAGGACTGTTTGAAGGTTCTTCTTCTGTGGTTTTTTGATCTGTGAACATGCAGCATTGACCCCAAACTCAAATGAACTGAACTGTGACTCACAGTAAACGGCTCGGAGCATGACAGCACGGCTCGGTCTGTTTGATACTTTCTAATCTCTAACTTTGAATGCGTTTGTTTCTTTCAGCTGGACGACAAATGTGATAAACAGTATTCAGACTTCAGCCGGGTGAGTGCAGTTATATGTACACCATCACACTCATCAGTTTCATTTTTTAATAACACATTTAAACTATAATGATTTAACCACAGAGCAGAAGAGCTAATGTGTGAGCTAACATGCTACATGTGACATCACTTCCTGCTGCAGGTTTAAGCAATCATCTGATACTGTTGAGTTTCTCTATAAAGAGCATGATGGATTGATTGATGGATAAATTCTCTCTCCAGCCGTCGTCTCGCTGTGCGACGCCCGGCCTCTCAGCAGCCACTCTGGCGTCTCTTGGCGGCACGTCGTCACGTCGTGGCAGCACGGACACAGGCAGCATCTACGACCCCGACACCAGCCTGAGCGAGCTGAGGGTGAGAACACACATTCATACGTGTTTATTTAATATCTTATTATTAACAGTCAATACTCCGAAGAACACACTGACCTCCACATGTTCTTCTTCATCAGGACTTTAAAGGGATCGTTATATAGTTATATTTTTACAGTGTGGTAGTATGAGATCAGAATACTATCCACAGGAGATGTCGGTCAGCGTGGCCCCTTTAAGGAGAGACAGGCAGGAGTGCAGCTCAGAAGCTAGGCTATGTGGTTTTACATACAGGGTTGTTTGCTTCACATAATTTAGCTAATTTCAAGAAAAACACTGGGGTAAGTGCTCACTGTATTATATTGTGAATTTTACTGCATCCCAGTTTGAGAACATTTTAGGCTAACAAATGTTTAAAGGTTATCCGGCTGACGCAGAACTGTAATGACTGAGTTTTCAGACACTTGTGTGTTTTCATGATCATGAGGGCCATGGGTTCCGCTTTATGCATTAAAATCAGTATGAGCTGAAAAGTTACTTTAAAGACTGGTTCTGGTTTTTCATTTTCAATTGTGAAACTTTGAAGAAGGTGTTTGAAAAAATCAGCGTTCAGAATGATAAGGAGCTCTGCACGGTTAGACATGCAGACTGCAGGCATGTGAGCCCCTGGTATCCTCTCATCCACAAAGGTCCTGAAATACATTTTTAACAAAGTCCCTGAAGTTCTTTTGTTACTGAGTCCCACTAGTAGCTCCCCTATGATGCATATAGGTCCTGAAGTCCTGTTCTTACCAAGTCCCACTAGTAGCTCTCCTGATCCAAAAAGTTCCTGAAGTACTGTTCTTAACAAGTCCCACTAGTAGCTCTCCTGATCCAAAAAGTTCCTGAAGTACTGTTCTTAACAAGTCCCACTAGTAGCTCTCCTGATCCAAAAAGTTCCTGAAGTACTGTTCTTACCAAGTCCCACTAGTAGCTCTCCTGATCCAAAAAGTTCCTGAAGTACTGTTCTTAACAAGTCCCACTAGTAGCTCTCCTGATCCAAAAAGTTCCTGAAGTACTGTTCTTAACAAGTCCCACTAGTAGCTCTCCTGATCCAAAAAGTTCCTGAAGTACTGTTCTTAACAAGTCCCACTAGTAGCTCTCCTGATCCAAAAAGTTCCTGAAGTACTGTTCTTAACAAGTCCCACTAGTAGCTCTCCTGATCCAAAAAGTTCCTGAAGTACTGTTCTTACCAAGTCCCACTAGTAGCTCTCCTGATCCAAAAAGTTCCTGAAGTACTGTTCTTAACAAGTCCCACTAGTAGCTCTCCTGATCCAAAAAGTTCCTGAAGTCCTGTTCTTACCAAGTCCCACTAGTAGCTCTCCTGATCCAAAAAGTTCCTGAAGTACTGTTCTTAACAAGTCCCACTAGTAGCTCTCCTGATCCAAAAAGTTCCTGAAGTCCTGTTCTTACCAAGTCCCACTAGTAGCTCTCCTGATCCAAAAAGTTCCTGAAGTCCTGTTCTTACCAAGTCCCACTAGTAGCTCTCCTGATCCAAAAAGTTCCTGAAGTACTGTTCTTAACAAGTCCCACTAGTAGCTCTCCTGATCCAAAAAGTTCCTGAAGTACTGTTCTTAACAAGTCCCACTAGTAGCTCTCCTGATCCAAAAAGTTCCTGAAGTACTGTTCTTAACAAGTCCCACTAGTAGCTCTCCTGATCCAAAAAGTTCCTGAAGTCCTGTTCTTACCAAGTCCCACTAGTAGCTCTCCTGATCCAAAAAGTTCCTGAAGTACTGTTCTTAACAAGTCCCACTAGTAGCTCTCCTGATCCAAAAAGTTCCTGAAGTACTGTTCTTAACAAGTCCCACTAGTAGCTCTCCTGATCCAAAAAGTTCCTGAAGTCCTGTTCTTACCAAGTCCCACTAGTAGCTCTCCTGATCCAAAAAGTTCCTGAAGTCCTGTTCTTACCAAGTCCCACTAGTAGCTCTCCTGATCCAAAAAGTTCCTGAAGTCCTGTTCTTACCAAGTCCCACTAGTAGCTCTCCTGATCCAAAAAGTTCCTGAAGTACTGTTCTTAACAAGTCCCACTAGTAGCTCTCCTGATCCAAAAAGTTCCTGAAGTACTGTTCTTACCAAGTCCCACTAGTAGCTCTCCTATGATGCACAAAGGTCCTGAGGTACTGTTGGTACCTAGTCCCACTAGTAGCTTCCTACTAATGCACAATGGTCCTGAAGTACTGTTTTGCTCAATTTCAACTTGTAGCTCTCCTCTGGTCCACAAAGGTCCTGAAGTACTGTTCTTACCAAGTCCAACTCGTAACTCTCCTGGTCCAGAAAGGTCCTGAAATACTGCTCTTACCAAGTCCCTCTTGTAGCTCCCCTCTGATGCACATAGGTTCTGACGTACTGTTCTTCCCCAGTCGCACTAGTAGCTTCCCTCTGATGCACATAGGTCCTGAAGTACTGTTTTGCACAATTCCAACTCGTAGCTCTCCTCTGGTCCGCAAAGGTCCTGAAGTACTTTTCTTACCCAAGTCCAACTCGTAACTCTCCTGGTTTTCAGAAAGGTCCTTCAGTACTGTTCTTACCCAGTCCCAGTCGTAGCTCCCCTCTGATGCACATACTGTAGGCCCTGAAGTACTCTTCTTATATGGAGCTATCATTGTGGCAAAACTATTTGAAAATTCGTACACAGATCCACAAATGCGTGAATAGATCCACAAATACACACAGATCCACACATGCAAACACACATCCACAAATGTGTAAAAAGATCCACAAATGTGTAAAAAGATCCACAAATGCGTGTACTGATCTGTAAACATACCAATTGCAAAATGTTTACTGATTTAATAATGGCAGAAAAGTTAGCTTTTTTGCTGTAAGTCCTGAAAATACACACAAATCATCACTTACAACGGAGGCAGGCCTTTCCATTGGCCGTCATTTTACACATGACTTTTGCAACACTCCTGCTGTGCAAGATCCACAAATGCGTAGAGAGATATTCAAATGCGTGTCTGACTATCTGCAAACACAGCTGTGGGAGTTTGTTGCCCTGAGCTCAGGCTCACAGGCCAGGCTGCGTACCTCCGAGACGGGCATGGCTGCAGCCTCTCGTCTGGTGCCTCTCTTACCTCATTTGAGTTTGTTAAAATATCCATGTAGTATATAGCATACTAATTGTCATTTTCAGGAAACAAGTTATTTACCAATGCCATCTCGTCTGGTGCACTCTCCCCTGGTGCCGTGAAGCCCCGCCCCCTGGAGCTTTGTGAGCTTCTGATTTTCAAAATAAAAGCTTGCGTCTGATCCGCTCATTCCTACTTTGTTTTTACTACACGGTTACGACAATCATATCATACTATTAAATAATCACGAATAGAACAAATAATACAGATTATGAGCAGATTTGAGTTCTGATTACGCTTTTTTGAGATTGATAGATAGATAGATAGATAGATAGATAGATAGATAGATAGATAGATACTTTATTGATCCCAAGGGAAATTCAAAGCATCCAGTAGCAGCTTACAAAGAAACAAATATGTCATGAAACATTTTTTACATTTATTTTTCTAAATTGTGGAATTATTTAATCAAAAAATTATGGCATTGGTAAATAACCGGTTTCCTGAAAATGACAATTAGTATGCTATACACTACATGGATATTTTAACAAACTCAAATGAGGCGAGAGAGGCACCAGACGAGAGGGCATGAGACGAGAGGCTGCAGCCATGCCCATCTCGGAGGTACGCAGCCTGGCAGCCTAGCCTGTGAGCCTGAGCTCAGGGCAACAAACTCCCACAGCTGTGTTTGCAGATCGTCAGACACGCATTTGAGGATCTGTCTACGCATTTGTGGATCTTGCACAGCAGGAGTGTTGCAAAAGTCATGTGTAAAATGACGGCCAATGGAGAGGCCCGCCTCGGTTGTAAGTGCTGATTTGTGTGTATTTTCAGGACTTACAGCAAAAAAGCTAACTTTTCTGCCATTATTAAATCAGTAAACATTTTGCAATTGGTATGTTTACAGATCAGTACACGCATTTGTGGATCTTTTCATGTATTTGTGGATCTGTGTGTATTTGTGGATCTGTGTGTGTATTTGTGGATCTGTGTGTATTTGTGGATCTGTGTGTGTATTTGTGGATCTGTGTGTGTATTTGTGGATCTGTGTGTGTATTTGTGGATCTGTGTGCATTTGTGGATCTGTGTGTATTTGTGGATCTGTGTGTATTTGTGGATCTGTGTGTATTTGTGGATCTGTGTGTGTATTTGTGGATCTGTGTGTATTTGTGGATCTGTGTGTGTATTTGTGGATCTGTGTGTATTTGTGGATCTGTGTGTATTTGTGGATCTGTGTGTATTTGTGGATCTGTGTGTATTTGTGGATCTGTGTGTATTTGTGGATCTGTGTGTGTATTTGTGGATCTGTGTGTGTATTTGTGGATCTGTGTGTATTTGTGGATCTGTGTGTGTATTTGTGGATCTGTGTGTGTATTTGTGGATCTGTGTGTGTATTTGTGGATCTGTGTGTATTTGTGGATCTGTGTGTATTTGTGGATCTGTGTGTGTATTTGTGGATCTGTGTGTATTTGTGGATCTGTGTGTATTTGTGGATCTGTGTGTGTATTTGTGGATCTGTGTGTATTTGTGGATCTGTGTGTATTTGTGGATCTGTGTGTATTTGTGGATCTGTGTGTGTATTTGTGGATCTGTGTGTATTTGTGGATCTGTGTGTATTTGTGGATCTGTGTGTATTTGTGGATCTGTGTGTGTATTTGTGGATCTGTGTGTATTTGTGGATCTGTGTGTGTATTTGTGGATCTGTGTGTGTATTTGTGGATCTGTGTGTATTTGTGGATCTGTGTGTGTATTTGTGGATCTGTGTGTATTTGTGGATCTGTGTGTGTATTTGTGGATCTGTGTGTATTTGTGGATCTGTGTGTATTTGTGGATCTGTGTGTATTTGTGGATCTGTGTGTATTTGTGGATCTGTGTGTATTTGTGGATCTGTGTGTGTATTTGTGGATCTGTGTGCATTTGTGGATCTGTGTGTGTATTTGTGGATCTGTGTGTATTTGTGGATCTGTGTGTGTATTTGTGGATCTGTGTGTATTTGTGGATCTGTGTGTGTATTTGTGGATCTGTGTGTATTTGTGGATCTGTGTGTGTATTTGTGGATCTGTGTGTGTATTTGTGGATCTGTGTGCATTTGTGGATCTGTGTGTGCATTTGTGGATCTGTGTGTGTATTTGTGGATCTGTGTGCATTTGTGGATCTGTGTGTGTATTTGTGGATCTGTGTGTATTTGTGGATCTGTGTGTGTATTTGTGGATCTGTGTGCATTTGTGGATCTGTGTGTGTATTTGTGGATCTGTGTGTGTATTTGTGGATCTGTGTGTATTTGTGGATCTGTGTGCATTTGTGGATCTGTGTGCATTTGTGGATCTGTGTGCATTTGTGGATCTGTGTGTATTTGTGGATCTGTGTGCATTTGTGGATCTGTGTGTATTTGTGGATCTGTGTGCATTTGTGGATCTGTGTGTGTATTTGTGGATCTGTGTGTGTATTTGTGGATCTGTGTGCATTTGTGGATCTGTGTGTGTATTTGTGGATCTGTGTGTATTTGTGGATCTGTGTGTGCATTTGTGGATCTGTGTGTATTTGTGGATCTGTGTGTATTTGTGGATCTGTGTGTATTTGTGGATCTGTGTGTGTATTTGTGGATCTGTGTGTATTTGTGGATCTGTGTGTGTATTTGTGGATCTGTGTGTGCATTTGTGGATCTGTGTGTATTTGTGGATCTGTGTGTATTTGTGGATCTGTGTGTATTTGTGGATCTGTGTGTATTTGTGGATCTGTGTGTGCATTTGTGGATCTGTGTGCATTTGTGGATCTGTGTGTATTTGTGGATCTGTGTGTATTTGTGGATCTGTGTGTATTTGTGGATCTGTGTGTGCATTTGTGGATCTGTGTGTATTTGTGGATCTGTGTGTATTTGTGGATCTGTGTGTGCATTTGTGGATCTGTGTGTGTATTTGTGGATCTGTGTGTGTATTTGTGGATCTGTGTGTATTTGTGGATCTGTGTGTATTTGTGGATCTGTGTGTATTTGTGGATCTGTGTGTGTATTTGTGGATCTGTGTGTATTTGTGGATCTGTGTGTATTTGTGGATCTGTGTGTGTATTTGTGGATCTGTGTGTGTATTTGTGGATCTGTGTGTGTATTTGTGGATCTGTGTGTGTATTTGTGGATCTGTGTGTGTATTTGTGGATCTGTGTGTATTTGTGGATCTGTGTGTATTTGTGGATCTGTGTGTATTTGTGGATCTGTGTGTATTTGTGGATCTGTGTGTATTTGTGGATCTGTGTGTATTTGTGGATCTGTGTGTGTATTTGTGGATCTGTGTGTATTTGTGGATCTGTGTGTATTTGTGGATCTGTGTGTATTTGTGGATCTGTGTGTATTTGTGGATCTGTGTGTGTATTTGTGGATCTGTGTGTATTTGTGGATCTGTGTGTATTTGTGGATCTGTGTGTGTATTTGTGGATCTGTGTGTGTATTTGTGGATCTGTGTGTATTTGTGGATCTGTGTGTATTTGTGGATCTGTGTGTATTTGTGGATCTGTGTGTATTTGTGGATCTGTGTGTATTTGTGGATCTGTGTGTGTATTTGTGGATCTGTGTGTATTTGTGGATCTGTGTGTATTTGTGGATCTGTGTGTGTATTTGTGGATCTGTGTGTATTTGTGGATCTGTGTGTGTATTTGTGGATCTGTGTGTGTATTTGTGGATCTGTGTGTGTATTTGTGGATCTGTGTGTATTTGTGGATCTGTGTGTGTATTTGTGGATCTGTGTGTATTTGTGGATCTGTGTGTATTTGTGGATCTGTGTGTATTTGTGGATCTGTGTGTATTTGTGGATCTGTGTGTATTTGTGGATCTGTGTGTGTATTTGTGGATCTGTGTGTGTATTTGTGGATCTGTGTGTGTATTTGTGGATCTGTGTGTATTTGTGGATCTGTGTGTATTTGTGGATCTGTGTGTATTTGTGGATCTGTGTGTATTTGTGGATCTGTGTGTGTATTTGTGGATCTGTGTGTATTTGTGGATCTGTGTGTATTTGTGGATCTGTGTGTATTTGTGGATCTGTGTGTGTATTTGTGGATCTGTGTGTATTTGTGGATCTGTGTGTATTTGTGGATCTGTGTGTATTTGTGGATCTGTGTGTGTATTTGTGGATCTGTGTGTGTATTTGTGGATCTGTGTGTGTATTTGTGGATCTGTGTGTATTTGTGGATCTGTGTGTGTATTTGTGGATCTGTGTGTATTTGTGGATCTGTGTGTATTTGTGGATCTGTGTGTGTATTTGTGGATCTGTGTGTATTTGTGGATCTGTGTGTATTTGTGGATCTGTGTGTATTTGTGGATCTGTGTGTGTATTTGTGGATCTGTGTGTATTTGTGGATCTGTGTGTGTATTTGTGGATCTGTGTGTATTTGTGGATCTGTGTGTGTATTTGTGGATCTGTGTGTATTTGTGGATCTGTGTGTGTATTTGTGGATCTGTGTGTATTTGTGGATCTGTGTGTATTTGTGGATCTGTGTGTATTTGTGGATCTGTGTGTATTTGTGGATCTGTGTGTGTATTTGTGGATCTGTGTGTATTTGTGGATCTGTGTGTGTATTTGTGGATCTGTGTGTGTATTTGTGGATCTGTGTGTATTTGTGGATCTGTGTGTGTATTTGTGGATCTGTGTGTGTATTTGTGGATCTGTGTGTATTTGTGGATCTGTGTGTGTATTTGTGGATCTGTGTGTATTTGTGGATCTGTGTGTATTTGTGGATCTGTGTGTGTATTTGTGGATCTGTGTGTATTTGTGGATCTGTGTGTATTTGTGGATCTGTGTGTGTATTTGTGGATCTGTGTGTATTTGTGGATCTGTGTGTGTATTTGTGGATCTGTGTGTATTTGTGGATCTGTGTGTATTTGTGGATCTGTGTGTATTTGTGGATCTGTGTGTATTTGTGGATCTGTGTGTATTTGTGGATCTGTGTGTATTTGTGGATCTGTGTGTGTATTTGTGGATCTGTGTGTATTTGTGGATCTGTGTGTATGTGTGGATCTGTGTGTATTTGTGGATCTGTGTGTATTTGTGGATCTGTGTGTATTTGTGGATCTGTGTGTATTTGTGGATCTGTGTGTGTTTTTGTGGATCTGTGTGTATTTGTGGATCTGTGTGTATTTGTGGATCTGTGTGTATTTGTGGATCTGTGTGTGTATTTGTGGATCTGTGTGTATTTGTGGATCTGTGTGTATTTGTGGATCTGTGTGTATTTGTGGATCTGTGTGTGTATTTGTGGATCTGTGTGTATTTGTGGATCTGTGTGTATTTGTGGATCTGTGTGTGTATTTGTGGATCTGTGTGTATTTGTGGATCTGTGTGTATTTGTGGATCTGTGTGTATTTGTGGATCTGTGTGTGTATTTGTTGATCTGTGTGTATTTGTGGATCTGTGTGTGTATTTGTGGATCTGTGTGTATTTGTGGATCTGTGTGTGTATTTGTGGATCTGTGTGTATTTGTGGATCTGTGTGTGTATTTGTGGATCTGTGTGCATTTGTGGATCTGTGTGTGTATTTGTGGATCTGTGTGTATTTGTGGATCTGTGTGTGCATTTGTGGATCTGTGTGCATTTGTGGATCTGTGTGTATTTGTGGATCTGTGTGTATTTGTGGATCTGTGTGTATTTGTGGATCTGTGTGTGTATTTGTGGATCTGTGTGTGTATTTGTGGATCTGTGTGTGTATTTGTGGATCTGTGTGTGCATTTGTGGATCTGTGTGTATTTGTGGATCTGTGTGTGTATTTGTGGATCTGTGTGTATTTGTGGATCTGTGTGTATTTGTGGATCTGTGTGTGTATTTGTGGATCTGTGTGTATTTGTGGATCTGTGTGTATTTGTGGATCTGTGTGTATTTGTGGATCTGTGTGTGTATTTGTGGATCTGTGTGTATTTGTGGATCTGTGTGTGTATGTGTGGATCTGTGTGTGTATTTGTGGATCTGTGTGTATTTGTGGATCTGTGTGTGTATTTGTGGATCTGTGTGTATTTGTGGATCTGTGTGTGTATTTGTGGATCTGTGTGTATTTGTGGATCCTTTTTTCTGGAAAATAGCTAAATAACCTTAAAGGGGCCACGCTGACTGACATCTCCTGTGGATAATATACTGACTATTGATAAATATCTCATACAACCAAATGGCAAAATATAAACCTGAACCACGTTTTCTGTCTGAACAACTCAAGGTTACGATGCTTCCCTTTACATTTGAATGTCTGTTTCTTACTGCTTTAACCTTTTATGTTATGTGGGGGTGGGGGGTCATATGTCTGTGATGGCAGCTCGGGTGCTCTGTAACTCTCCTTGATAACCCCCCCCCCCTGTGATCTGCAGGACATCTATGAGCTAAAGGACCAGATTCAGGATGTAGAGGGGCGCTACATGCAGGGGCTCAAAGAGCTGAAGGTAGAGGGGCTCCCAGCATGCTCTGCTTCTTCCTGTACTCTTGAGCGTCACTAACCCCACATTCTACCCATCCCCCACACTCTCACCTCTCCCCACTGTGCCTGCTCTTGTACCTGTCCCTGTCGCTGCCTGCTCCTGGTCTTGCGTAATCCCTCACACTTCCTGATTTGATGCAGCTCAATCGGTGTGACCTGAAAGAAAAACTCCCACAATGCAACCTGGGTTCACAGTTATCATAAGCACATTGAGTGGCTCCCCCTGCTGGCAGATAACAAAGTGACTATTTAAAGGATACTGTGATTGATTGTAGTTTCAGTTTACTAACCTGAGTGGTTTTTCCCCACTAACCTGGTTAGTTTATCACTAACCTAGTTGGTTAGCTCATCACTAACCTGGTTGTTTAGTTAATCACTCACCTGGTGAGTTTATCACTAACCTGGTTGGTTAGTTCATCACTAACCTGGTTGGTTAGTTCATCACTAACTTGGTTGGTTAGTTCATCACCAACCTGGTTGGTTAGTTCATCACTAACTTGGTTGGTTAGTTCATCACCAACCTGGTTGGTTAGTTCATCACTAACTTTGTTGGTTAGTTCATCACTAACCTGGTTGGTTAGTTCATCACTAACCTAGTTGTTTAGTTTATCACTAACCTGGTTGTTTAGTTTATCACTCACCTGGTGAGTTTATCACTAACCTGGTTGGTTAGTTCATCACTAACCTGGTTGGTTAGTTCATCACTAACTTGGTTGGTTAGTTCATCACCAACCTGGTTGGTTAGTTCATCACTAACTTGGTTGGTTAGTTCATCACCAACCTGGTTGGTTAGTTCATCACTAACTTGGTTGGTTAATTCGTCACCAACCTGGTTGGTTAGTTCATCACTAACCTGGTTGGTTAGTTCATCACTAACTTGGTTGGTTAGTTCATCACTAACTTGGTTGGTTAGTTCATCACTAACCTAGTTGTTTAGTTTATCACTAACCTGGTTGTTTAGTTAATCACTCACCTGGTGAGTTTATCACTAACCTGGTTGGTTAGTTCATCACTAACCTGGTTGGTTAGTTCATCACTAACTTGGTTGGTTAGTTCATCACCAACCTGGTTGGTTAGTTCATCACTAACTTGGTTGGTTAGTTCATCACCAACCTGGTTGGTTAGTTCATCACTAGCCTGGTTGGTTAGTTCATCACTAACTTGGTTGGTTAGTTCATCACTAGCCTGGTTGGTTAGTTCATCACTAACTTGGTTGGTTAGTTCATCACTAACCTGGTTGGTTAGTTCATCACCAACCTGGTTGGTTAATTCGTCACCAACCTGGTTGGTTAGTTCATCACTAACCTGGTTGGTTAGTTCATCACTAACTTGGTTGGTTAGTTCATCACTAACCTGGTTGGTTAGTTCATCACAAACCTGGTTGGTTAATTCGTCACCAACCTGGTTGGTTAGTTCATCACTAACCTGGTTGGTTAGTTCATCACTAACTTGGTTGGTTAGTTCATCACTAACCTGGTTGGTTAGTTCATCACCAACCTGGTTGGTTAATTCGTCACTAACCTGGTTGGTTAGTTCATCACTAACTTGGTTGGTTAGTTCATCACTAACCTGGTTGGTTAGTTCATCACTAACCTGGTTGGTTAGCTCATCACTAACCTGGTTGGTTAGTTCATCACAAACCTGGTTGGTTAATTCGTCACCAACCTGGTTGGTTAGTTCATCACTAACTTGGTTGGTTAGTTCATCACTAACCTGGTTGGTTAGTTCATCACAAACCTGGTTGGTTAATTCGTCACCAACCTGGTTGGTTAGTTCATCACTAACTTGGTTGGTTAGTTCATCACTAACCTGGTTGGTTAGTTCATCACAAACCTGGTTGGTTAGTTCATCACTAACCTGGTTGGTTAGTTCATCACTAACCTGGTTGGTTAATTCGTCACCAACCTGGTTGGTTAGTTCATCACTAACCTGGTTGGTTAGTTCATCACTAACTTGGTTGGTTAGTTCATCACTAACCTGGTTGGTTAATTCGTCACCAACCTGGTTGGTTAGTTCATCACTAACCTGGTTGGTTAGTTCATCACTAACCTGGTTGGTTAGTTCATCACTAACCTGGTTGGTTAGTTCATCACTAACCTGGTTGGTTAGTTCATCACTAACCTGGTTGGTTAATTCGTCACCAACCTGGTTGGTTAGTTCATCACTAACCTGGTTGGTTAGTTCATCACTAACTTGGTTGGTTAGTTCATCACTAACCTAGTTGTTTAGTTTATCACTAACCTGGTTGTTTAGTTAATCACTCACCTGGTGAGTTTATCACTAACCTGGTTGGTTAGTTCATCACTAACCTGGTTGGTTAGTTCATCACTAACTTGGTTGGTTAGTTCATCACCAACCTGGTTGGTTAGTTCATCACTAACTTGGTTGGTTAGTTCATCACCAACCTGGTTGGTTAGTTCATCACTAGCCTGGTTGGTTAGTTCAGAACTAACTTGGTTGGTTAGTTCATCACTAGCCTGGTTGGTTAGTTCATCACTAACTTGGTTGGTTAGTTCATCACTAACCTGGTTGGTTAGTTCATCACTAACCTGGTTGGTTAGTTCATCACTAACTTGGTTGGTTAGTTCATCACTAACCTGGTTGGTTAGCTCATCACTAACCTGGTTGGTTAGTTCATCACAAACCTGGTTGGTTAATTCGTCACCAACCTGGTTGGTTAGTTCATCACTAACTTGGTTGGTTAGTTCATCACTAACCTGGTTGGTTAGTTCATCACAAACCTGGTTGGTTAATTCGTCACCAACCTGGTTGGTTAATTCGTCACCAACCTGGTTGGTTAGTTCATCACTAACTTGGTTGGTTAGTTCATCACTAACCTGGTTGGTTAGTTCATCACAAACCTGGTTGGTTAATTCGTCACAAACCTGGTTGGTTAATTCGTCACCAACCTGGTTGGTTAGTTCATCACTAACTTGGTTGGTTAGTTCATCACTAACCTGGTTGGTTAGTTCATCACAAACCTGGTTGGTTAGTTCATGAACTAACGTGGTTGGTTAGTTCATCACTAACCTGGTTGGTTAATTCGTCACCAACCTGGTTGGTTAGTTCATCACTAACCTGGTTGGTTAGTTCATCACTAACCTGGTTGGTTAGTTCATCACTAACTTGGTTGGTTAGTTCATCACTAACCTGGTTGGTTAGTTCATCACTAACCTGGTTGGTTAGTTCATCACTAACCTGGTTGGTTAGTTCATCACTAACTTGGTTGGTTAGTTCATCACTAACCTGGTTGGTTAGTTCATCACTAACCTGGTTGGTTAGTTCATCACTAACCTGGTTGGTTAGTTCATCACTAACCTGGTTGGTTAGTTCATCACTAACCTGGTTGGTTAGTTCATCACTAACCTGGTTGGTTAGTTCATGAACTAACCTGGTTGGTTAATTCGTCACCAACCTGGTTGGTTAGTTCATCACTAACCTGGTTGGTTAGTTCATCACTAACCTGGTTAGGTATAAATAGACTGTCACACTCTGATCACTATTGATTCCTGTCACCATGCCAACATGTCAGATGTTTCTCACTGTTATGACCTCACTAATCTTGATTTTACTTTAAGAAGGGCATGTGTTTGGTCTAAAGTGTTAAAGTGTGAATAAGCACATGGTGCACTGAGGTGAGCTGAGTTGTGACTCCGCCCCCTCAGGAGTCCCTGGTGGAGGTGGAAGAGAAATATAAAAAAGCGATGGTGTCCAACGCTCAGCTGGACAACGACAAAGGAAACCTAATCTACCAGGTGGACACGTTGAAGGACGTCATCGAGGAGATGGAGGAGACGACGGCGGAGATGAAGAGAGAGCTGGAGGAAAAAACTAAGGTGAGGAACACACCTGTTCATACAGGACGTACCTGTGGCAACTCATCCTCTCAATCTGTGCATGTCAAACGGGTACAGAGTAAACACTATCAGAGATATAGACACTTTATATATAAACATAAACATAAATATAATACATATTTAAAATGTGTTTCAGGAGCTGGAGCGGCAGAAGCACACCTGTTCGGTTCTGCAGCACAAACAAGAAGAACTGAAGGAGGGGATTAGACAGAGAGACGAGCTCATAGAGGTGATCACATGACCTCATCATACATTCTGTTCACACCTGTACAGGGGTCAGTGCTGTGTGCAGGCTGCAGGGGGCGCTCTGCTCCACAAGAACCTGCTGAGGATTGAGTGACAGCTGTAGGGCCCCTCCCCTCCCCTTCCCTGCTCTGTCCTGTCTCTGAACTTGTCGAGTCCTCCTTCACCTGTTGGTTTTTGCTTCATTTTCTCTTCTTCTGTCTGTGTTCTTTTCTGCCTCCTGTGTCCTCCTCTTCATGGTGTCACCTGTGTCCTCCTCTTCATGGTGTCACCTGCCTCCTCGTCTTCATGGTGTCACTTGTCTCCTCCTCTTCATCCTGTCACCTGTGGCACCAGGAGAACCAGAGGCTGCAGACTCAGGTAGACGCCCTCAGCAGGGAGATGTTCGACCTGCAGGAGACCATAAACTGGAAGGACAAAAAGATCGGGGTAACTCATGCTGTCTCTGCATGACGGACACCTATAGGCATTAACACACCTGGACCTGTCCACACCTGGACCGGTCCTCACCTAGACCGGTCCTCACCTGGACCTGTCCCCATGCACAGTGTGTGTGTCTGCATGTTGTGTAAGCAGAGCTAACACTTTGTGCTGAGCCTGTGAAATAAGATAATTATATAAAATATAATTTATGTAAAGATGTGACAACATGCATGCTCACCTGTGAAGGACCTCGTCAATTAATAACGAACAATTAGAGGTCAAATAGAGATTAATTAGGGTTCAGTTAGAGGACACACAGTCCTCAGTCATTAACCTTTCACCAAGACACCTGCTGTGCTGTCAGCATGTTCATCTGTGTGTGTGTGTGTGTCTAACTGTTGCATGCCTTTTCAACCTTTTTTCCACTTGTGCCCTCAGTTATCTGTCCTCTGTCCTTCTTTCCTCTCCTCCCTGTCTCGTCTCCTCTCCTTGTCCTTTCCTCTCTCCTCATCCCCTCCTCTCCTCTTCCCTGGTCTCCTGTTCTCGCCTTGTTCCTCACATCCCTTCCTTCTCTCCTCTCCTTCCTCGTCCCCTCCTCCTCTCCCTTCCCGCTTCATCTCCCCTGGTCCCCTTCCCTCTCCTCCTTGTCTCCTCCTCTCCCCTCCTTCCTCGTCCCCACCTCCTCTCCCCTTCTCTCCTCGTCCCCCCCCTGTGGAAACAGGCTCTAGAGAGACAGAAAGAGTACTTTGATTGCATTAGGAGTGAGAGAGACGAGCTCCGAGACGAGCTCTCTGACATCAAAGTGAAGATGAAGACGGAGGTGAGTCTTCTTCACACTGAGAGGAGCTTCATTTATATTTTATTTTCTATCATGTTGAAAGTCCTTGTATACCGTTACCATGACAACAGTGTTCTACGTATTATTAGTGGTAACCAGTGGAGTGTAGAGGAGACATCTCCATGGTAACAACTAGTGATGGTAAACACAGGGTAACTGTTTCTATAACGATGCTTCATTTAATGAAACATTCATTCATGAATTAACTAAATGTCCATAAAAGGTCAAGTTCAGGTCAACTACACACCTCATTCATTTCATGAGCGCCACCATGAGGAGTCATGGAGAAGTGACAGAATAACCCTCAGAGCGCTGCATTTGATATTTATAAAGACATTTATCCTCATAAAATCACCAGAGATGACTTCTTATTCAAAATAATCATTCATCACTTCTGTTCAAACATCCTCCACCTGTCCAACAGGTGTGACGAGCAGCCAGCATCAAACAGGTGTGACATGAACAATGCAGCAAACATAAACTCGCCCCTCTCTCACCCTCTCTCACCCCTGTAGAAACATGGACTTGTCATTATCCCAGATGGGACTCCAAACGGAGACGTGGATCTCGAGTGTCCGTCCTCAGGTATAACGGTGGTCTCTCAGGAGGCCGCCCAGGTGCTCGAGTCTGCAGGGGAGGGTCCTTTAGGTGAGTCCAGGTGACGCAGACTAACCTGTCTGCTTTTATAGAACCAAAATTAACATGTCCCACTGTAACACCTGAGTAAGGTGTTTACCTGCTCTTTGTAAAGACGTAACTTTAGTTATGAAGGATTGATTTAAACCGGACTGCAGCTGTCTTCAATATCTATTTTTTCATATAAACAAACTGCATAAATATAATGGCGTGTTGTCTCAGACGTGCGGCTTCGTAAACTGGCAGAGGAGAAAGACGAGCTGCTGTCTCAGATCAGGAAGTTGAAGAATCAGCTGGAGGATGAGAGGCAGAAACAGTCAAAGACAGACGGTGCGTTCACTGACGGGGAGAGAGTGGAGAACGGTACAGACCTGCACTTCATCGAGATGCAAAGTAAGTTTACCCTCATCCATCAGCACACACACTTTGTAAAGATGACATAGTTTCAATCTCACTCTTCTTTCACCTGCAGGAGACGCTAACAGACAGATCAGTGAATACAAATTCAAACTCTCTAAAGCAGAACAGGAAATGGGTACGATGGAACAAAATGTGAGTAACTGAGTTACAGATAACACATTCACTCTTTTCCCCCCAGCCTGCGCTCATTTCTCACTGTGATGTCGGGGTGAGGTGAGGTGTGATGTCGGGGTGAGGTGAGGTGTGATGTCGGGGTGAGGTGTGATGTCGGGGTGAGGTGTGATGTCGGGGTGAGGTGTGATGTCGGGGTGAGGTGTGATGTCGGGGTGAGGTGAGGTGTGATGACAGGGTGAGGTGAGGTGTGATGGCGGGGTGAGGTGTGATGACAGGGTGAGGTGAGGTGTGATGTCGAGGTGAGGTGTGATGTCGGGGTGAGGTGAGGTGTGATGTCGGGGTGAGGTGATGTGTGATGTCGGGGTGAGGTGTGATGTCGGGGTGAGGTGTGATGTCGGGGTGAGGTGTGATGTCGGGGTGAGGTGAGGTGATGTGTGATGTCGGGGTGAGGTGTGATGTCGGGGTGAGGTGTGATGTCGGGGTGAGGTGTGATGTCGGGGTGAGGTGTGATGTCGGGGTGAGGTGTGATGTCGGGGTGAGGTGTGATGTCGGGGTGAGGTGAGGTGTGATGTCGGGGTGAGGTGTGATGTCGGGGTGAGGTGTGATGTCGAGATGAGGTGTGATGTCGGGGTGAGGTGTGATGTCGGGGTGAGGTGTGATGTCGGGGTGAGGTGTGATGTCGGGGTGAGGTGTGATGTCGGGGTGAGGTGTGATGTCGGGGTGAGGTGTGATGTCGGGGTGAGGTGTGATGTCGAGATGAGGTGAGGTGATGTGTGATGTCGGGGTGAGGTGTGATGTCGGGGTGAGGTGTGATGTCGGGGTGAGGTGAGGTGTGATGTCGGGGTGAGGTGTGATGTCGGGGTGAGGTGAGGTGTGATGACAGGGTGAGGTGAGGTGTGATGGCGGGGTGAGGTGTGATGACAGGGTGAGGTGAGGTGTGATGGCGGGGTGAGGTGTGATGGCGGGGTGAGGTGTGATGTCGGGGTGAGGTGTGATGTCGGGGTGAGGTGAGGTGTGATGACAGGGTGAGGTGAGGTGTGATGGCGGGGTGAGGTGAGGTGTGATGGCGAGGTGAGGTGTGATGGCGGGGTGAGGTGTGATGACAGGGTGAGGTGTGATGACAGGGTGAGGTGAGGTGAGGTGTGATGGCAGGGTGAGGTGAGGTGTGATGGCGGGGTGAGGTGTGATGACAGGGTGAGGTGAGGTGTGATGGCGAGGTGAGGTGAGGTGTGATGACAGGGTGAGGTGAGGTGTGATGGCGAGGTGAGGTGAGGTGTGATGACAGGGTGAGGTGAGGTGTGATGGCGAGGTGAGGTGAGGTGTGATGACAGGGTGAGGTGAGGTGTGATGTCGGGGTGAGGTGAGGTGTGATGACAGGGTGAGGTGAGGTGTGATGGCGGGGTGAGGTGTGATGGCGGGGTGAGGTGTGATGGCGGGGTGAGGTGTGATGGCGAGGTGAGGTGTGATGGCGGGGTGAGGTGTGATGACAGGGTGAGGTGTGATGACAGGGTGAGGTGAGGTGAGGTGTGATGGCAGGGTGAGGTGTGATGGCGAGGTGAGGTGAGGTGTGATGACAGGGTGAGGTGAGGTGTGATGGCGAGGTGAGGTGAGGTGTGATGACAGGGTGAGGTGAGGTGTGATGTCGGGGTGAGGTGAGGTGTGATGACAGGGTGAGGTGAGGTGTGATGACAGGGTGAGGTGAGGTGTGATGGCGGGGTGAGGTGTGATGGCGAGGTGAGGTGTGATGGCGGGGTGAGGTGTGATGGCGAGGTGAGGTGTGATGGCGGGGTGAGGTGTGATGACAGGGTGAGGTGTGATGACAGGGTGAGGTGAGGTGAGGTGTGATGGCAGGGTGAGGTGTGATGGCGAGGTGAGGTGTGATGGCGGGGTGAGGTGTGATGGCGGGGTGAGGTGAGGTGTGATGGCGGGGTGAGGTGTGATGGCGAGGTGAGGTGTGATGGCGGGGTGAGGTGTGATGGCGAGGTGAGGTGTGATGGCGGGGTGAGGTGTGATGGCGAGGTGAGGTGTGATGGCGGGGTGAGGTGTGATGACAGGGTGAGGTGTGATGGTGAGGTGAGGTGTGATGGCAGGGTGAGGTGAGGTGTGATGGCGGGGTGAGGTGTGATGACAGGGTGAGGTGTGATGGCGAGGTGAGGTGTGATGGCGGGGTGAGGTGAGGTGTGATGGCGAGGTGAGGTGTGATGACAGGGTGAGGTGAGGTGTGATGGCGAGGTGAGGTGTGATGGCGGGGTGAGGTGGGGTGAGGTGTGATGGCAGGGTGAGGTGAGGTGTGATGACAGGGTGAGGTGAGGTGTGATGGCGAGGTGAGGTGTGATGGCGGGGTGAGGTGGGGTGAGGTGTGATGGCAGGGTGAGGTGAGGTGTGATGGCAGGGTGAGGTGAGGTGTGATGGCGAGGTGAGGTGTGATGGCGGGGTGAGGTGTGATGACAGGGTGAGGTGTGATGACAGGGTGAGGTGAGGTGTGATGAGGTGTGATGACAGGGTGAGGTGTGATGGCGAGGTGAGGTGTGATGGCGGGGTGAGGTGAGGTGTGATGGCGAGGTGAGGTGTGATGGCGGGGTGAGGTGTGATGGCAGGGTGAGGTGAGGTGTGATGGCGAGGTGAGGTGTGATGGCGGGGTGAGGTGTGATGGCGGGGTGAGGTGAGGTGTGATGGCAGGGTGAGGTGAGGTGTGATGGCAGGGTGAGGTGAGGTGTGATGGCGGGGTGAGGTGTGATGGCAGGGTGAGGTGAGGTGTGATGGCGGGGTGAGGTGAGGTGTGATGGCAGGGTGAGGTGAGGTGTGATGGCAGGGTGAGGTGAGGTGTGATGGCGGGGTGAGGTGTGATGGCAGGGTGAGGTGAGGTGTGATGGCGGGGTGAGGTGAGGTGTGATGGCGGGGTGAGGTGTGATGGCAGGGTGAGGTGAGGTGTGATGGTGAGGTGAGGTGTGATGGCAGGGTGAGGTGAGGTGTGATGGCGGGGTGAGGTGTGACGTCCAAATATTTTTCCTTACACTCCAAACAGTGGAGGGGTCTCCTGAACATGATTTCAGGGGCCGTCTGTCTGAAACAAAAGACGCTTTCAAAGTGTTTTTATTTGTTTGTTTTCAGATCAACAGACTTGAAGGTCAGGTGAGTCGTTACAAAGCCGCTGCAGACAATTCAGAGCGAGTCGAGGACGAACTGAAGGTTGAGAAACGGAAAATACAGAGAGAGGTAAATGTTTACATTCATACACAAACAAACAAAGATTCAAAACTCACTCTGAGTGTGTTTGTGTGTGTTTAATGATGTGTGTGTTTGTGTGTGTTTAATGATGTGTGTGTTTGTGTGTGTTTAATGATGTGTGTGTTTGTGTGTGTTTAATGATGTGTGTGTTTGTGTGTGTTTAATGATGTGTGTGTTTGTGTGTGCAGCTGCGTACGGCTCTGGATAAGGTGGAGGAGATGGAGATGACCAATAACCACCTGGTGAAGCGTTTGGAGAAGATGAAGGCAAACAGGAACGCTCTGCTCTCTCAGCAGTGAGCGGCGTCTTGGTCACCATGAAGCCTTTAAATCACCTCCGACTGCCAAACTGCGTCTGCAGCACATTTCCTCTGAGCGGAAACACTCGGACATTAGTAGCTAACCTCTAAAAGTAGCACAGAAGAAGAACACGCGCGTGTTCAGGACGTGTAAAGATCTTTTTCTTTGGGAGAAAGTGGCAAGGACATTTCACTACGTAATCTGTCATCATGTTTAATTCTCTGCTCGGGGGCGGGGCTTTGTTGTTTAATTTTGATAAGTTGCATGAATGAGTAAAAGCTTTTAAAGCGTGACAGCTGCTCCGCTCTTTCCCTGCGTCCTCACAGTGAAGTGCCTTTTCACACCACGAGATCTTTCACAGGTACAGATGATCCGAAACACGAGCTTACGATTCTCTGAAAGGTTTCAAATATTTAAAAGATTTCTGCTAAATAAAAGTGTGATTTACAGACGACTCGCTTTTTGACTTTCAGCATGTTTATTAACTTCCTGTGGAAGAGCAGAATAATCACTCTGACGATGACATCATCAAACATCTTTCACTGTTAATCAGCTGATTTCTGTACGTTTGTATTCCTCTGAGCTGGTCGAGCTGGTTCCTCTCTTCAGAGTCTCCGCAGACTCTCGGTGATGAGTGTTTCTATTTTTAGAGAAGTCTTTGAACGCATGAATTCTTGTTTTTATTTCAAACTGAAAAACAAACACGTGCTGATGACAGAACGTTCAGCATCTCTCAAACACTTTGTAAAGATCCGGTAAGTTTGCGATCTGCAGCACGCTGCCATCCTCGCTGAAACTCTTTGGAGGACTGAAGAGACTCCGCAGAGCTTTGAAGATGACGTGTTCAACTTTCCAACGCCACGAGTTCCCCTCCGAGTCCTGAAATACACACAAACACACGTTAGCCCTGTTAGATAATCTTAAAGACGTGACGTTCGATCGTCTTCTGACGTTCGATCGTCTTCTCACCGACTCATCGTGCAGGAGGAACCGTTTCCTGATGGAGTAAAACGAGCTGCACTCTTTACTGAAGTCTCTGAAACACTCCTTCTCATCGTCCCAGTTCACCTGCACACACACACACACACACACAGAGGTCAGGGTCCGTTGGCGTGTTCAGACGGTTCACACAGACGCTGCAGGAGGATCACCTCTGTGGCGAGCCTCAGGATGAACATGGGCAGACCTTCCATCACAGGTGAGAACTTATCGAGCAGCAACGGCAGACCGGTCAGATTCCCTTCCTGCAGGTGAACAAACACATTTAGATACGACAGATTCGTGTTA
>CM036541.1:208552-218552 GCA_020745685.1 Tautogolabrus adspersus | reverse complement strand
AGGTGTGAACAGAGCAGGAGAACACCTAAATAACATATTCCACCTTACAGCTTCTTTATCTAACCTCAAGGCCTCAAATAGAAAACCCACAAAATGTAACAACAAAGACAAATGGTTTGATAGTGAATGTGAGAACTAGAACTAGGATCAAATCAAGTCACTAGGATCCAACAAGGCCTGTGGTGTTGATGGCATCCCAAATGAAATGATCAAGTTTACAGACCTCAAATTCCAATTGGCTATTCTAAAACTCTTTAACGTCGTCCTTAGTTCCGGGATCTTCCCCGATATTTGGAACCAAGGACTAATAACGCCCCTCCACAAAAGCGGAGACAAATCTGACCCCAATAATTACCGTGGGATCTGTGTCAACAGCAACCTGGGAAAAATCCTCTGTATGATCATGAACCACAGAATCCTACATTTCCTCAACGAAAATAACGTCCTCCACAAATCACAAACTGGCTTTTTACCAAATTAGTAGACGAACAAACCCCCAAAAAAGGCTTTAGTTTTCGAGATACCCCTACCCGAGGTAGAACAAAGCACAACCATATTTTTTCATAACTTGAACATGTCTAGTTTATGAAACGGATGGTTGTATACAAATATTTTACTGCAAAATTACTTTTTTTGGATGTTTTATATATCTTACCAAAAAATGAAAATAGTGAAAATGAGAGCTTCTCTGAAAGGGACAGCTCCTGCCTTATCACATGTGTCTCTGGAAATCAAAATCAGAACGTCACCAAATGTGGACAGGATGTTCACAGATAGTTATTAATTACTATTGAGCAAAGTTTTTATCAATACCATTTTACATTTTTGAAATGTACACACTTAAACACACATGTAGTTTAGGCGGAATTTGAAAATTGAAACAAAAATTCAAAATGTGTGTATATCAAAGTCATCTTTTAAGTAAGGACACCAATCATTAAAATATGTCATTTTTATCTTCTTAAGAGTGTTATCTAAACATAAAAACAAGTTATTTGACTTTTCACTGGACCCTCTGCTGTCACCAGCCCCTAACAGGAAACTAGTGCAGCCAGGATTTCAGGGCGACCTGTACAATGGGGCCCTATTGATGTGTATGTGGGAGGAGGTGGCCACAAACAGCAGATTAAGACTAAACAACAAGACACAATATAACTGCATTCTATAAAATATATATAATAAAACATTTTATAGTTATTCCTAATACATTCTGTCTCCTATTTTCTATCTTACATATGATTTATAAGATGACACTAGGAGTCAACCCGCTGCTTTCAACAATATCGTCCCCTAGTATGAGATTTTTTCTATTTCATTGTAAAAATTATAAACATTGTTTTGCAATCAGTTGTGAAATATGAATGAATTAAAATACAGTATTGAGATATATATAACCTTGAGTTCTTAGAATTAGTACATTCTTCATAAAGTCTGTTTGTATGTCGGCCGTACAGCCTGTTGTAGTTATTTAATGCAGTGCAGTCATATAAAGATGGCGTGTAGTCAGCACATCTCCTGCTTTTAAGATGAACCCGAGTTACTCCAGAGGATACACTGGATGAAGGGATAGTTTTTATTATACCCTAAGTATGATAAAGTGTTAAAAAAAAGCTACAATAGCTTTTTTGTTGAATGATTTAACAGGCAACCAACGGAGCTGCTTATGATGGCGTTAATGTGTGTGAGGTGAATTAGGATAATAATCATGCAAACATGTTCATAAGAACCTTCTTTATACATTTATTTTACCTCATCATGTATAATGAAATTGGATTTTAAATGCTAATTACAACGGATGATTTCCACTTAAGACAAAATGACTGTGAACCTGGGTGCTAACACCGTGCAGCTAAAAACTTTTGTGTCACACTTAGCGTCCCCTGTAGACAAAGTTTGACCTCTTATCTCTTCGCTGATCTTGTCCTGTACTTGTGTAAGTTGTGTTTACTGATGAAAAATCTCCTTCTGCCAAGTTTAAACAGTCACGTGTATCTCTTACTCTGAATCTTGGCTGTAGAAAATGACACCAACCCGCTGAAAGCAGTAATGAATGACAATAACTTCATAGAAAAAAATCTTTCTTATAGCTTAAGGTCTTGTTTGCTTTTGTATACCATTTAAATATATCAGTATAAGTTTAAGGGAGCTTCATAACCAACTAAAAAATCCTCACAGGTCCTCCAAGAAAACAATTGCTGTAGAAAATCACAACCAAATCAAGACAACACAACCAAATCAAGACAACACAACCAAACAAAGAAACAACAAACAAAACTTGTGTTGTCTTGATTTGGTTGTGATGTCTTGATTTGGTATATTTTTTTCTATGAAGTTATTGTTATTCATTACTGCTTTCAGCGGGTTGGTGTCATTTTCTACATCCAAGATTCAGAGTAAGAGATACACGTGACTGTTTAAACTTGGCAGAAGGAGATTTTTCATCAGTAAACACAACTTACACAAGTACAGGACAAGATCAGCGAAGAGATAAGAGGTCAAACTTTGTCTACAGGGGACGCTAAGTGTGACACAAAAGTTTTTAGCTGCACGGTGTTAGCACCCAGGTTCACAGTCATTTTGTCTTAAGTGGAAATCATCCGTTGTAATTAGCATTTAAAATCCAATTTCAGAATCAAAATCAGCTTTATTGGCCAGGTATGTTTAACACACAAGGACTTTAACTTGGGTAGACTGTGCTCTCTTTGTACAAAGGTAAAACATTAAATATCAACAATAAACTCAAAAATAAACAGTAATTAAAGACTAATATGTACAAGACTAAATAAGATAATAGTGCAGTGGTGAGTAGTGCAAAAACGATGCTGAAGTGAACATGAGGTAGATATTTTTACAGTATTTACATTAAAGATTGTGTAGATGGTAATTAAATAAAAATAAAAATAATATATATTTGCGTATATGTACATTCAGTGACAGTTTTGTTCCAGGGTTATTTCACAGCGACAGGTCTGACACTCTGTGACTGCTTAGCATTTAGCGTTTAGCGTTCATCAGAGTGACAGCCTGGGGGAAGAAACTGTTCTTATGACGGGTTGTTTTGGCGTACAGTGATCTGTAACGCCTGCCGGAGGGGAGGAGTTTGAACAGTTTGTGTCCGGGGTGTGAGGGGTCTGCAGTGATGTTACCTGCCCGTTTCCTGGCCCTGGATCAGTATAAGTCCTGGATGGGGGGAAGCCAGCTGTTCCATCTCCCGTCTGTAGGCAGACTAGTCACCGTCCTGGATGAGACCGATGACGGTGGTGTCGTCTGCGAACTTCAGGAGTTTCACAGAAGGGTCCCCTGAGGTGCAGTCATTGGTGTAGAGGGAGAAGAGCAGTGGGGAGAGAACACACCCCTGGGGGGCGCCAGTGCTGATTGTCCGGGTGCCGGATGTGATGCTCCCCAGCCTCACCTCCTGCCTTCTGTCAGTCAGGAAGTTGGTGATCCACTGACAGGTGGAGGCAGGCACAGTGAGCTGGGTGAGTTTATGGTGTAGGATATCCGGGATGATGGTGTTGAATGCCGAGCTGAAGTCCACAAACAGGATCCTAGCGTAGGTCCCTGGGGAGTCGAGGTGATGCAGGATGTAGTTCAGACCCATGTTGACTGCATCCTCCACCGACCTGTTTGCCCGATAGGCAAACTGCAGGGGGTCCAGCAGGGGGCCTGTGATGTCCTTCAGGTGGCTCAACACCAGTCTCTCAAAGGACTTCATGACCACAGACGTCAGGGCGACGGGCCTGTAGTCATTGAGTCCTGTGATGGCAGGTTTCTTTGGGACTGGGATGATGGTGGAGCTTTTGAAGCAGGAGGGCACTTCGCACAGCTCCAGGGATGAGTTGAAGATCTGCGTGAAGATGGGGGCCAGCTGCTCAGCACAGACTCTCAGGCAGGAGGGGGACACACCGTCTGGTCCTGGAGCCTTTCTGATCTTTTGTTTCTGAAAGAGCTGGCACACATCCTTTTCGCAGATCGTCAGTGCAGATGGGGGGGTCAGAGGGGAAGGGGGAGGGGGTTGGGGGGGGAGCAGGTAGGGCAGAGTCTAAGTATTGGGGTGGTGTTGATGGGCTGGGGGGTGGGTGAGAAAATCTGCAGTAGAAGGTGTTGAGGTCGTCAGCCAGTCTTTTGTTACCTGCAGGGTGGGGGGGAGGGTTTCCTGTAGTTGGTGACCTCTCGCAGGCCTTTCCAAACTGCTGAAGGGTCGTTAGCTGAGAAGCTTTGTTTTAGCTTCTCAGTGTAGCTCCTCTTCGCTACTCTGATCGCCTTCGTCAGTTTGTTCCTGGCCTGCTTGAACAGGTCCCAGTCCCCACTCCTGTAGGCTTCCTCCTTGGCCTGACGCAGCTTCCTGAGTTGGGGTGTAAACCAGGGCTTGTTGTTGTTGTATGTGCAGAAGGTCCTGGTCTGCACACACATGTCCTCACAGAAGCTGATGTATGATGTCACAGTGTCAGTGAATTCGTTGAGATTTGCTGATGCAGCTTCAAAAACACTCCAATCAGTGCAATCAAAGCAGGCCTGTAACTCCTGCTTTGACTCCTCTGTCCATCTCTTTACAGTCCTCACTACAGGCTTAGCCGTTTTTAACTTCTGCCTGTAGGTCGGGATGAGATGAATCAGACAGTGATCAGAGAGTCCCAAAGCTGCACGGGGAACAGAGCGATATGAGTCCTTTATTACTGTGTAGCAGTGGTCCAGTGTGTTAGCTCCTCTGGTGGGGCACTTAATATGCTGTCTGTATTTAGGAAGTTCGTGGGTTAGATTTGCTCTGTTAAAATCCCCTAGAATGATGAGCAGGGAATCAGGATGTTTTTTCTCCACATCTGTAATCTGATCAGCCAGGTGCTGTAACGCCTCTGTTACACACGCCTGAGGTGGGATGTAAATACCAACAATAACAAAAGAGGAGAATTCCCGCGGGGAATAAAACGGTTTACAGTTTATGAAAAAACTCTCCAGGTTTGGGCTACACGTCTGCTTCAACACTGTGACATCTGTACACCAACCTTCGTTTATATAAAAGCATATTCCGCCTCCTCTCGTCTTCCCAGAAAGCTCCTTTACGCGGTCCGCTCTGAGGAGCTGAAAGTCCGGGAGGTGAAGTGAGCTGTCCAGGATGTGTTCACTGAGCCAGGTTTCAGTAAAACACAGGGCGGCGGATCTGCAAAAGTCCGAGTTTCTGGTGTTTAGGAGCAGCAGTTCGTCCATCTTGTTAGCCAGGGAGCGGACATTCGCCAGGTGAATGGATGGAAGCGCAGTGTGTAATCCCCGCTGCCTCAGTTTAACGAGCGCGCCAGCTCGCTTACCCCGTCTGCGGCGTCTCCGGCAAATTCCATAGAGAGCTGCTGCTCCTCCGGCAAGAATCTCCGCGTAACTTTCTGGTTCAATGAGAACCGGTGAAAAAAGTTCGGCAGAGGACTGTCCAATGTTTAATAGTTCTTCTCTGGTGTAAGTGACCAGAGAAGGGGAGCAAAAAACTACAAAAATAAACATAAATGCAACAACTACGAGAGAGCGCAGTACCGTGGCAACCGTCCGCGGCGCCATCTAGGGTAAACATTTCATTATACATGATGAGGTAAAATAAATGTATAAAGAAGGTTCTTATAAACATGTTTGCATGATTATTATCCTAATTCACCTCACACACATTAACGCCATCATAAGCAGCTCCATTGGTTGCCTGTTAAATCATTCAACAAAAAAGCTATTGTAGCTTTTTTTTAACACTTTATCATACTAAGGGTATAATAAAAACTATCCCTTCATCCAGTGTATCCTCTGGAGTAACTCAGGTTCATCTTAAAAGCAGGAGATATGGTGACTACACGCCATCTTTATATGACTGCACTGCATTAAAAAACTACAACAGGCTGTATGGCCGACATACAAACAGACTTTATGAAGAATGTGCTAATTCTAAGAACTCAAGGTTATATATATATCAATACTGTATTTTAATTCATTCATATTTCACAACTGATTGCAAGACAATGTTTATAATTTTTACAATGAAATAGAAAAAATCTCATACTAGGGGACGATATTGTTGAAAGCAGCGGGTTGACTCCTAGTGTCATCTTATAAATCATATGTAAGATAGAAAATAGGAGACAGAATGTATTAGGAATAACTATAAAATGTTTTATTATATATATTTTATAGAATACAGTTATATTGTGTCTTGTTGTTTAGTCTTAATCTGCTGTTTGTGGCCACCTCCTCCCACATACACATCAATAGGGCCCCATTGTACAGGTCGCCCTGAAATCCTGGCTGCACTAGTTTCCTGTTAGGGGCTGGTGACAGCAGAGGGTCCAGTGAAAAGTCAAATAACTTGTTTTTATGTTTAGATAACACTCTTAAGAAGATAAAAATGACATATTTTAATGATTGGTGTCCTTACTTAAAAGATGACAGACTTTGATATACACACATTTTGAATTTTTGTTTCAATTTTCAATTTCCGCCTAAACTACATGTGTGTTTAAGTGTGTACATTTCAAAAATGTAAAATGGTATTGATAAAAACTTTGCTCAATAGTAATTAATAACTATCTGTGAACATCCTGTCCACATTTGGTGACGTTCTGATTTTGATTTCCAGAGATACATGTGATAAGGCAGGAGCTGTCCCTTTCAGAGAAGCTCTCATTTTCACTATTTTCATTTTTTGGTAAGATGCATAAAACATCCAAAAAAAGTAATTTTGCAGTAAAATATTTTTATACAACCATCCGTTTCATAAACTAGACATGTTCAAGTTATGAAAAAATATGGTTGTGCTTTGTTCTACCTCGGGTAGGGGTATCTCAACTTTTAGAGGCCCAAGTTCCTCTACTAAATGATCGTACAACAGACCACGTCTTCACTCTTAGCACCCTAATCGACAACCAAATAAACAAAGAGAAAAGCAAGTTATTCTCCTGCTTCGTCGACTTTAAAAAAGCATTTGACTCTATTTGGCACGAGGGTCTGCTGTACAAACTGTTAGAAAGTGGAATTGGAGGAAAAACCTACGACATCATAAAGTCCATGTACACAAACAACAAGTGTGCTGTGAAAATTGGCAAAAATCACACAGACATCTTCAGCCAAAGCCGGGGGGTTAGACAGGGATGCAGCTTAAGCCCAACCCTCTTCAACATTTACATCAATGAACTGGCAAAGGCCTTAGAAGAGTCTGCAGCACCCGGTATCCCCTTTAGAAGAGTCTGCAGCACCCGGTATCCCCTTTAGAAGAGTCTGCAGCACCCGGTATCCCCTTTAGAAGAGTCTGCAGCACCCGGTATCCCCTTTAGAAGAGTCTGCAGCACCCGGTATCCCCTTTAGAAGAGTCTGCAGCACCCGGTATCCCCTTTAGAAGAGTCTGCAGCACCCGGTATCCCCTTTAGAAGAGTCTGCAGCACCCGGTATCCCCCTTAGAAGAGTCTGCAGCACCCGGTATCCCCTTTAGAAGAGTCTGCAGCACCCGGTATCCCCTTTAGAAGAGTCTGCAGCTCCCGGTATCCCCCTGCTAGACACTGAAGTCAAGTGCCTACTGTTCGCAGATGACCTGGTGCTCCTATCTCCAACCAAGGAAGGGCTACAACAGCACCTGGATCTTCTGCACAGTTTCTCCCAGACCTGGGCCCTGACAGTCAATCTGACCAAAACTAAAATCATGATTTTCCAAAAAAGAAACAACCTCCAACACCACACATTCAGATTCTTTATAGATACAGTCGTACCTGGGCCTTAACATCAGCGCCACAGGTAACTTTAACAAAGCTGTGAACGACCTGAGAGACAAGGCCAGAAGGGCTTTTTACTCCATCAGAAGGAACATCAAATTAGACATCCCTATTCCAATCTGGCTTCAAATACTGGACTCCGTTATAGAACCCATTTCTCTGTATGGTTGTGAGATCTGGGCTCCTCTCGCAAACCAAGATTTGAATAAATGGGACAAACATCAAATTGAGACTCTGCATGCAGAATTCTGTAAATCCATCCTCCGTGTCCAACGGAAAACCCCAAATAATGCATGCAGAGCAGAATGAGGACCATACCCTTTACTCATTAAAATTCAAAAGAGAGCTTTTAAGTTTTATAACCACTTAAAAGAAAGTGACCCTGACACGCTCCATAACAAAGCCCTGACCTCCAGAGAGCTTATAGAGACCTGCCCCCTCGGACACCTGGTTCTGGGACTGTATTCACAAGCAGAGCCCTCAGACAGAAACCCAATCAGAATCAACCAAATTATTAAAACACTAAAAGAAAACTATTTAACACATTGGACAGAATCAACCAAAAAACAGAGCAAATTAGAACTTTATCTGACCCTAAATAGAGATTACACAGTGGCAGAATATCTGAGCACAGTGACTGATCCAAAGCTGAGGAAATGTTTGACCATGTACAGACTCAGTGAACACGGCCTCGCCATCGAGAGAGGACGCCACCGACAGACCTGGCTCCCCAAAGAGGACAGACTCAGTGAACACGGCCTCGCCATCGAGAGAGGACGCCACCGACAGACCTGGCTCCACAAAGAGGACAGAGTTAGTGAACACGGCCTCACCATCGAGAGAGGACGCCACAGACAGACCTGGCTCCCCAAAGAGGACAGACTCAGTGAACACGGCCTCGCCATCGAGAGAGGACGCCACCGACAGACCTGGCTCCCCAAAGAGGACAGACTCAGTGAACACGGCCTCGCCATCGAGAGAGGACGCCACCGACAGACCTGGCTCCCCAAAGAGGACAGACTCAGTGAACACGGCCTCGCCATCGAGAGAGGACGCCACAGACAGACCTGGCTCCCCAAAGAGGACAGAGTCAGTGAACACGGCCTCGCCATCGAGAGAGGACGCCACAGACAGACCTGGCTCCCCAAAGAGGACAGACTCAGTGAACACGGCCTCGCCATCGAGAGAGGACGCCACCGACAGACCTGGCTCCCCAAAGAGGACAGACTCAGTGAACACGGCCTCGCCATCGAGAGAGGACGCCACCGACAGACCTGGCTCCCCAAAGAGGACAGACTCAGTGAACACGGCCTCGCCATAGAGAGAGGACGCCACAGACAGACCTGGCTCCCCAAAGAGGACAGACTCAGTGAACACGGCCTCGCCATAGAGAGAGGACGCCACAGACAGACCTGGCTCCCCAAAGAGGACAGAGTCAGTGAACACGGCCTCGCCATCGAGAGAGGACGCCACAGACAGACCTGGCTCCCCAAAGAGGACAGACTCAGTGAACACGGCCTCGCCATCGAGAGAGGACGCCACCGACAGACCTGGCTCCCCAAAGAGGACAGACTCAGTGAACACGGCCTCGCCATCGAGAGAGGACGCCACAGACAGACCTGGCTCCCCAAAGAGGACAGACTCAGTGAACACGGCCTCGCCATCGAGAGAGGACGCCACAGACAGACCTGGCTCCCCAAAGAGGACAGAGTCTGCACACACTGCACCCAACAGGAGGTGGAAACAGAGCTGCACTTTTTAACCACCTGTCCCCTGTATCAGGATATCAGAGACACATATTTCCCACTCATCACTAACACACAGAAACATTTCAATTCAATGGACAATGAGCACAAACTGGTGTACCTGCTGGGTGAGGTCCAACAATGTGCCATCACTGCAGCACGTTATGTGAGCTGCTGCGACCAGAAGAGAGCGCGCAACACTAATCTGTAAATAACTGTACATACACACACACACCACAGAGCTGTACATACACACACACACCACAGAGCTGTACACACACACACACACCACAGAGCTGTACATACACACACACCACAGAGCTGTACATACACACACACACCACAGAGCTGTACATACACACACACACACCACAGAGCTGTACATACACACACACACACCACAGAGCTGTACACACACACACACACCACAGAGCTGTACACACACACACACCACAGAGCTGTACACACACACACACACCACAGAGCTGTACACACACACACACCACAGAGCTGTACACACACACA
>CM036541.1:0-142067 GCA_020745685.1 Tautogolabrus adspersus | reverse complement strand
ATGGGCGGAACATGTATAGATGACGTATGTGTGGGCGGAACATGTATAGATGACGTATGTGTGGGCGGAACATGTACAGATGATGTATGTGTGGGCGGAACATGTATAGATGACGTATGTGTGGGCGGAACATGTACAGATGATGTATGTATGGGCGGAACACGTACCGATAACGTATATATGGGCGGAACACGTACCGATGACGTATGTGTGGGCGGAACATGTATAGATGACGTATGTGTGGGCGGAACATGTACATATGACGTATGTGTGGGTGGAACATGTACAGATGGCGTATGTGTGGGCGGAACATGTACATATGACGTATGTGTGGGCGGAACATGTACAGATGACGTATGTGTGGGTGGAACATGTACAGATGGCGTATGTGTGGGCGGAACATGTACATATGACGTATGTGTTGGCGGAACATGTATAGATGACGTATGTGTGGGCGGAACATGTACATATGACGTATGTGTGGGTGGAACATGTACAGATGGCGTATGTTTGGGCGGAACACGTATAGATAACGTATGTATGGGCGGAACATGTACAGATGATGTATGTATGGGCGGAACATGTACAGATGGCGTATGTTTGGGCGGAACATGTATAGATAACGTATGTGTGGGCGGAACATGTACATATGACGTATGTGTGGGCGGAACATGTACATATGACGTATGTGTGGGTGGAACATGTACATATGACGTATGTGTGGGTGGAACATGTACAGATGGCGTATGTGTGGGCGGAACACGTATAGATAACGTATGTATGGGCGGAACATGTACAGATGATGTATGTATGGGCGGAACATGTATAGATAACGTATGTGTGGGCGGAACATGTACATATGATGTATGTGTGGGCGGAACATGTACATATGACGTATGTGTGGGTGGAACATGTACAGATGGCGTATGTGTGGGCGGAACATGTACATATGACGTATGTGTGGGCGGAACATGTATAGATGACGTATGTGTGGGCGGAACATGTACATATGACGTATGTGTGGGTGGAACATGTACAGATGGCGTATGTTTGGGCGGAACACGTATAGATAACGTATGTATGGGCGGAACATGTACAGATGATGTATGTATGGGCGGAACATGTACAGATGGCGTATGTTTGGGCGGAACATGTATAGATAACGTATGTGTGGGCGGAACATGTACATATGACGTATGTGTGGGCGGAACATGTACAGATGGCGTATGTGTGGGCGGAACATGTACCAATGACGTATGTGTGGGCGGAACATGTACATATGACGTATGTGTGGGCGGAACATGTACAGATGGCGTATGTGTGGGCGGAACATGTACATATGACGTATGTGTGGGCGGAACATGTACAGATGGCGTATGTGTGGGCGGAACATGTACAGATGGCGTATATATGGGCGGAACACGTACCGATAACGTATGTATGGGCGGAACATGTACAGATGACGTATATATGGGCGGAACACGTACCGATGACGTATGTGTGGGCGGAACACGTATAGATGACGTATGTGTGGGCAGAACATGTACATATGACGTATGTGTGGGCGGAACATGTACAGATGACGTATGTGTCGGCGGAACACGTACAGATGATGTATGTATGGGCGGAACATGTACAGATGACGTATGTGTGGGCGGAACATGTACAGATGACGTATGTGTGGGCAGAACATGTACATATGACGTATGTGTGGGCGGAACATGTACAGATGACGTATGTGTCGGCGGAACACGTACAGATGATGTATGTATGGGCGGAACATGTACAGATGACGTATGTGTGGGCGGAACATGTACAGATGATGTATGTGTGGGCGGAACATGTACAGATGACGTATGTGTGGGCGGAACATGTATAGATGACGTATGTGTGGGCGGAACATGTACAGATGACGTATGTGTGGGCGGAACACGTACCGATGACGTATGTGTGGGCGGAACACATATAGATGACGTATGTGTGGGCAGAACATGTACAGATGTCGTATGTATGGGCGGAACATGTACAGATGACGTATGTGTGGGCGGAACATGTACAGATGTCGTATGTATGGGCGGAACATGTACAGATGACGTATGTGTGGGCGGAACATGTAGAAATGACGTATGTGTGGGCGGAACATGTACAGATGACGTATGTGTGGGCGGAACACGTACCGATAACGTATGTATGGGCGGAACATGTACAGATGACGTATATATGGGCGGAACACGTACATATGACGTATGTGTGGGCGGAACATGTACATATGACGTATGTGTGGGCAGAACATGTACATTATGACGTATGTGTGGGCGGAACATGTACAGATGACGTATGTATGGGCGGAACATGTACAGATGACGTATGTGTGGGCGGAACACGTACTGATGACGTATGTGTGGGCGGAACACGTATAGATGACGTATGTGTGGGCAGAACATGTACATATGACGTATGTGTGGGCGGAACATGTACAGATGATGTATGTATGGGCGGAACACGTACCGATGACGTATGTGTGGGCGGAACACGTACCGATGACGTATGTGTGGGCGGAACACATATAGATGACGTATGTGTGGGCGGAACATGTACAGATGTCGTATGTATGGGCGGAACATGTACAGATGACGTATGTGTGGGCGGAACATGTAGAAATGACGTATGTGTGGGCGGAACATGTACAGATGACGTATGTGTGGGCGGAACACGTACCGATAACGTATGTATGGGCGGAACATGTACAGATGACGTATATATGGGCGGAACACGTACATATGACGTATGTGTGGGCGGAACATGTACATATGACGTATGTGTGGGCAGAACATGTACATATGACGTATGTGTGGGCGGAACATGTACAGATGACGTATGTATGGGCGGAACATGTACCGATGACGTATGTGTGGGCGGAACATGTACAGATGACGTATGTGTGGGCGGAACATGTATAGATGACGTATGTGTGGGCGGAACATGTACATATGACGTATGTGTGGGCGGAACATGTACAGATGTCGTATGTATGGGCGGAACATGTACAGATGACGTATGTGTGGGCGGAACATGTAGAAATGACGTATGTGTGGGCGGAACATGTATAGATGACGTATGTGTGGGCGGAACATGTATAGATGACGTATGTGTGGGCGGAACATGTACAGATGACGTATGTGTGGGCGGAACATGTACAGATGATGTATGTGTGGGCGGAACATGTACATATGACGTATGTGTGGGCGGAACATGTACAGATGTCGTATGTATGGGCGGAACATGTATAGATGACGTATGTGTGGGCGGAACATGTATAGATGACGTATGTGTGGGCGGAACATGTACAGATGACGTATGTGTGGGCGGAACATGTACAGATGACGTATGTGTGGGCGGAACATGTATAGATGACGTATGTGTGGGCGGAACATGTACAGATGACGTATGTGTGGGCGGAACATGTACAGATGACGTATGTGTGGGCGGAACATGTACAGATGACGTATGTGTGGGCGGAACATGTACAGATGATGTATGTGTGGGCGGAACATGTATAGATGACGTATGTGTGGGCGGAACATGTATAGATGACGTATGTGTGGGCGGAACATGTATAGATGACGTATGTGTGGGCGGAACATGTATAGATGACGTATGTGTGGGCGGAACATGTACAGATGACGTATGTGTGGGCGGAACATGTATAGATGACGTATGTGTGGGCGGAACATGTACAGATGACGTATGTGTGGGCGGAACATGTACAGATGATGTATGTGTGGGCGGAACATGTACAGATGATGTATGTGTGGGCGGAACATGTACAGATGATGTATGTGTGGGCGGAACATGTACAGATGATGTATGTGTGGGCGGAACATGTACAGATGATGTATGTGTGGGCGGAACATGTACAGATGATGTATGTGTGGGCAGAACATGTACTGATGATATGGGTCTTGCAGACTGCAGACATATACTACTGATTAATCCTGCAGCAGTACCACAGGCCCCGCCTACAAACGTTTAAGGGACATCACGATGATGTCATCAAACTTGTTGTCCAGATGTGTGGTGTGTCGCTTTGTTCCTGTTTCAGTTTCTACTTCAAGAAGAGCCAGACCAGCTGTTTCCCCTGAGACATTCAAGGACATGCACGGACGTTCTATACTGCTCAGACGTCGTCTCAGACATCGTCTCAGACATCTTCCACGACGTTCCAGGATGTGCTGCAAGATACAACACAATAGACCTGGAAATATATCCTGTGAGCAGGAGCCCCATCAGGACATCCGCCCCGTGAAAGATCTACATTTGGCCCCACCACCTAACCCTAAACTGTTTGTCTTTTGTGTGTCCTCCTGCTCCTCCTCCTGCTTCCCCCCCCCCAACCTCCTCGTCCGTGGCCTGTGGAGTTGGTGTTGGAGTAGATTTTCTATTTTTGTTCTCAAAAATGAGTGAAGCAACCAAAAAAGGAAAACTTCTCTGTAATCTCTCTCTCCTTCAAAATAAAAGCATTGATTCCTGTCAGAAGCCTGTGGTTGCTGTGAGGAGGAGGAGAAGGAGGAGAAGTAGGAAAAAGAGGAGGAGGAATAGGAGGAAGAAGAGAGAGGAGGGGGGAAAAGAGGAGTAATAGGAGGAGGAAGAGGAGGAGGGGGAGGAACAGGAGGAGTAGGTGAGAGGAGGAGGAGTGTCTGTTGCTGTGCTCCTCTCTGTAGTGTTTGTTGGTTTAACAGGCAGAGAAGCTTCAGCAGTTTGGGGCTGTAGTTTATATTTATATATATTTCATGAATATATAGTTTGATTCAGACTTTACCCAATAAAGATCGACGACAGATACAAAATTATAATTAATGATTGTAAAATAAAACAATAATAAATGATATCAACAGGAGCAGCCTGATGAGTCAATAATCAGCTGATGACAAAAGTTGACTCAGATAACAGTCAGACTCCAGAAGACTAATATACTGAATAAAACTATCCTCTCTCCCCCTGTCTCTCTCTCTCTCTCTCTCTCTCTCTCTCTCTCTCTCTCTCTCCCCCTGTCTCTCTCTCTCCCCCTGTGTCTCTCTCTCGCTCTCTCTCTCTCTCTCTCTCTCTCTCCCCCTGTGTCTCTCTCTCGCTCTCTCGCTCTCTCTCTCTCTCTCTCTCTCTCTCTCTCTCTCTCTCTCCCCCTGTCTCTCTCTCGCTCTCTCGCTCTCTCTCTCTCTCTCTCCCCCCGTCTCTCTGTCTCTCTCCAACATGCCTGCAGCATGATGAAACAAACTGGTTTATCTGGTGACGAAAAGGTGAAGAAACACTAAACTTTCGTCGAGTTTCCCACCTGGACGAGAAGCGCGAGACGGCGAGTAATAAGTCGATGAAGATGTGGAGTCCGAAGTTTAACCAGAGAAGAGTTTGACGAGTCAACGGCAGCCGGGTAAGTCCAAGCCGACGTCCGGCCTGCTCGCTTTCCGGAGTAAAGTTAACGTGTTTATAGAGAGGCTTTACGTGTTCAGGGTCAGGGGGCTACAGGGGGTCAGGGTTAATACTGGGTTTTTACTCGTGAACGGTTTGACGCTTTAAACATGTCCGGGTTGACATAGACCCATTTAACACGTAAACACGAACATCACGCGCTCTGTCTCGGTTTAACGGGACGAAGTTTCAGTTTCTGACGGTAATCTCTGTGTGTGTGTGTGTGTGTGTGTGTGTGTGTGTGTGTGTGTGTGTGTGTGTGTGTGTGTGTGTTTGTTTAAGCAGCAGCTGTTTGATTTCAGACACACACACAGCTGAGTGTTTATTGAATGTGTTGACAGTGAGCTGTTCTACACTTTATATAAAGTTGTTGTAAAGTTTATGTGTAAGTGTGTCGTCTCTTCCGTAGCTTCACATGAAGTTAGAATTGTGTGTTCAGTTTGTGCAGCGAGCCACACCCATCAGTGTTCCTGAGGTTAGTTTAGACTGCCTCTGACGTCATCCTGTAACACACAAAGAATTTAACCCTTTAATGTCTGAATTTAACCCACTGCTGTTAACAGGGCAGCTGTAGCTCTGTGGTAGAGTCAGCCGTCTCTCAGTGTGAAGATCTGAGAGACTTCCATTCCAACGTCTTTACCATCAGCTCTACTGACGGACTCTTTACTCAGCAGCCTCTACCATCAGTGAGTGAATGTGTATGAATGGATGAGTTAATACTGATGGACTCTTTACTCAGCAGCCTCTACCATCAGTGTGTGAATGTGTATGAATGGATGAGTTAATACTGACGGACTCTTTACTCAGCAGCCTCTACCATCAGTGAGTGAATGTGTATGAATGGATGAGTTAATACTGATGGTCTCTTTACTCAGCAGCCTCTACCATCAGTGTGTGAATGTGTATGAATGGATGAGTTAATACTGATGGTCTCTTTACTCAGCAGCCTCTACCATCAGTGAGTGAATGTGTATGAATGGATGAGTTAATACTGATGGACTCTTTACTCAGCAGCCTCTACCATCAGTGTGTGAATGTGTATGAATGGATGAGTTAATACTGATGGTCTCTTTACTCAGCAGCCTCTACCATCAGTGAGTGAATGTGTATGAATGGATGAGTTAATACTGATGGACTCTTTACTCAGCAGCCTCTACCATCAGTGAGTGAATGTGTATGAATGGATGAGTTAATACTGATGGACTCTTTACTCAGCAGCCTCTACCATCAGTGAGTGAATGTGTATGAATGGATGAGTTAATACTGATGGTCTCTTTACTCAGCAGTCTCTACCATCAGTGAGTGAATGTGTATGAATGGATGAGTTAATACTGATGGACTCTTTACTCAGCAGCCTCTACCATCAGTGAGTGAATGTGTATGAATGGATGAGTTAATACTGATGGTCTCTTTACTCAGCAGCCTCTACCATCAGGGTGTGAATGTGTATGAATGGATGAGTTAATACTGATGGTCTCTTTACTCAGCAGCCTCTACCATCAGTGTGTGAATGTGTATGAATGGATGAGTTAATACTGATGGACTCTTTACTCAGCAGCCTCTACCATCAGTGAGTGAATGTGTATGAATGGACGAGTTAATACTGATGGACTCTTTACTCAGCAGCCTCTACCATCAGTGTGTGAATGTGTATGAATGGATGAGTTAATACTGATGGTCTCTTTACTCAGCAGCCTCTACCATCAGGGTGTGAATGTGTATGAATGGATGAGTTAATACTGATGGTCTCTTTACTCAGCAGCCTCTACCATCAGTGTGTGAATGTGTATGAATGGATGAGTTAATACTGATGGACTCTTTACTCAGCAGCCTCTACCATCAGTGAGTGAATGTGTATGAATGGACGAGTTAATACTGATGGACTCTTTACTCAGCAGCCTCTACCATCAGTGTGTGAATGTGTATGAATGGATGAGTTAATACTGATGGACTCTTTACTCAGCAGCCTCTACCATCAGTGAGTGAATGTGTAGGAATGGATGAGTTAATACTGATGGACTCTTTACTCAGCAGCCTCTACCATCAGTGTGTGAATGTGTAGGAATGGATGAGTTAATACTGATGGACTCTTTACTCAGCAGCCTCTACCATCAGTGTGTGAATGTGTAGGAATGGATGAGTTAATACTGATGGACTCTTTACTCAGCAGCCTCTACCATCAGTGTGTGAATGTGTATGAATGGATGAGTTAATACTGATGGACTCTTTACTCAGCAGCCTCTACCATCAGTGTGTGAATGTGTAGGAATGGATGAGTTAATACTGATGGACTCTTTACTCAGCAGCCTCTACCATCAGTGAGTGAATGTGTATGAATGGATGAGTTAATACTGATGGACTCTTTACTCAGCAGCCTCTACCATCAGTGTGTGAATGTGTATGACTGGATGAGTTAATACTGACGGACTCTTTACTCAGCAGCCTCTACCATCAGAGTGTGAATGTGTATGAATGGATGAGTTAATACTGATGGACTCTTTACTCAGCAGCCTCTACCATCAGTGAGTGAATGTGTATGAATGGATGAGTTAATACTGATGGACTCTTTACTCAGCAGCCTCTACCATCAGTGTGTGAATGTGTAGGAATGGATGAGTTAATACTGATGGTCTCTTTACTCAGCAGCCTCTACCATCAGTGTGTGAATGTGTATGAATGGATGAGTTAATACTGATGGACTCTTTACTCAGCAGCCTCTACCATCAGTGTGTGAATGTGTATGAATGGATGAGTTAATGCTGATGGTCTCTTTACTCAGCAGCCTCTACCATCAGTGTGTGAATGTGTAGGAATGGATGAGTTAATACTGATGGACTCTTTACTCAGCAGCCTCTACCATCAGTGTGTGAATGTGTATGAATGGATGAGTTAATACTGATGGACTCTTTACTCAGCAGCCTCTACCATCAGTGTGTGAATGTGTATGAATGGATGAGTTAATACTGATGGTCTCTTTACTCAGCAGTCTCTACCATCAGTGTGTGAATGTGTATGAATGGATGAGTTAATACTGATGGACTCTTTACACAGCAGCCTCTACCATCAGTGTGTGAATGTGTATGAATGGATGAGTTAATACTGATGGACTCTTTACTCAGCAGTCTCTACCATCAGTGTGTGAATGTGTATGAATGGATGAGTTAATACTGATGGACTCTTTACACAGCAGCCTCTACCATCAGTGTGTGAAGGTGTATGAATGGATGAGTTAATACTGATGGACTCTTTACACAGCAGCCTCTACCATCAGTGTGTGAATGTGTATGAATGGATGAGTTAATACTGATGGACTCTTTACTCAGCAGCCTCTACCATCAGTGAGTGAATGTGTATGAATGGATGAGTTAATACTGATGGACTCTTTACTCAGCAGCCTCTACCATCAGTGAGTGAATGTGTATGAATGGATGAGTTAATACTGATGGACTCTTTACTCAGCAGCCTCTACCATCAGTGTGTGAATGTGTATGAATGGATGAGTTAATACTGATGGACTCTTTACTCAGCAGCCTCTACCATCAGTGTGTGAATGTGTATGAATGGATGAGTTAATACTGATGGTCTCTTTACTCAGCAGCCTCTACCATCAGGGTGTGAATGTGTATGAATGGATGAGTTAATACTGATGGACTCTTTACTCAGCAGCCTCTACCATCAGTGTGTGAATGTGTATGAATGGATGAGTTAATACTGATGGTCTCTTTACTCAGCAGCCTCTACCATCAGTGTGTGAATGTGTATGAATGGATGAGTTAATACTGATGGACTCTTTACTCAGTAGTCTCTACCATCAGTGAGTGAATGTGTATGAATGGATGAGTTGATACTGATGGACTCTTTACTCAGCAGCCTCTACCATCAGTGAGTGAATGTGTATGAATGGATGAGTTAATACTGATGGTCTCTTTACTCAGCAGCCTCTACCATCAGTGTGTGAATGTGTATGAATGGATGAGTTAATACTGATGGTCTCTTTACTCAGCAGCCTCTACCATCAGTGTGTGAATGTGTATGAATGGATGAGTTAATACTGATGGTCTCTTTACTCAGCAGCCTCTACCATCAGTGAGTGAATGTGTATGAATGGATGAGTTAATACTGATGGACTCTTTACTCAGCAGCCTCTACCATCAGTGTGTGAATGTGTAGGAATGGATGAGTTAATACTGATGGACTCTTTACTCAGCAGCCTCTACCATCAGTGAGTGAATGTGTATGAATGGATGAGTTAATACTGATGGACTCTTTACTCAGCAGCCTCTACCATCAGTGTGTGAATGTGTATGAATGGATGAGTTAATACTGATGGTCTCTTTACTCAGCAGCCTCTACCATCAGTGAGTGAATGTGTATGAATGGATGAGTTAATACTGATGGACTCTTTACTCAGCAGTCTCTACCATCAGTGTGTGAATGTGTATGAATGGATGAGTTAATACTGATGGTCTCTTTACTCAGCAGCCTCTACCATCAGTGTGTGAATGTGTATGAATGGATGAGTTAATACTGATGGACTCTTTACTCAGCAGCCTCTACCATCAGTGTGTGAATGTGTATGAATGGATGAGTTAATACTGATGGACTCTTTACTCAGCAGCCTCTACCATCAGTGTGTGAATGTGTATGAATGGATGAGTTAATACTGATGGACTCTTTACTCAGCAGCCTCTACCATCAGTGTGTGAATGTGTATGAATGGATGAGTTAATACTGATGGACTCTTTACTCAGCAGCCTCTACCATCAGTGAGTGAATGTGTATGAATGGATGAGTTAATACTGATGGACTCTTTACTCAGCAGCCTCTACCATCAGTGAGTGAATGTGTATGAATGGATGAGTTAATACTGATGGACTCTTTACTCAGCAGCCTCTACCATCAGTGAGTGAATGTGTATGAATGGATGAGTTAATACTGATGGACTCTTTACTCAGCAGCCTCTACCATCAGTGAGTGAATGTGTATGAATGGATGAGTTAATACTGATGGTCTCTTTACTCAGCAGTCTCTACCATCAGTGAGTGAATGTGTATGAATGGATGAGTTAATACTGATGGACTCTTTACTCAGCAGCCTCTACCATCAGTGTGTGAATGTGTATGAATGGATGAGTTAATACTGATGGTCTCTTTACTCAGCAGCCTCTACCATCAGTGAGTGAATGTGTATGAATGGATGAGTTAATACTGATGGTCTCTTTACTCAGCAGCCTCTACCATCAGTGAGTGAATGTGTATGAATGGATGAGTTAATACTGATGGACTCTTTACTCAGCAGCCTCTACCATCAGTGTGTGAATGTGTATGAATGGATGAGTTAATACTGATGGACTCTTTACTCAGCAGCCTCTACCATCAGTGAGTGAATGGGTAACACTTTATAATGACCATCATCTATAAAGGGTAAATAAGGGTAAATAGATAGTTAATTAACCCTTAGTTAATAGTTATTTACTGTTAACAAACAATGAAATGATAGTCAATAATGTTTCTTAATGATTTGTAATGCTATAATTGATGTTTTATTAACTGTTTATTGATGCACACATTATAACACTTTATAAAGTGTTTTTTAATGATTGACAAAGGATTAGTAAACCTTTAAGAGATGGTTTATAAAACATCTATAAACATTACAGAGACACATGGACCAGATATTTGTTAATGCTTTATAAATATTTTATAAAGCATCTATAAACATTATTTGGATGGTTATTTTAAAGTTGGAACTGAAGATTATAATCCCTTATTAATACTTTATAAAGCATCTATAAAAATGTTTTAGATAGATAATTAATACTTTACTAATGGTTATTCATTGGTTTATAATCCGTCTACAATCATTATCTGGATGGTTATTGTAAAGTTGGAACAGATGTTTATAACACTTTATAAATGGTTCATAAATACTGTGTAGAGCATCTATAAACATTATTTGGATGGTCATTATAAAGTTGGAATTGATGTTTAGAAAACTTTAACAATTGCTTTAGACATGGTTTATAAACCATGTATACATATGTTAATGAATATTATGAAGTTGCAACTAATGCTTGTAATATTTATAACTAATTAATAATTAAGTGGTTTATAAAACATCAAGTAACACACATTTATAAACAGAAAGTCATGGAACTTCAAAAAGAGTTGACACAACTCAGAAATGAAAACTTTATTAAAATGCAACCATTTTTTCCTCATTTCTTGTAACAGCAAAGTTGACAAACAGCATATGGGGCCAGAGAGACACAAACAATCAATGAATTGGCAAAGTCAGATACATGGTTGCTGCTGCTACTTCACTTTTTCAGTGCTTCATACTGTACATCTACTAATGATGCCTCAATGCTTTCGCTTCAATGCGCAAGTGCTTCAACCCCTACAATTGTCGCTTGCGGCTATATTTGACTTGCATCTATTTGTATTGCTTAGCAATATCATCAAGCAGGCGTCCTAAAGAACCATTATAGTGTTTTTTACCCAGCCATTCGTTCCACTCTATCACAACCAGGTGATCTCTTAGCAGGTCCTCGGTGCGATTCCCCCTGAGTCTTCCGATGGTCTCCTTGTAGCTCCTCCAGGCCCTCTCAATGTGCTGAGTGTGGCAGCCTGTTACAGCATTAACATATGCCACACTGTGGTTGACTGTATAATGTCTGTAGCCAAATGCAGGCAGAGCCTGACGGTAGGCACGCCACTCGTCACTCAATATTGTGGATCCTGTCCGAACATGGTGCACAATCAGTGGGACCAGCTCCTGTCTGGTCCTTCTTTCCACCAAGCGGAGAACAGGCACTGACTTCTGTCCTCTGTGCTTCACGCCCAGCATCCCAAACACCCACTTTTTTCTTTTCCAGCCACCAGCCATTCTTCCACGTCCGTACTGTAAAAATATGCAAATAGAACACATATTCCAGATGGTAATGATTAACATGATGATGTAAAAATAATATTTGTATAGTACAAATTTGACTGTTAAAACAATAACATTTAACTAATTTGATTTACTTTAGTTAGGGTAGTTGTAAAAGTTATTGATGTGTTATATAAGTATGGATTCACCCCCTGCAGATCTTTCCTTAATTTGTCTTGCATATCCATATCTCCAAACTTTATGTGCTGTGCCAGCGCTAGAGAAACGTCTTGCCGAATCTATAATCTTCGGCTATAGGCTCTGGCTTGTTTGTATGTCTTCAAAACAATCACAGTCATATTGGGCGGTCCAGGTTGCAGCAACAGTGAAGGGGCGTAGAATGCCATTTCAAATGTTTTAATAGTCACATTTTCCCCTACTCCTCCTGTTAGACTGTTGATCTCGTTCAAATATAATATAATAAAAAACAAAAATATCTATCCGACCAGGTTGTTTTGGTATGATTTGCTGAGTTGTGGACATATCTGCCATAGAGATGTCTGCTGTCACTCGAATACAATGGAGCTGAATGGCACTGGGTTTGTGGCGGGATTTCCTACAGAATTTTTATTTGATGCCGTTTGCACTCACCTTTCTTTTGTGTCTGAAGTGGCTTTCATCGATAACCACAAACTCTCTCCGCCCTCCCAGGCTCTGTCCTTTTCTTCTCCTCCTTCTCTCCATTGCCCAAACACAGACATTTCGGAGCTTTTTGGCCATCTTTGAAAGTGTAGTTGAGCTTGCGGCAATGTCATCTGTCATCATGTCGATTTGTCTTAATCGTAGGCCTTGTGCAAACCTGAAAATACATAAAAACATAATTGGTGAAAATGTTGTGGCCTTATGCAGACAATACTTCAGCAATTACACCTGTGAGGGCTTTCTTTACTATGATTACGGGCTTGACAGGGATTCAAGGTACAGTGTACTGTAGCACTGTTCAGTTCAGTTAAACTTCTCAGTTATTCTCAGCATATAAGCCGATGGTCATATTTTAATATTCTTTCTGAATAAACTAAAATGATAGGACCCAGAAGCTAGGTTAAATGTATTCAATACATATGGACCATAGACTGTAAATATTATGGACAGGGGCCAGGGCCATAGCTGCAAAGATGAGGCCTAGTCGATTAGTCAGTCACCAGAAAATTTGTCAAAAACTATTTGAATTATCAATTAACAGTTGGAGTCATTATTTTGAATAAAGAAGTGCAACATCCCTGGTTGCAGCTTCTTAAATATGAATATTTTATGGTTTTGTAATGACAGTAAACTGAAGATCTTTGGGTTGTGGGCATAACAAGAGGACATCATCTTGGGCTATGGGAAACTGACATTTTCTGACATTTTATATATCAAACAAATAGACAGTGCTATTATCTCCTTTGGTCCAGCACTTCACTGTATCTGTCAAAGGCATTTCATATGCCTTTAGAATATTGTAAGAATAATTAAAGTTATATGGAATTTTTATATAAATAAGATGGTTTTGGTGTTATAAAAAAACAAAACCACAGGTACTGTGATTCTTTCTATTCATTCAGGCATATTATATGTAATTTCTGAAACATTCAGTCAATAATTTGGTATTATTTCCATACCTGTACAAGAATCTCATCCAGTTGAAAAGAGATACCTTGGATCGGTTGAAGATTGACTTGTGCCGGATTGATTTTCTGACAATGCCTCTGTGGTTGGACCTCCGTTGACATGCCCTATGGACAACACCACAACTTGTCATCCAATGGAATTCAATGATACACCAAAATTGTCATTATCTTTGTTTAAGACCTTTCCAAAAATATTTGTTTTAATGCGATATACAAATCTAAAACTTTGCCTTTTAGCCGGATAAACAAAAACATGTAGATAGATCGATAGAACAACAAAGTAACATTAATCCTATTCAGATAATCTACTTTAAAAAGAAAAGAGAAAAATTTGATTCAAACTGATTGCTCTGAAACATGCTTGAAGGGAAGAATTTGATTTTTTAGTGCATTAAAAAATGACAAGCAACTAGGCCTAAACGTATTATTATAGATTAATGTAACTTAACCAGGGTCTTTCAGAGGGCTTAGGTTACAGTGGGTAACTAACCAAGCAACATGAATAATGCTTTGACAATTTTTATGTTTGTTTTACCAGTATGTATAAAATCAATTTAATATTTTTAAAGTTTTCACTCTCAGCCCACTTAGCTATCCCCGCAGCTAATGTTACCCCACATAAAGAATTTCTGTAATTTACTAACATCACAAACAACCTATCTGAAGAAAAAAAATAAGAAACAGAACGACTTGGCTACTGTGATGTACAATTCTTTAGATTGTGATTGAATAACATGTCTTAGGCCATATCATAGGCCCAAGACAAACCGTCTACATTACCTACCATTCATAGAGGTCTCCACGACTGCTGTCCTTCATCTTCATTTTGTGGTGGCAAACACTGCATTTCACCTTCCTTTTGAGAAGTTTTCTTTTTTGTAGCCATTTTATTAGTTTCTTGTAGTGTTTTCTTTTAGATCGGCTACCTTCAATTAACTCCCGCAATTCACTTGCTAAACCAGGCATTTTCCATCAAGTGCTAAGTCACGTCAGCCTTCCTCATACTTATTAGACTTCCTGTTTGCGCCAAAAGTGGTACTTCCCCTATCTGCTGCGCTTGTCCTCTGACCTGGCACCCAGGGTCGCCAGATCCGCGGGAAAACCGCGGAATTGGGCTGGTTTTGATCATGGTTTTGATTGGCCATTGAGCTTGTTTTGTCACACAGACCTGGCAACCCTGCAGTGACATGTGACCACAAGATTCACTTATTGCCTCTTAGCTAATGACGTGCAGACAACAGGGAGAGCTCGATAACGTTACTTGTAATTCATATTAAACAACATTTATTCAACCATGGCAGGTAAAAAAAGACATTTTACCAGATCAGGCAAACAATTAGCGACAACGACGCCACCATCAAAGAAAAAATCTGAAGTTATTAACCTGACCGTGATGGATGATGAAGCGGGAGCTAAAGTTTGTGATGAATCCACGGATCTGTACATCACCAGCAGCAGCGAAGACACATCTCAGACAACTGGTAAGTTAGCTAACCTGTTGGCACGTGTGTGTGTGTTTAGTTTCTGTATGTTTACCGTTTTCCAACAGAACCAACCCCAGCCCGTGCACGTTCTGTCCGACCCGGACCAGACCATCTCAATAACTGTATTTCTGGGCACGAGCCCGACTTAAACGCAATAATTATTATTTTAAATAAATTGGCTTTACTGATGTAAGTTTGAACTTATCTGAACGCCGGGAATCTGTTCAGATGAGACCTTAAAGATCCCATATTATGCCCTTTTTGGGGTTCATATATCTAATTTATGTGCCTACTAAAGACTGCGGTCAAGCCAGCCGTGGTTCGCGTTTGCTTGGTCAAATCAGCCGCAGGTTTTTTTCCAGTGCGCGAATCTACTAACATTTACGGTAATCGTAATGAAACCGCTCTGAAGAGCTGCTGGTAGTGACTGTGTGGCAGACTGCAGTCTCACAATCAGACCCATGACACATACGATACTTTTTACAGAAATTATTCCCGGTGATACTTAGTACTTCCTAGACTACTTGCATGAATAAAATGAAGTACTTTTACTGTGTACTTTTCGAGTAATCCTGTGTCAAAATCCTAAAAAGAAGATAAGATTAAGGATATTTCATCCAACTTTGATGTGGAGTAAAAAACGTTTTTTCCATAAGTAGTCCATGATTCATATACCGCTGAACTTAGTACTCCCTAGACTACTTGCATGAATAATATGAAGTACTTTTACTGTGTACTTTTTGAGAAATCATGTGTCAAAATCCCTTATAAATCACTATCAAGCCTTTTTTTCTGACTTTGATGTCATGTAAAAACATTTTCTTCCATAAGTACACAATGGTTTCAGATATGGTTGGACTAAGTACTCTTTAGACTACATGCACAGGTACTATGAAGTACTTTTACTGTGTACTTTTTGACAAATCCACCATCAAAGTCCCTTATATGTCATATTATAGAGTATTTTTTTCTGACTTTGATCTCTTGTAAAAACACATTATTCCATAAGTACACCATGATTCTGATATGGGGAATAGTAACAAACAACAATGAACTAAACACCTTATCAGTGATTTTCCTCATGGATCTTTGGTTTTTCTTTGTGGATTTTGTGTTGGATTTTGATGAACGTTGTTTGGACACTTTTTATAAGTAGTTTTGGTTTTGCCTTTGGAATTAAATAAATAGTTTTTTTATTCTGCACTTGGGTCCATCTCCTCCTGTTTTCCGGAATCGTGACACCTACAGGGTTTGGCCCTAGGTTCCGTAGGGCTCGGGACGGGTTTCAGACCTCTAGTGTGAATCATGTTAAAACTATCTCCCATTCATTTTATATACTAATTATATTTTAACCTCCTTAACCCGCAGTTCACATAATAATGACATGTGACGTTACTTAACATTATTGAGGATTGCTATATGTGCTGAAGTTTATTTCTGTTATTTCTTCCAGTCTTGACTACCAACATGTCTCCGACATCACCAGTCCTGCTCCAAAAGGCTAAGAAAACAGAAGGTTTGCTTAAAAGAAAAATCATGAAGTTGAACAAGGAGGTGGACTCCCTTCGCCAACAATTAGCAGGTTGGTGTTTTTCATTTTCCTCTAAAAGACTTTTCAGTTTACGTACCTCAACTCAGAAATCAATGAAGCACATGCAGGAAACATAGTAACGTTAACTATAAAACTCTTATATAGGCCTAGCTATATATGTTCAATGCTCTTATATGCCTTTTACGTCTGCTGCCCTGTTAATTGTTCTGCCACCTGTCTTGGCCTGGATGCTCTTGTAAAAGAGATTCTTAATCTCAATGAGACTTTTCCTGGTTAAATAAAATGCAAATAATATAAATAGCATATGCTGCTCATTAAATAGGGTTGGGTACCATTCATAATTAAACTATTTCTGATACCGGTAACTGACGTTCAGTACCAGTAACCAACAGTACCTATTTTTGGTACTTTACTTACTGTAAAAACTGTGCAACACCAACAAAGACAAGCGAGATTCTCAGTGGGAAAAATCTAGCACCGTTTAGTACAGTGGCTGATAATGACATCGTTATCGCTATATATTGTTGTTTGCTTGAAGTAGTGACCCTCTAGTGAACAAAATAAATATATGCACTGCACTATAGACCAATTTGGAGTGTCTTAGGTCCTAGCAGTTGCACGTTGTAGTGGCAGACATAAAAAAAAGTGAAGCTGAATGAAACGAGCAAGATCTTAGCCGACATTAGAACATGAATTTGATGTAAACAATATTCATATATGCAATTCATAGCGGGTATACTGTATTAGCCCTACAGTTAGAGCATGAAATATTATTTAAGCCTATTACTAGAATTTTTTTTTTTACATACACCTACCTAGATAGTGGGTCCTCTTGAGAAACACTCTCATTGCATTTTCCAGTATTACCATGCCTCTGGAACCCCAAATTGAGACTACTGGGTCAGATTCTGTGGTAATATTACTGTGGTGATGATCTGAAAGCGAAGCTTCGTTTACCCCTTAAGTAAATAGCTAAGAATGAAAGCATTTTCATTCTTGATATTACATTTTCTCCCTCACCAAAAATATTACAATCGTATCATAGATTCAATAAGAACTGGATTCAATAAGTAGAATTGGAACCAGAATCAATAAAATGCAAACAATACCCAACCCTACTTGAGCAGCCCATATAGTGTCTGTTTTTTTGTTATTGTTAACAGTATTTTCTCTTCCTTTTAGCCCAGGCTAGTGCTGTGGTCCCGGAGTCTGAATCTGAATCCCCTTCTTCTACTACCACCTCCTCTTCGTCTACCTCCTCCTCTTCATCTTCTTCAGAGGATGAGAAGAAAAGAAAACGGTACAAAAAGAAGCATTTCAAGAAGGACCAAAAAAAGAGCCGTGACAAAATGAAAAGAAGACATAAGAAAAAGAAGGTGGCAAAAGGGAGGACATCACTTGGTAGAAGAGGTGAGTCATGGAAAGAGCGGCTGTTTAAAAATGTTTTAATTTACATTGTGTAAAATTTGTGTTTAGGGGTGTAAATGTTAGTCTAAATATTAGGATTGGGTGATGTGTAACAAATTGGCATATGAAGATGTCCACAATGGAACATCGAAATGGGGAGGGGGTGGGGGTTGAGTATATACTTTCTTGGATATTAATTACTTTTTGTGCACATTTGCGCCCATTCACAGCCAGGCTTCATCTACTCACCCGCTCTTTCCTTACTTTTTCTCCCCATAGCCTGAAAGCTACCTCTATGGAAGGTGCAGTGTGTAGGATTAAGTGGCATCGCAGAATGGACTTGACAAAAATGGAATATAATATTCATATTTATATATATATAGTTCAATCAAATAGCGGATCCTCGTCCACAGAGGCTGCCTTTTTAATATCAATGGGTCAACACTAGATGCCATTAAATTCTGCACACTGCACTTTTAATCAGATAATGTGATTCTTAAGAATATTTAAAATATGTTGTAGTGAACACTGCAAACCTTGGCCCCAGGGTTGCCGTGTGACGGCCCAACTTTACTTGAATTGCAAATTGTTTCTTTGACAACGTAGTTGTACTCATTTGGCGAGGCTTGGAGATACCAGCCATACAGTAGTCTGATATCACCCCATACAATTGAGCTGTATAGTATTGGGTTTGTGGCGCTCAAAGGAAAAACTCAACAGCAATGTTTCTTTCCAGAAGGTCTGTGGATTTTCTCATTTGATTCTGGAAAATGAAATGTTGTTGATTTTTTCAAATGTAATTCTTGACGCATTGAGCTACATTGTATTTGGGTGATGGCAGACATCACTATGGCTGATATTTCCCAACCTCTGCAAATCACACTCAAGCTAGCTGGATAGATAGATGACACTCTCGATGAGAGGAACCTTTTTTTTTTTTTGGGTTGAGCTTCCCTTTTAAGTCCATTGCTTTCTCACTATACTACACCCAAAACTACATTACTGTACACCCTAACAGGCCTTCTAATCATTTAAGAAACCAGTCACAGCTGTACAAGTAGAAGTACAATTGGATATGGCGAATTATCAGCTGTGCTGTCATTTAAGTTAATGTATACAGTTTAATCAAATCTCTACAGGGTTAAATGCATTTTTTTTTCTCTTCACAGGCCGACCATGCATGGAGATGCGTATGCATCGTCTCAGTGGGAAATGTACAATAGAAGTTGTAAAATTCATTGATCATTCAGTTCATCTTTATTTAATAACTTTTCTCTTATTTTTGCAGCCTGTAGTCCCATGGAGATCATCAAGAGATACAAGAGGGTGTTGAGGGCATACAACAGTGGAATGAAGTTGGGGGAAGCATGTGCACACGCTGGTGTGACAGAGCTGACGGTGAGGTCTAAAGCGGCAATCCCGGAGCTTGCCATAGCTTCCCCAGATAAATTCGAGGAACTACTGGCAGGATACCACAACACAGATAAGATAGCTGACTTTGTCAGCAGATGTGAAGACATCATTCAAAATGATGCAGAAGTCAAGGCCAGTATAGCTAAAAATAAAGCGGTGGGTAAACTGATACCATACAACAAGAGGGAGCTGAAGTAATCCTCTGGACAGCGTCTGGTGTGATGTTTTACTGTAATAGAGAAAGTTCTACTGTGATGCAAAAAGGGCCGTGCAATGTATAGTGGTGAGTTATCAGCATTTGGGTGGGATGAGCCACAGTTTAAACTTACAAATAGTATTTATCTTTCTGCTTTTAGGCTATTGTTTAAAGGAATTTTTCAATATTGTATAGGCACGATCATTCATTGTTAACGTGCAGTATTTTTTATTTTTTTATTACATGCACGGATACAACTTTTTTCCAAGTACTATAATGTTCTTCGAAATTGTGATCTTGTAATAAAGATTTTATTACTTATCTATTTTCTTGACTTTTTTTTTATTCCATCTTTCTCATATCTCAATTTGTTTACTTCTGGTGCAATGCTGCTATTCAACACCGACTTAAAGGTTTGTAAAATATACAAATGAAGTGTTTTCAATATTGTTATTGGTGTGCAAAAAATACATTTCTATAAGTCATCTGTAAAACATTTAATGGGGTGCACAAGTATTTGTTTGTTTTACAAAGCAGTGATCCATTTACAAAGTAGTATTAACACTAGTTATAACTAGTCATTCACATAATGTTTATAAACCATGTATAAAGCAATTGTTAAAGTTTTCTAAACATCAATTCCAACTTTATAATGACCATCCAAATAATGTTTATAGATGCTCTACACAGTATTTATGAACCATTTATAAAGTGTTATAAACATCTGTTCCAACTTTACAATAACCATCCAGATAATGATTGTAGACGGATTATAAACCAATGAATAACCATTAGTAAAGTATTAATTATCTATCTAAAACATTTTTATAGATGCTTTATAAAGTATTAATAAGGGATTATAATCTTCAGTTCCAACTTTATAATAACCATCCAAATAATGTTTATAGATGCTTTATAAAATATTTATAAAGCATTAACAAATATCTGGTCCATGTGTCTCTGTAATGTTTATAGATGTTTTATAAACCATCTCTTAAAGGTTTACTAATCCTTTGTCAATCATTAAAAAACACTTTATTTTAAGTGTTATAATGTGTGCATCAATAAACAGTTAATAAAACATCAATTATAGCATTACAAATCATTAAGAAACATTATTGACTATCATTTCATTGTTTGTTAACAGTAAATAACTATTAACTAAGGGTTAATTAACTATCTATTTACCCTTATTTACCCTTTATAGATGATGGTCATTATAAAGTGTTACCAGTGAATGTGTATGAATGGATGAGTTAATACTGATGGTCTCTTTACTCAGCAGCCTCTACCATCAGTGAGTGAATGTGTATGAATGGATGAGTTAATACTGATGGTCTCTTTACTCAGCAGCCTCTACCATCAGTGTGTGAATGTGTATGAATGGATGAGTTAATACTGATGGTCTCTTTACTCAGCAGCCTCTACCATCAGTGTGTGAATGTGTATGAATGGATGAGTTAATACTGATGGACTCTTTACTCAGCAGCCTCTACCATCAGGGTGTGAATGTGTATGAATGGATGAGTTAATACTGATGGTCTCTTTACTCAGCAGCCTCTACCATCAGTGAGTGAATGTGTATGAATGGATGAGTTAATACTGATGGTCTCTTTACTCAGCAGCCTCTACCATCAGTGTGTGAATGTGTATGAATGGATGAGTTAATACTGATGGACTCTTTACTCAGCAGCCTCTACCATCAGTGTGTGAATGTGTATGAATGGATGAGTTAATACTGATGGACTCTTTACTCAGCAGCCTCTACCATCAGTGAGTGAATGTGTATGAATGGATGAGTTAATACTGATGGACTCTTTGTTCATAAAATATTTTTAGGTCTAATTTGTCTCTTTTTCAGAATCCCACGGCTGAACCAGATTATAATTATTATCACATTTTATTATTACTATTATTATTGTTATTATTGATATTATCATACATTTATAAACAGTAAATAGTGTTTCTATTGGCCCTGCCCCCTGCAGGATGGCGCGGCGCTCTCAGTGCTCCTCTGCGGGGGACAATCCTCTGGACCCAAACTACCTCCCCCCTCATTACCGGGAGGAGTACCGGCTGGCAGTGGACGCACTGGTGGAGGAAGACCTGGAAGGGTACTATGAGTTCCTCCTCAAAGCAGATGTGGTGGACTTCCTGTCATCGGCGGAGATTGAGTATATTCAGGGGTCTGTCAGAGGGCCACAGTATGGCGAGCACCCTGTACAGCATTTCCTGGAGGAGGGGGGAGACGGCTCCTCAGACACGTACTGGCCCCTGCACTCTGACCTGGATGCCCCAGGTCTGGACCTTGGATGGCCTCAGATTCATCACTTCATCGGACCCACAGAGGTCACAACACTGGTCAACCCCCCCGAGCCTGATATGCCGAGCATCAAAGAGCAGGCCAGGCGACTCATCAAGAACGCCACACAGGTGAGAAATTAAATTTGTGTTCATCTGACTGTTTGTTTTCATGTTTACTGTTTATTTGTTTATTTATTTATTTAGCCATCGCGATTATAATTAATGTAATTACTGACTGTGGCCCAGTGGTAGAGTCAGTCGTTTCTCTATCTGAAGGTTGGGGGTTCAATCCCCAGCTCCTGCAGCCACATGTCTGATGTATCCTTGATCAAGACACTTAACCCCAAGATTAGTAAATGGTAATGGACTTCAGCTTGTATAGCACTTTTCTAGTCTTCTGACTATTAAAAGCGCTTTTACACTGCAGGTCACACCTACCCATTCACACACTGATGGTAGGTGATGGTGGTACCATCATCTCTAAAGACTGCTACAATTATACCGGTGCCTAAAAACCCCACAATCTCCTCTCTCAATGATTACCGCTCTGTAGCACTCACCCCCATCATGATGAAGTGCTTTGAGAGGCTGGTAAAAGACCACATTGTCTCCAGACTTCCCCCCACATTCGACCCGTACCAGTTTGCTTACCGCCCTAACCGCTCCACAGAGGACGCCATCTCCTCTGCACTCCACCTGAGCTTAGAACATCTGGAAGGGAAGAACACACATGTGCGAATGTTGTTTTTGGCTCGGTGTTCAATACGATCATCCCGCAGCATCTAGTGAGCAAACTGGCCCCCCTTGGTTTCAGCACCCCGCTATGCAACTGGCTGCTTGACTTCCTCACCAACAGACCCCAGTCTGTGCGGGTGGGCAACAACACCTCCAGTGTCATCTCCCTGAGCACTGGCTCCCCTCAGGGCTGCGTCCTGAGTCCGCTGCTGTTCACCTTGATGACCCATGACTGCTGCGCTAGGACCACTACTAACCACATCGTGAAGTTCGCGGATGACACGATGGTAGTGGGCCTTCTCCGTGATAACAACGACATGGACTACAGAGAGGAGGTGAAACACCTGATGGACTGGTGCAAAACCAACAACCTGGCCCTGAACGTTGACAAAACCAAAGAGATCATCGTCGACTTCAGGAAGAGCCAGCCCAGTCACACACCAAAGATACTGATGGACTCTTTACTCAGCAGCCTCTACCATCAGTGTGTGAATGTGTATGAATGGATGAGTTAATACTGATGGACTCTTTACTCAGCAGCCTCTACCATCAGTGTGTGAATGTGTATGAATGGATGAGTTAATACTGATGGTCTCTTTACTCAGCAGCCTCTACCATCAGTGTGTGAATGTGTATGAATGGATGAGTTAATACTGATGGACTCTTTACTCAGCAGCCTCTACCATCAGTGTGTGAATGTGTATGAATGGATGAGTTAATACTGATGGTCTCTTTACTCAGCAGCCTCTACCATCAGTGAGTGAATGTGTATGAATGGATGAGTTAATACTGATGGTCTCTTTACTCAGCAGTCTCTACCGTCAGTGTGTGAATGTGTATGAATGGATGAGTTAATACTGATGGACTCTTTACTCAGCAGCCTCTACCATCAGTGTGTGAATGTGTATGAATGGATGAGTTAATACTGATGGTCTCTTTACTCAGCAGTCTCTACCATCAGTGAGTGAATGTGTATGAATGGATGAGTTAATACTGATGGACTCTTTACTCAGCAGCCTCTACCATCAGGGTGTGAATGTGTATGAATGGATGAGTTAATACTGATGGTCTCTTTACTCAGCAGCCTCTACCATCAGTGAGTGAATGTGTATGAATGGATGAGTTAATACTGATGGACTCTTTACTCAGCAGCCTCTACCATCAGTGAGTGAATGTGTATGAATGGATGAGTTAATACTGATGGACTCTTTACTCAGCAGCCTCTACCATCAGTGAGTGAATGTGTATGAATGGATGAGTTAATACTGATGGACTCTTTACTCAGCAGCCTCTACCATCAGTGAGTGAATGTGTATGAATGGATGAGTTAATACTGATGGACTCTTTACTCAGCAGTCTCTACCATCAGTGAGTGAATGTGTATGAATGGATGAGTTAATACTGATGGACTCTTTACTCAGCAGCCTCTACCATCAGTGAGTGAATGTGTATGAATGGATGAGTTAATACTGATGGTCTCTTTACTCAGCAGTCTCTACCATCAGGGTGTGAATGTGTATGAATGGATGAGTTAATACTGATGGACTCTTTACTCAGCAGCCTCTACCATCAGTGAGTGAATGTGTATGAATGGATGAGTTAATACTGATGGACTCTTTACTCAGCAGTCTCTACCATCAGTGAGTGAATGTGTATGAATGGATGAGTTAATACTGATGGTCTCTTTACTCAGCAGTCTCTACCATCAGGGTGTGAATGTGTATGAATGGATGAGTTAATACTGATGGACTCTTTACTCAGCAGCCTCTACCATCAGTGAGTGAATGTGTATGAATGGATGAGTTAATACTGATGGACTCTTTACTCAGCAGCCTTTACCATCAGTGTGTGAATGTGTAGGTGTGACCTGCGGTGTAAAAGCGCTTTGAGTATTTAGAAGACTAGAAAAGAACTCTACAAGCTTAAGTCCAATATACCATTATTTTTATTATTATTGTTGTTGTTGTTGTTGTTGTTGTTGTTGTTGTTGTTGTTGTTGTTGTATTTATTGTTTTTCTGGTTCATTCTATTCATAAAGAACAGATAAATGTCATTGAAATGTTCTTTGTTTAAATAAGGGTTGGCTCTCTGAATGATTGACATGCTGTTGTTTTCTTTTTTTTTTATGGTGTTGCCATTTCAGGTGGTTGCTATAGCGATGGACATGTTTACTGACGTTGACATATTTGCGGATATTCTCACCGCTGCCATGAGGAATGTTGCCGTGTACGTTCTGTTAGACAAAGAGAACGTTCATCACTTTGTCAACATGGTGTCAAACTGCAGAGTCGACCTGAACAGCATCCAAGTGAGTTTATACACAGGTACACTCAGTTATCATTGATCCAGGTGAGTTTATACACAGGTACACTCAGTTATCATTGATCCAGGTGAGTTTATACACAGGTACACTCAGTTATCATTGATCCAGGTGAGTTTATACACAGGTACACTCAGTTATCATTGATCCAGGTGAGTTTATACACAGGTACACTCAGTTATCATTGATCCAGGTGAGTTTATACACAGGTACACTCAGTTATCATTGATCCAGGTGAGTTTATACACAGGTACACTCAGTTATCATTGATCCAGGTGAGTTTATACACAGGTACACTCAGTTATCATTGATCCAGGTGAGTTTATACACAGGTACACTCAGTTATCATTGATCCAGGTGAGTTTATACACAGGTATTGATGTTGTTTTCTTCTTTAAAGACTGGATGTTAAATGTTTGATTGAACACTATGTGATGAGCTTGCTCTGAATAATTTGTCGGTTTTGTACGTTCAGGTAATTTCCTTGGATCTGATGGAGGTTTAATTCAGTTCAAAGTGACGTTATGAAACATTTGTCTCTCATGTAGACGTTATTAAAGAAGAATCAGACAGTTTAAAGTTTTCCATTGATAAGAAGCAAAGTTTCTAAATATGAAGGTAACTTTAAAAGCAGCCATTTTCTGTCCTCTGTGTATCAGTGCTGATGCTAGTAAAATGCTGCCACCTAGCCTACAGCACAAACATAACAGGATGCTGAATGTTTATCACACAATATTTATAATATTGAATGTGTCTTTTTCAGTCTCTGCGTGTGAGAACCGTCTCTGGCATCACGTATCACTGCCGCTCAGGGAAATCCTTCAGAGGTCAGATGATGGATCGCTTCCTGCTGACGGACTGTAGGGCCGTGCTGAGTGGAAACTATAGGTGAGTCTGAGTCTGCAGGTCAGTCTGAGTCTATAGGTTAGTCTGAGTCTGCAGGTCAGTCTGAGTCTGCAGGTCAGTCTGAGTCTATAGGTTAGTCTGAGTCTGCAGGTCAGTCTGAGTCTGCAGGTCAGTCTGAGTCTGCAGGTCAGTCTGAGTCTATAGGTTAGTCTGAGTCTGCAGGTCAGTCTGAGTCTGCAGGTCAGTCTGAGTCTATAGGTTAGTCTGAGTCTGCAGGTCAGTCTGAGTCTGCAGTCAGTCTGAGTCTATAGGTTAGTCTGAGTCTATAGGTCAGTCTAAGTCTGCAGGTTAGTCTGAGTCTATAGGTTAGTCTGAGTCTATAGGTCAGTCTAAGTCTGCAGGTTAGTCTGAGTCTGCAGGTCAGTCTGAGTCTGCAGGTCAGTCTGAGTCTATAGGTTAGTCTGAGTCTGCAGGTCAGTCTGAGTCTGCAGGTCAGTCTGAGTCTATAGGTTAGTCTGAGTCTATAGGTTAGTCTGAGTCTATAGGTCAGTCTAAGTCTGCAGGTGAGTCTGAGTCTGCAGGTCAGTCTGAGTTTATAGGTTAGTCTAAGACGGCAGGTGAGTCTGAGTGAGTCTGTTAGAAGAGACACACAACATCACATAAGGATTTTTATCAATAATAGATAGTTTTATACATGATTGGTTTTAAAACACGTTATACTATTGAACAGCTATTTTTCTCTTCCCAGCTTCATGTGGTCATTTGAGAAACTCCACCGCTGTATGGCACACCTGTTCCTTGGACAGCTCGTCTCAACCTTTGATGAAGAGTTTCGTATTCTGTTCGCTCAGTCTGAGCCGCTGATGATTGACAACATGCTGCCTCCAATGGAAGACCTTAGCCATTTACAAAAGAGGAAGTTCTCATGTGAAAGACCTTTACTGTACAGAGAGCCAAAGAAATATCAGTCACTGGATACGGCTCACCCAGACGAATGGGCAAGACATTCCCATGATGACCGTACGGATCTCGATTGGAGAATGATGCCTCCCAAACGACAAGAAGTCCCATATGGCCCGGCTGATGTCTACGGCAGATTCTCGTCGCAGCAGTCAGGCATTGATCCGTCTTTTGATCAAGGCCCCTCCAGGATAGCAATGATGGAAAATCCTACCTTCAAACGTCACAGTTATGCTGAAGGCGTTCATGGTCGGTACTCATCCCCAATCTTACAGCCACAGGGGGCGCCAGAGCTTGAGGACCAGGGGCATCAGTTTCACAGAGGGCAGCAGCCTTATCCAGATCATAACACCTATGATCGCTTCTGGAACCAAGACTTTAATTCAGCAGATCAATACTCTGAACTAGGTTTACCTCAAGAGGTAGAGAGACATGAAAACTTTGACCCTGTTCTGAACTATTTATCATCGACCAGAAATGCAGACTTTGAACGGGGCTCAGAGAAAATACCCCCTGCAGCAGATTTACAGTTTAGTTCATCACAACCCAGAAGACTGAGTTTAGGCCAGCTGTATGCCTGCCAGACGTCCCCCACCCCCTCAAACCAGAGTGATCAGAAGCATTTTTTCTTAGAGCCTAACAGCGACCGAAAGGATCCTACGGTGAAACGAGGTCTGAGAAACTGGAGGATCAGCTCATTCCTCAGTGCTTATGATAATCCAGGAGATGATGGACTGCCATCAGCTCCACCTAATGTATCAGATCCTTTTGAGGATCCCTCTTACTCAATTCAGCAAACAGCATCAGGAATAGATTTAGCTGTCCCTAAAATCCCAAATGTCAGAGAGTTTAAGATTCCTGCATTACCCAGGACCAGTCAGATGCCAAGTTATGCTAAAACCACAGCAAGAGAGCAGCCAAAGAAAGCGCCTGACCAACCAACTGCAGCAGAACCCAAATCAACCCCAACACCGTCAGAATCATCATCCACCACTGAAGGGGAGAAGACGGAGGAGGCGGAGCCAAAGCAACCCAGAACTGTTCAAAGGGAGGAGTCGTTCCGGAGGAAGTACAATGCAGCTGTTCAAAGGAGCTCCAGGTTAAAATCATCGCTGATATTCAGCTCTCTGGACATACAGCATACAGCTCAAGATAAGAAAACTACTCCAGGCCAACAGGATGAGGACAATGACAAAAATGAGGCAGACCAGAAAAAACTTCCTTACATGTCTCAGGTTTTTGGACAAAGGAGGTCTACTGCAAGAGAGCCTTTTGAATGGAGCCGTTACTTAAAGTCTTCCACCTTTGATAATTCTGCCAAAGACACACCCAAAGCAGACGATGGAGATGGTAAAACAGATGATAAAGACTCCGAAAGAGACGAACATTCAAAGGATCTTTCACAAAAGCCTGACGGTGAACAGTCATGTCAACCAGCATCTGTGGATCTGGTGAACTCCTCAGCACCAACGCCCCCATCAAAGAGTTCAGAGCCTGAGGTGCCAAAAACTGATCAACCAGTACAACCTCAGAAACCTCTGTTCACTGCTCCCGTTTATGTAGACATGAGTGATCCTGATAAGAGGCTCATGTTTTTCAAAGAGTTGGCAGCAAAACGCAAAGCGGAGAAGGCTGCAGAAGCTAAGGTTTCCATAACACCACAAAGTAAACCCACAAACGATATCGCTGTGAATAAGGAGCAAGATGTACCAAAAGAACAGTCAGAGAAGAAGTCTGAAACTTCATTATCTACGTGTTTATTAGAAAAAAATACTGCTGCAAAGGATGCTGGGAAAACAGAATCTACAGAATCCTCAAAGTTCATCAGTCAGTGTTCAGATCAGTGCAACATGGAGGAAAGACTGTCAAAGACTGATTCCCCCGAGAGCCCCAGAAGTGAAAAAAACAGAAATGTAACAGATCCAGTGAAGAATGAACCAAAGAGCCAATCAGAGTCCTCGCTGCATATTTCTGCAGAAACAGGAACACCTGAAGGTAAAGAACGAAAGCTGTCCAATTCTGCCGAGTGTGAGAGGGGCTCCATTCACCCCCCCACACCCAACATTCCTGTTCCTGATGATGTTCCTTCAGTAGCACAGGGAACTGATGAAACACACCTGGATTCTACCTCACAGGATTGCTGTCCACTCACCTGTTCAGAGAAGATCCCATCATCCTGGGAAAACCATGCCGGACCTGTACAAAGCTGGTCCTCAGAGTCTGGTTCTGGTTCTGGATCTAATCCTCTTTTCTCTCCAGCTAAAACCAAACCTCCTTACCTCTCTCCAGAAGACTCACGCTCCACTTCCAACTTTTTGGCCCTGAATGGAAAAGAATGTGTCAGCCCCTCAGCCTCTTCTATCAGCCAATCACAGACTGAGGTGACCGAAGATAGTTTACATCCTGTTTCCACGTTAACGACGTCTGAGATCAGCTTAGCAGTCTCGTCTGTTCATGTTAGCTCTGTTTCAGGTCCCTCAGATGTCCCTGAATCACAAGCTGAAAATTCATCAAAACAAGCAGCCCCTCCCTCTGAACTCCACCTGACACCTGTAACACCTGTACCTCAAACAGGATCAGCTTCTCCGGCTCTGCCTGACACTGTTTTAACCACTGAGGACGGACAGACACAAAGACCCTCCGATCATTTCTCTCTATCCAGTCTGGTTACATCACATTCCAACCAAACTCCAAGCAAAGAAACTTCTATACCAACTGAGTCTGACCTGCTTTACAAAATACCTGAATCTGAACCTTCAGCTACAGCCCCTTCACCTGAGTCTGTACCTTCAGCTACAGCCCCTGCAGAGACACCTGTACCTTCAGCTACAGCCCCTGCAGAGACACCTGTACCTTCAGCTACAGCCCCTGCAGAGACACCTGTACCTTCAGCTACAGCCCCTGCAGAGTCACCTGTACCTTCAGCTACAGCCCCTGCAGAGTCACCTGTACCTTCAGCTACAGCCCCTGCAGAGTCACCTGTACCTTCAGCTACAGCCCCTGCAGAGTTACCTGTACCTTCAGCTACAGCCCCTGCAGAGTTACCTGTACCTCCACAAACAGCCCCTGCAGAATCCCTTGTACCTTCAGCTACAGCCCCTGCAGAGTCACCTGTACCTTCAGCTACAGCCCCTGCAGAGTCACCTGTACCTTCAGCTACAGCCCCTGCAGAGTTACCTGTACCTTCAGCTACAGCCCCTGCAGAGTTACCTGTACCTCCACAAACAGCCCCTGCAGAATCCCCTGTACCTCCACAAACAGCCCCTGCAGAGTTACCTGTACCTTCAGCTACAGTCCCTGCAGAGTTACCTGTACCGGCTGTAAAGAGGGACACAAACAGTCAGAATGAAGTCAGCATCGAGTCTGAAGTGTCTGATCGTGATGAGAAGAAAACTGAATGTTCAGACGTCAAAATCGACAGTCATAAAACCACCAATCAGGTCTGCAGCGGGACAACAAATGAGCATGGAGAGGTGACGTCACAGGAAGTGGTTCCTTTGTCACATCAGTCCAAGCAGCAGAAATCGGCTCAGTCTCGATACCACTCATCCACCGCCAACGTGCTCTCAAGCAGCAACCTGAGAGACGACACCAAGCTGCTTCTGGAGCAAATTTCTGCAAATAGCCAAAGCAGGAACGAGGCGATCAAAGAGACTGCGGTCACCGATGACGACAAAGAAGACGAGGCCGACAAAAACGTAAAAAGAGACCAAAAAAAGAGATCTGGACCCTCAGCCGAGGACCGCCAAAGTCCAGCCAGGAGCGGGATAAACTGCTGGAGCGGATTCAGAGCATGAGGAAGGAGAGGAAAGTTTACAGTCGATTTGAGGTAAGAACATATTCAATCCCTACCGTCTAAATAAATGTATAATATGAACAACAGTCTATGTTAGGGTACTCGTGTTTATAAAGTAAACTGTGTGTGTGATTATTACAGATGGCACCTTGAAAGGATCTAAAGAGAAGAGGACAAAGAGCGCAGACGCTGCGTTGAGGCGTATTAGAAAAACAAGAATCATCTTTATAATGACTTGTGATTGGACGCAGTTTAGAGGAATGTGCTGGTTTCACTGTCGGACGTGTTTTCACGGACTGCAGGGGAACGTCTAATGATCGACAGCCTGACTGTCGTGAAATAAAAGTTTCATCTACGGACGTTTTTATTTGAATATACACAAACTAACCCTAACTTTATACTTTGATGGGTTGGTGAGACAAATATTCATTCAGTGTAATTATCAAACTTTCTTTCTTAGTTTTGATCAAACTGGAGACAAAGTGAGAATCATCACCTTTTTATTTTAGTATCATCATGGAGTCACAAAGTGAAAAGATGTTTGAATGTGATTGTTACAAAGCTTTTATTCTGAAACATCACCAAACTGTCAATAAAACCTCTGAAACAGGAAATTCATCCGTTTATTCAACGAGGAAACTTTCACTCATTCATATCAAGCAGACGTTTGAATCACATGAACGAAGACACAAGAACGTCAAACACTTTCATATTAATATCACATCATTCATGATTCTTTCATTATTACATGATTGAAATGTCCTGCTCCAGGTGAGAACATGAACATGATCAACTCTGAACAACTTACGCCGCCAAGATCCTGATTCCTCAGACGTCTGATGTCATGAGTTTATCTCTAAATGGATGAATGAACGGCACCTTCAACTCAACAACCAAACTCATGCCCACAAAGTCTGCAGGAACCTGGGTGTCATGATTGATGACCAGCTAACCTTCAAGGTTCAAGTAGCCTCGATTGGCCGATCATGTCGTTTTGCCCTGTACAACATCAGGAAGATCAGACCTTACCTGTCAGAACATGCAACACAACTTGTGGTACAGGCTCTTGTGCTATCACGCATAGACTACTGCAACTCTCTACTGGCAGGTCTTCCTACATGCACAACCAAACCACTGCAGATGATACAGAACGCAGCAGCACGACTGGTCTTCACCTTCCAAAAAGAGCTCATGTCACTCCGCTGTTCATCTCCTTACACTGGCTCCCAGTCACTGCTCGCATTCAATTTAAAACTCTGCTGCTCGCCTACAAAACAGCCACAAAAACGGCTCCTCCTTACTTTGTCTCTCTATTTCAGGTCTACACTCCCACCCGTCCACTACGCACTGCCAATGAAAGGCGTTTGATCCAACCTTCACAACAGGGTCCAAAGACGAGGACTAGACTCTTCTCCTCTGTCGCCCCCCGGTGGTGGAATGAACTTCCAAACTCCATTCGATCTGCAGAGTCCCTCTGTACCTTTAAGAAAAGCTAAAGACCCAGCTCTTTCAGGAATACCTGCTAACTTAACTTAATGATGATGATCTGGATAGTATTGATGTAACGATGGTAACGATGATGGTTTTTGTGTTTGTTTGAAAACGACGACGTATAAGATGGTTTATATACTGATTAGAGTCTCAGACTGGCAGTTCATGTTGTGCCTTGCCTCTGGGCAATGCCTTTCAGCACCTGTGTGTCCAATCGGACTCAAAGCTGATCGTTCGTCCTTACTGACATTGTTCCTTTATTTTTCCTTGATCCTTGCTTGTGTTGTTCTTACTCGCTGATGTACGTCGCTTTGGATAAAAGCGTCTGCTAAGTGAATTGTAGAATTGTAGAATTGTAGAATGAGTTTAAGACGTTTCGTTGGGTATATTTGAATTCTGAATGTCGAGGTATGCGATCATGACTTACCTGAGACCATACACTGTAAATATTACTGGATGAAGCCTGAACGACGTCACCCGTCTGGAGTCCCATCGATGGCGGTCTCCGTGCTGGAAATGCTGTCTCAGTCTAACTTTCAGTCAACCTAACGACAGGCTGAGAGCTGGAGCTGAGGCGGGTTTTTAAGACTCCTGACAAACCGTTACACCGCGCCCACCTGTCAATCAGGTCAGCTACACGCCTTATTGTGAATAACTCTTATCCTTCATCAAATCAGAACTGATGAGTCATCAAAACATTCACCCCCCGTACAGTGTGTGCTGAACGAGACATGAGCTAATCAGACCTGTTTGGTTTTTTGAACCAGGCTGTAAACATGTTAATGTCTGCTGTAAAAACAGGCTTTTTAGAAAGGGTGTGTATGTGACTTCCTGTGCTTCTGCAGCCAGCCTCTAGTGGACACTTGAGGAACTGCAGATTTTGCACTTCGTTTTTCAACAGTGGAGGTTGCTGCTGGCCTGAGACTCACAAACACACACACCTGTCTTCTAGCACCACCTGCAGGTCGAAAGTGTTTATTATTACCATTCAGCAAATTCTTCAAATGTCACTCAAAAAAACGCTCGTTAAAAATCAACAAAGAAAAATGTGATTTAAATTATTTTCACCAATAAAACTGAACTCTTAATCATGTTTGATTTATTAACCAACAATAATTATTAATGACACTCATCATGTCCTCTCTCTCTCTTTATGTGTATAGATATGTTTAGGTCTCTCTCTCTCTCTCTGAGTGGATGGTGAGTGAATGGAAGGAGTGTGGCAGCGTGAGTAAGTGTCAAACTTTTGGATGTTTGTGTGTTTACTTATCTTTATTTCGTTGCGATAGATAGTGTTAGTAGTTTGTTTGTTTACGTGTTGTTTGTAAGCGTGTCTACCAGCTCGGCTGGGCAGCATGCCCGTCGTAGAGGTAGAGGTGGACTTTGAGAAGCTGACACGCCGACATGCGGTGAAGTTGGTGCCGGCTGTCAGCTGCTCGGTGGAGGAGGCTAGTTTAGCTGTTGGAGAGGTGGTGGGTTACGGCAGAAGTGAAGTCTGCCTCCCGCATAGATAGCACGGCCAAAGTGAATGATGGAGCTCCAGACTTTAAGTGGATCCACAGGAGATGGAGGCCACATTAAGGCACTCAAATCCAAAAAAGCTGCTTTGGCAGATCTGCTGGGGATAAGAGCACAGGGGGCATTAGTCCGATCACGTTTTCAAAATATTGCTGAAATGGATGCTCCATCCAAGTTTTTCTTCAATCTAGAAAAGAAAAATGGTCAGAATCGACTCATACACTGTATCAGATCTGCTGATGGAAATGATCTCACTGACTCAGCTGAAATCAGGAAAAGAGCTGTGGACTTCTTCTCAAACCTGTACAACAGTGAGTACAACGAGAACGTGCTGATGTCAGAACAGTTTCTTTCTGATTTACCACAGATATCAGAAGGGGATAATGCAGACCTGTCACGCCCACTCACACTGCAAGAGCTGCAGGAGGCGTTGATGAGTATGGAAAATGGCAAAGCTCCAGGAATAGATGGTCTCCCTGTCGACTTTTACAAATCGTTTTGGTCTTCTTTGGGAGACGATTTGTTAGAGGTCATCAATGACAGTGTGTCTGGAGGGAAACTACCTCTGAGCTGTCGGAGAGCGGTCCTCACGCTCCTGCCTAAAAAAGGTGACCTGTGTGAAATAAAGAACTGGAGGCCAGTAAGTCTGCTATGTGCTGATTATAAAATCTTTTCCAAAGTGTTGGCCAACAGATTAAGAAAAGTGATGGAGCAAGTAATACATGTTGATCAGTCATACTGCATCCCTGGCAGATCAATTAGGGATAATATATCCCTCATTAGAGATTATTTGGAAGTCTCTAGCTCATTAGATGTAAAGTTTGGTCGGATTTCTCTTGACCAAGAGAAGGCATTTGATCGGGTGGAGCATAAGTATCTGTGGAACACCGTTGAGGCTTTTGGTTTCTCCCCCAGATTCATAGCCATGATGAAAACTCTGTATTGTGACATTGAAAGTGTATTGAAGGTTAATGGTGGTTTAAGCGCTCCTTTTGATATTAATAGAGGGATTCGACAGGGCTGTGCAATGTCTGGCATGCTGTATTCTCTGGCCATTGAACCCATGTTGTGTCAGATAAGAAAGGAGTTAACAGGGTTTAAATTAAAGGATAACATGATACCAATGCATCTGTCAGCATATGCAGATGACCTCATGGTTGCTGTAACAGATAATAGTGATGTCAAAAAGCTGATTCATATCACAGAGTGCTTTGGGGAAATTTCGTCTTCTAAGGTAAACTGGGCTAAACGTACAGCCTTGTTAGTAGGAAAATGGCAAGGACATGAACCGAGGTTACCTGATGGGTTTAAATGGGTGACACATGGCATCAAGTATCTAGGTGTTTTTTTAGGATGTCAGCCTGAGGTTCAGAAAAACTGGGAGGGTGTGATTGAGAAAATGGAGGGCAAGCTGAAGAAATGGCAGTGGCTTTTACCACGAATGTCCTTTAGGGGGCGCACACTCATTATTAACAACCTAGTGGCCTCCACCCTGTGGCACCGCCTGTCAGTGTTAGAACCTCCAGTAAACCTGTTAATGAAACTCCAGAGTATTATTGTAAACTTCTTTTGGGATAGATTACACTGGGTACCACAGAGTGTTTGATTTTTGCCTAAAGAGGAAGGAGGACAGGGCTTGGTTCATCTGGCTGCAGTTTCTACAAAGTTTTCTTTATGGACCTCAACATTTACCCTGGAGACACGTGGCTGAGTTTATCTTTGGTCATGTTGGTAATTTAGGGTTTGGAAAAAATATGTTTGTTATGAGCTGTGCAGACTTTAATCTGAGTTATTTTATGTGAGTATTTTTAAAATCTGGGGGCTGTTGGAAACTGGTCGGCTGAGCTCAAACACATCCTTGAACTGGCTGTTGAAGGAACCTATCCTGAAGGGCTCTCGGTTGGGCACTTCCTTGGAAGAGGTGCTGATGACATCTGGCACGCTGACAAATAAAGGAATAAATACAGTCCAACATCTGGTAGCACTGGCTGGAGCTCATTTGCATAATGCTGTAACCGTGGCGAGGAGACTGGGGGTCAGATCGATTCGAGTGGTTGGGCTGATGCTGGAGAAATTCAGAAAGGCGCTGTCAAAAGAGGACTCAGTTCTCCTTCAGAAATGGTTTAACAGACATCTAAAAGCTGAAGATTGTGAGTGTTTCCCCAGGATGTCAGGTCAGAGGATGAAGGACTGGGCCCTCTAAAGAGAGCAGGAAGGTTTGGATGCCTTTGGACTCTGTGAGTGGGAAAATGCTTTATCAGGGATGAAGGGGTTAAATAAAGAGAAACTTAAAGAGCAGACACACCGTGGAGAAAGTATTTCAAAGTACAATGTGAGGTCAAACCTGCATGGAGCTTTACAAACCACCGTTAACACAAAGTCCTTTACTCTGGTGTATTTTCATGGAGTCGTGGCTGTAGATGTTTCTGTGTTGAATCCTGCAGTCTCAGATCATTTCCCCTTTGGCTCCGAGCGAGAGACAACTTGTCTTTGTTTTTAACGTGTTCTAGATTGAGGTCTCTTTTAGGATACTGAATACTCTCGTAAAGTCTTATGGAGAAGATTTCACTGACCTTATGTTCATGTGTTTCCCTTACAGTAAAGAAAAGAAGGTCGGCTGCTGAATCAATCAAAGCTGGCAGTGTATCTCAGTGAAGAGAGCACAGATGTGAACTTTGTTAAATCTCAGATATTGTTGGAACACAAGTATAATTTAAAAATGGAAGAGTTGGATGTGTTTGAAAAAAAGGATTATGATGGAGAACTTTGTTCATCCAGAGACTCTGAAATCACATTTACAGATGTTTTTATATAAATCAACTTTTTGTGTAACATGTTGAAGTCTGAGAAAGATTTACTAAATTATTGGAATGTAAATAATTTTTACCTGAATAAATGAATTTTTAAAAATCAAATCTCTCTCTCTCTCTCTCTCTCTCTCTCTCTCTCTCTCTGTCTCTCTCTCTCTATCTCTCTCTCTCTCTGTCTCTCTCTCTCTATCTCTCTCTCTCTCTGTCTCTCTATGTTTATAGATATGTTTAGTTCTCTCTCTCTCTCTCTCTCTCTCCCTCTCTCTCTGGTGCATGCTGGGAGTGAGTGGTGCGGAGTGAGACGCTGAGCGAGTGCTTTTGAATGTTTTCTAGTTATTTGATTTAATTTAATGTTACTTATTGGGTGTAGTTTTTCACTTTAAGTTTATTGGTAGTGTGTGTTTGTGTTTTCTTTTCTCTCCTGCCGGTGTCTCGCCGGTCGGCGTCCTCGGACGCCATGGTAAATGGAGTCACCTTCGACCACCTCACGCGGAAGCATGGCATTAAAATCAACGCCAGCTTCCCGTGCAGCGTGGAAGAAATTGGGCTTGCTGTGGGAGAGAAGGTTGGGCACGGCAGCGTGAAGTCGGCTGCTCGGATGAACAGTGCCGTGGTCATTTTCCTGGATCAGGTGGAGAAGGTGAACCGTGTCGTTGAGGCAGGCATCACGGTGAAAGAAATGTTTGTGCAGGTGGCGCCGCTGGCACAGCCCTCCACCAGAGTCATCCTGTCAAACGTCCCTCCGTTCATAACCGACGAGTTTCTTAGCAGAGAGCTCTCCAGACATGGGAAAGTGGTGTCCCCCATTAAAAAGATTCTGTCTGGATGTAGATCTCAGCTGCTGAAACACGTAGTGTCTCACCGTAGACAGCTGTTTATGATACTTAACAATCGGGATGCAGACCTCAACCTCCGCTTCCGTGTTAAAGTAGATGATTATGACTACGTGATATTTGCAACCTCGTCGGCTTTGAAATGTTTCGGTTGTGGTGAGTGTCACATATGCATGTAGATGACAGTATTCTAAGTTACAGACTGTCACGACAGTGTTATGTTTACGGCAGGGAAACTGCTTTACGTCAGACTGAACATGCTTTAGTATCTTGTGTTGTTACCTCGCTGAGAGGGAGTTGATGTTGAGCGCTTACAATAAACCTGTGTGGTAAAGCAAAGATACTCGCCCTCGATCATTCTACATGGTGTCAGAAGTGGCCAGTGAGTCACGAAAATTAAATAAAGAGGAGGATAAGCGACGGAATGGCGAAGTTTAATCCCCCAGCGAACTTTGCCTTTGACAAGCCGACTGAATGGCTAGACTGGAGACAGCGCTTCGAGCGGTACAGACTCGCAACAAAACTCGACAAGGATGACGGAAACGTGCAGGTGAGCTGCCTGATTTATGCCATGGGCAACGAGGCAGAAAACATATATAAATCGTTCACTTTTGCCGAAGACGGACACAGAAACAACTTTGACCGCGTGGTGAAAAAGTTCGATGAGTATTTTTTCCCGAGGAGGAATATTATCCATGAAAGAGCATGTTTCCACCAGCGGGTCCAGCGGCCAGGGGAGAAGGCAGAGTGTTTTATCCGAGCCCTGTATGATCTATCAGAGCACTGTGAGTTCGGTGCCAACCGAGAGGAAAATATCCGCGACCGTATTGTCGTCGGGATAATAGATAAGGAGCTCTCACGCAAGCTGCAGCTAATGGCGGACCTAACGCTCGCACTGACAATACAGACCGTCAGGCAGTCAGAGGAGGTCGCGGCACAGGTAAACCTGCAAGGAGACAAGGTGGGATCAGTACAGGAGGTGCGTTACAAACGGAAAAATAATAATTGGAAACAACAACAACAACAACCAGACAAGACAAAAGACAGAAAATGGGGAAATGAAAAGAAATGTGGGAAATGTGGGAAAGCCCAGCATGGCAGAGATGAAAGGTGCTCTGCAGGGAAAGCTACATGCCACAACTGCCATAAAATCGGACACTGGGCCAGGGTGTGTCGCAACAGCAACAGGTCAGTGAATGAAGTCACAGAGACTGGGCAGGTTGAACAGACATCCTATTTTTTAGGTTCAGTGTGCAGTGCAGATGAGACAGAGCAGTGGACTGTGCAGCTACAGGTTGATTCCATCCCAATGGAATTTAAAATTGACACAGGAGCTGATGTCAACGTCTTAAGTGAGGATGCATTCCACACACTGACCCCACTGAGAGCACTGGAACCTGCTGACATTCCATTGGACAGCCCAGGAGGTGAGCTGTTGTGTCTGGGCCGCTTCAATGCTACAGTTAGCTATAAAGGGAAGGACTACCCCTTTAAAGCATATGTGGTCCGCGGCCGGAGTGTCAACAATCTACTCAGCCGGTCCCTGTCAGTGGGAATGAACTTGGTACGGCGAGTTGATGAAGTGACACACACCACCAGTGGACATCAGCAAGCTTATGGTGAGCATGGCACACTAAAAACTGAACCAGTTAGAATACAGTTGAGGGAAGGTGCTCAACCGTACGCTGTTCATGCTGCACGCCGTGTGCCCTTCCCAATGTTACAAAAAGTTAAAGACGAACTGCACAGGATGGAGAACAACGGTGTCATAGAGCAAGTAACACAGCCAACTGAATGGTGTGCACCAATGGTACCTGTTCTAAAGAAAAACACTGGCAAAGCCAGGATATGTGTGGACTTGAAAAGGCTAAACGAGTCAGTCAAAAGAGAGCGATATATCCTACCTACCTCGGATGAGATCACTGCCAAGCTGAGTGGAGCAACGGTGTTCTCCTCTCTTGATGCTGCGAGTGGATTCTGGCAGATTCCGCTGCACCCAGACAGCTGCAAACTAACAACTTTCATTACACCGTTTGGCAGATACTGCTTCAGGAGATTACCTTTCGGGATTACCAGTGCACCGGAAATCTTCCAGCGGAAAATGCTGGAGACACTGCAGGGGCTGGAAGGTGTGGAAGTTTTTATGGATGACATCCTGGTCTATGGGACCTCGATGGAACAGCACGACACCAGACTCGAGAAGGTACTGCAACGTGTTGAATCAGCAGGCCTGAAGCTCAATAAAGAGAAATGCTCCCTCAGACAAAGCCAACTACGTTTTTTGGGACATCTCATCGACCAGTCAGGGGTGAGACCTGACCCTGAAAAAGTTGAGGCCATTCGACAGCTGGCCCCACCAGGAAATGTCCAGGAGCTGAAAAGAGTCCTGGGCATGGTGAACTACCTGGGAAGGTACGTTCCCAGCCTATCTACGATAGGTCAACCATTGTACGAGCTTTTGAGAAGCAAGAACATCTGGACCTGGAGCCACTCACAGCAGTCGGCCTTTGAGAACATTAAGAAGATGCTGACCACAGCGCCGGTTCTTTCCTTCTACGATGTTGCTAAACCCACTGCTGTGTCCGCAGATGCCAGTAGCTACGGTCTGGGGGGGTGTACTCCTCCAACTCCATGGAGAGGAGTGGAAGCCAGTGGCCTACTGCTCCAGGCGTCTCACCGAAGCCGAAACTCGCTACGCCCAGATCGAGAAAGAGTGTCTGGCTGGCGTATGGGCCTGTGAGAAATTCGACAAGTATCTATGCGGCTTGTATCAGTTCAGGCTTGAGACTGATCACAAACCACTAGTACCGCTTGTCAACAACAGAAGCCTGGACAATGTCCCCTTGAGATGTCAGCGATTACTGATGAGACTCTTGAGGTACAAACCTGTAGCAGAATATGTGCCAGGAAAAACTCTTGTGGTTGCTGACGCCCTGTCTCGTAGCCCACAAACACACACGAAAGAGGAGACTGACACTCAGGACGATGTGGCGTGCTACGTAGCCACAGTGATACAGGGCATCCCAGCATCTCCAACTAGAATGGAGAGCATCAGAACAGCAACAACAGCCGACAGCCAGCTACAGGCCGTTATCAAACTCATCAGGGCAGGATGGCCAGAATACATTGGTAACGTCCCACCGTGTGCCAGGGACTTCATGAAATTGAAAAAACGAACTATCAGAAGCTGACGGCTTGGTCACACGAGGAAACAGGATTGTTATTCCGAAGTCATTGAGAGCAGACATTTTGCAGAAAATACACGATGGGCATCAGGGGCTCACAAAGTGCAGAGACAGGGCCAAGACATCGGTTTGGTGGCCAGGGCTCTCTCTAGGACTTAAGAACATCGTAGAGTCATGCCGGACCTGTCAGGAGCAGAAGCGGGCTCAGCAGAAGGAGCCACTCATCTCCACGCCCCTGCCTGATCGTCCATGGAAACGAATTGCTCTTGACCTCTGTGAACACAACAAGCACGATTATCTTGTGATATCTGACTACTATTCACGGTACCTAGAAGTACTACACCTGCCGTCAACGACCAGCGCTCAGATTATTCAGAGACTGAAAACAACCTTCGCTAGGTTTGGGATCCCGGATGAGGTGGTGAGTGACAACGGACCTCAATTCTCCAGTGCTGAATTCCAGGAGTTGGCACGACAGCTAGACTTCAGACACATTACGTCTAGTCCTCACCACCCTCAGGGAAACGGTCATGCAGAACGAGCAGTGCAGACTGCAAAGAGAATCCTCCGGCAGGAAGATCCACTGATAGCCCTCATGTGCTATCGTTCAACTCCCTGTACTACCACGGGAGTCAGTCCAGCAGAACTGCTGATGGGGAGGAAGATCCGAACGACTCTTCCTACGCTCGAGAAAAATCTGCGGCCTAAATGGCCCAACAGACAAACTGTCAAGCAAAAGGACGCTAATGAGAAGACTAAACAAGCCTTCTATTACAACCGCCGTCATGGTGCCAGACGTCTTCCTGCTCTACGGCCGGGAGACAACGTCTACGTCAAGCTTGACCACGAAAAGGCTTGGAAGACGCCAGCAGTTGTCTCAAAAGAATGTGTTACTCCAAGGTCTTACCTCATCAACACACAGGGAGGAGCAGTGCTGCGGCGGAACAGACTTCATCTCCGGGCAGAACCGACTCCTCGACCTGAACAGACTACCCCACTTGCGCACACGGCTGAGAGTGATGGGATGATTTCTCAACCACTGTGTGCCACCATTCCAGAGGATATTTGCCCGAATCCAAGTGAACAGACAACCCCTATACGCACACAAACACCAGGACATGTTTTGACCAGGTCTGGCCGTGTCAGTAAGCCTGCCGCTAGGTTGGACTTGTAGAGAAAAGTGTTTTCTGGGTGTTTCACATTGGACATTGGGGTGAGAAAAAAACCCACCTATGGCCTTTGGGGGGGAAGGAAAGAGAGTGAAAAGAAATGAAACAACCACCTGTTCACTTTAAGAATGCATATTGTGTCATGTTTACTGAACATTTTGTGTTAAAGAGTTATATAGCTCTGAGTTATTTGTCACTTACCTGTGTTTACAGGAGATTTAAATTTAACATAATACATAGCTTACTTTCAGTTTGAAAAGAAGACAATTGTAATATTGTTTATTTCTATGGAGCTGTTATAATCTCTCTTCAAGTAAACTTTGCAGTTATTTGAAATAACTAGAAAGGAGGGAGATGTCACATATGCATGTAGATGACAGTATTCTAAGTTACAGACTGTCACGACAGTGTTATGTTTACGGCAGGGAAACTGCTTTACGTCAGACTGAACATGCTTTAGTATCTTGTGTTGTTACCTCGCTGAGAGGGAGTTGATGTTGAGCGCTTACAATAAACCTGTGTGGTAAAGCAAAGATACTCGCCCTCGATCATTCTACAGTGAGGAGGGACACACCGAACATAAATACGTTTAACGACGCATTGTATTCTACTTTAGAAATCATAAACAAGGAACATAAATTGTGTGCATTACTGGGGGATTTCAACATTCATTTGCTCAAAGATGATCTGGTATCCACCACAGACTTTTTGAACACCCTTTATTCTGTACATTTTTATCCTTTAATCACAAAGCCATCTCAAATTACTAGATCGTCAGCCTCACTAATTGATAACATCCTTTTCAATTCTCTGGTCTTTGAAATCTCTTCGGGGCTACTGATGTGTGATATTTCAGATCACCTTCCGGTATTCCAGATTGTTTATGGTATTGATCCTCCAAACTCTAAAAACTTTAAAAACTTTAAAGGTACCAATTCTGTGTGTGACCAACATAAATTTAAATTCCACAAGTTCACCAGAAATAACTTTGAATCTTTTAAAACAGCCATCGTCTCTTGGGAAGAGGTGCTCAGGCTAAAAAATGTTGATGCAGCTTATCACTTATTCCTAATACATCTTAATTCTGCTGTAGAATCATCTTTTCCTTTGATCAGCTCTAAACCAAAAATAAATTCGTCCAAAGGGAAACGTTGGATTACTGAAGAATTAAAGAAATGCTCCCGTAAAAAAAACAAACTTTATAGGAAAGCTATTACAAACCCCACTCCCTTAAAAATAGAAACCTACAAGAAATATAAAAACACATTTATAGGTGATCTAAGGAAAGCAAAAAAAAAATACTATGCAGATAAATTCGCGCCTCAAATGACATCAAATCAACCTGGAACCTCATTAATCACTTGTTGAATCGTAAGAAATCAGCAGTAACTGCACCTACAGAGATGCGTGGGAAGAGAGGACTCTTTGGAACCCGAATGACATAGCTGATGGTTTTAACAACTTTTTTGTCAATGTTGGCTCTGTTCTGGCATCAAGTATTCTGGATACTGATGAGAACCCTTGCAACTTGATTAAGGGGCAATATCCTCCTTTCAATTCCTTTGATCCTCCAACTACAGAGGAAGTCCATAATATTATCATGGAATTAAAGAATTCAGCACCAGGGCTCGATGGCATAAAGAGCACTCTAATTAAAGAAACCTCTGATTATTTAATTCAACCTTTAACCCACATTCTTTCTTTATCACTCCAATCTGGAATTATTCCCCTCGAGCTTAAAATTGTTAAAGTTATCCCCTTTTTCAAAACAGGTGCTACTGATGAATTCAGAAATTATCGACCTATATCCATCCTGCCCTGCATCTCTAAAATATTGGAGAAATGAGTTTACTCACGAATATCCAATCACTTAATTGGAAATAACATTTTATATGCTCACCAGTATGGTTTTCGTAAAAAACATTCAACAGAGCATGCATTGCTCCAGCTAATATAATCTCAACTGCCATGGACAAAGGAAAGTTTGCCCCTGGGATCTTTTTAGACTTAAGCAAAGCATTTGATACAGTCAATCATAATATTCTAATTTCCAAATTAAATAGATATGGAGTGGAGGATATCGCCCTGAACTGGTTTAAAAGCTATCTAACAAACAGACAACAATATGTGTCACTTAATGGGTGCTCTTCTACTAATTCCAGAATCATACATGGGGTCCCTCAGGGTTCAATCCTGGGCCCTTTATTATTTTTGATTTAAATGATTTAGCCATGTCTGGTACACATTTTCTCCCTGTATTATTTGCTGATGACACCACTCTTATAGCAACACATAATGACTTTAATTATCTAATCAACTGTGCGAACGACGAATTATCTTCTATTTCTAAATGGTTTCAACTTAATAAATTAACACTTAATGTGAAGAAATGTAACTACGTGATCTTTTGCAATATAAATAAGTCTTACCCCAAAGAACAAGTGAAATTATCCATTAATGGTTCAGAAATTATGCAAGTAAAAACAACTACATTCTTAAGTATATTAGTCGACGAAAGACTTAACTGGTCATATCACATAGACCTTGTTTGCAGGAGGTCCATGAAGATGAAAATATGTCCTCTAATTCATTCTTCTGCTCATTTAACCCTTTACTATAGCTTTTTGTTCCCTACTTGAACTACTGTAATCTGGTCTGAGCAGCTTCATATCCAAACCATTTGAAAAAATTATGTAATATCCAGAAGAGGTTTTTAAGATGTATCTCACATTCAAACAGATATGCTCCATCAGCACCACTTTCATAAATTATTCTATTTTACCAATTCACAAATGAAATATCTATCAGACCTGTTTGTTCATTCACAAGTTTATTTACAGTAACCAAGATCTTCCTGAAACTTTTCAAAATGTCTTTACTTTCTCATATGAGGTTCATTCATATCGAACTAGACACAGTAATAATAATCATTTATATTTACCCTTCTCTCGCACATCACATCATCAGTGTAACATGTCTTATAGAGGCCCTATGCATAGGAACGAATTAGCTTCTCCTTTAAGATCCATATCTTCCCACTCACTCTTTAAAAAACATCTCTTCCTTTCATGAATCACCTAGTCCTCTTCTGTCCTCTACATTGTTCATGATGACAATCCCTCGTTGATTTTCTTTGCAGTATGTATCTTGTCTCCTTATTCTTTTTGGATTTTTTGGATTTACAATGATCATTTTGTTTCCATCGTCCTCCACTCTATAATGACTACTTTATACTTTTTCTCCTTTTCCTTTTTCTCTTCTTTTTCTTCTTTTCTTCTTCTCCATGTATCATTGATTATATTAGTACTTTGTCTCCTTATTTTTCAAATGTTTATTTGTTAGCCTTGTTAACATGACTTGTCGTTGATTATTGAAAGGGGTGGAACTCTTGTACAAGCCCATCGGGCTTCGTTCCCTCCTTGCACCATTTTTTGTAATGTGTGCTAAATAAATAAACTAACTAACTAACCGTGAGTGCCTGTCCGAGACACGGGGATCCGGCTCCGCCGGGTCGTGGGGTGACGCCCGGCCCTGTGGCGGGGCCCCCCGCTGCTCCGCCGGTTGCAGCGAGGCGGGGGGGGGGTCACTGCCCCTCGGCCCGTGGCCGCAGCGAACACTTCATCTGCTGCGGACGGGGCCGAGGCATCCGAGCGGCCGACGGCGGAGGCGCTTAGCGCGCCGCCTCTCGCCGCTGCTGTGCCTGACCTGGAGCAAGGGGGGGTGAGTATGAATGATGTGCACGGTGTGGGTGAAAATAATCAGGGAAGTGAAGGTGAGGTTTTGGGTGATGTGGTGGAAAAGGAGGTGGGTGAAGAAAAGGGGGAAAAAACAGCTGAGGAAGGTGTGAGTGGAGTACAGATCAATAATGAAAGTGGGGACAGTGAAATGCAGGAGGGTTTGTCAGAGGAACAAACGCAGGCAGAGGAGATAGGTGGGGGGAGCAGCAGCTTAACATGGGGGGAACAGGTGGAGGAGGAAGAGGAGGCAGTGAAGGTCAAATCTGCTCCCAAGCGCAGAAGGAGCAGCAGAAGAAATAAACAGGAGGCAAAGAGTAGCAAAGTGGAGGGGGAGGAAGACAGACAGACAGCAGGGGGACAGGAGCAGACAGAGGAAAGTGAGAGTGATGACTGGGTCTCTGACAGCAGTGACATTTCTGATTTTAAGATGAATAACAGTCAACAGAAAAAAAAATGTACTCTGTAGAAATGATGAAGTCATTTTTAGTCAAAACTTTTAATGCTCACAAAGTTAAATTAGAAGAACATTTCCCAGTTTTAAGTTTGTTTTGTACCTCGGTCAGACTCCACATGAGCAGCAGAGATGAGTCTGCCTTCAACTCTTCTGAGATTTATAGACTGAAAACATTTGTGACTAGAGCCAGAAAACAACTGAACAATGATAAGAGCTCCAATGTGTGTTTTAATTAATTTATTGATTTTAATTTGTGTTCTTAATCTCTCACTGATGGATGGTTTTAGAGTGGGGAGTCTCAATGTAAATGGAGCCAGAGAGTCAAGGAAAAGAGCAGCCATATATGAAACAGCAAAAATGAAACGTATTGACGTCTTTTATTTACAAGAGACACACAGTGACAGCACCAACGAGGCAGACTGGAGGAGAGAGTGGGAGGGGGAAGTCATTTTAAGCCACAACACTTCTCTTAGTGGAGGAGTGGGCTTCCTCCTCTCCAGGTCTTTTACTCCGGTTTCACTGGAGGTTGAGCATTTCATCGAGGGGAGGTTGCTTTTAATGAAAGCACGGTTCGACCTTTTTACTGCTGTTTTTATCAATGTGTATGCTCCAACAATCGGTGCAGAGAGGAAGCTGTTTTTACAAAAAGTTAACGATGTTTTAAATGGCTGTGCCCCGGAGGATTTTTTATTCTTGGGTGGGGATTTTAACTGTACTGAAAATGCATCTTTAGATCGCAACCATGCAGAGCCGCATCCAGTTTCTCAACATGCTCTGAGGCAGCTGGTCTCTTCTCATGGCCTGGTGGATGTGTGGAGAAGGATGCATGCAGACTGCCGACAGTACACATGGTCCCACCTCAGAGAGGGCAGGATCTCCTCCGCTAGGCTAGACCGTATTTATAGTTTGAAGCATCATTTTAATATTTTTAAAATGTGCAGTATTGTTCCTGCTGGTTTTAGTGATCATTCTCTACTTTTATGGAATGTTTTTATTCAACATATTTTACCTAAAAGTTCTCATTGGCATTTTAACTCAGTCTTAACGTTTGATAAACATTTTAAAGAGGTTCTTATTTATTTCTGGGATGTTTTTAGACAGAGGAAGGGTGAGTTTAGCAGTCTTAGGCAGTGGTGGGACCATGGTAAGACAGAGATTCAACTTTTATGTCAACAGCACACCCTCAATGTCACCAGAGACATCACCAGATCTATGAAAGACCTGGAGACTGATATAGTGGAACTAGAAAGACTGAGCGAGTCCACAGCCAATCGAGGATATATTGAGATCCTCAAAGTCAAAAAGCTAGCTTTAGCCGACCTGTTGGATGTTAAAGTCCAGGGTGCACTGGTCAGGTCCCGGTTTCAGGCCATCGCGGAGATGGATGCTCCCTCTAGTTTCTTCTTCGGCCTGGAGAGGAGGGGTGGGCAGGGGCGAGTAATCCACTCACTTTTATCAGACACAGGGCAAACTTTGACAGAACCAAGCCAGATCAGAAGGAGAGCTGTAGAGTTCTACTCAACACTCTACTCAAGCGAGTACGAGGAAGAGGAAACTCTAACTGAGGAGTTCTGCAATGGACTGCCTCAGGTCTCTGAGGAGACCAACATGGAGCTCAGCGGGCCGTTACAGATGCAGGAGCTGAAGGCCGCTCTGCAGGGCATGCAGGGGCGGCGGGCTCCCGGCATAGACGGCCTGAGTGTGGAGTTTTATAAAGCCTTCTGGGACATCTTTTCAGACGATCTTTTAGATGTTTTTAATGAAAGTCTGGCCTCTGGTTCGATGCCCATGTCCTGCAGGAGAGCTGTAATCACCTTGCTCCCAAAAAAAGGAAACCTGCAGGACATCAAAAAACTGGCGCCCTGTGTCTTTGCTGTGTGTGGATTACAAGCTCCTGTCCAAGGTCTTTGCCTCCAGGCTGGGGAGGGCTATGGAGCAGGTCATCCACCGGGACCAGACCTACTGTGTGCCCGGCAGGTCCATGGTGGACAATGTCCACCTCATTCGGGATGTTTTGGACGTCTCCAGCTCATTGGGTTGTAACACTGGTCTGATTTCTCTAGACCAGGAAAAGGCTTTTGACCGCGTTGAACACCACTTCCTCTGGAAAGTCATGGAGAAGTTTGGGTTCAGCGCTGGTTTTATAGGCAAGATCAAAGTGTTGTACAGTGAGGTTGAGAGTGTGCTGAAGTTTAACGGCGGTCTGTGTGCTCCTTTTAGGGTGTGTAGAGGCGTCAGGCAGGGCTGTGCTCTGTCCGGCATGCTTTACACACTCTCCCTGGAACCCCTCCTCAACAAACTACGCTACGACTTAGAGGGTTTGGTTTTACCGGGTTTTAATGGAAACATTGTTTTAAGCGCGTATGCTGACGACATTGTTGTTTTTATTAAAAACCAGAGGGATGCAGACATTTTAACCAACACTGTGAAAAATGTTAGTTTAGCATCGGCAGCGAGGGTGAACTGGATGAAAAGTGAAGCCCTCGCTGTCGGTGAGTGGCGTGAAGGCCTCCCAGTTCTTCCCCAGGCCTTACCCTGGAAGAAAGACGGGTTTAAATACCTTGGCGTGTTCCTTGGAAAGGAGCACGTAGTCCAGAAGAACTGGGAGGGAGTGGCTGAAAGAGTTGAGGGGAAACTTTCCAAGTGGAAATGGCTGCTCCCTCAGATGTCTTTTAAAGGTAGAGTATTGGTTTTAAACAACCTTGTTGCATCCCAGCTGTGGCACCGTTTAACCTGTGTAGACCCCCCTCCAGGCCTGCTTGCCCAGACACAGAAAAGAATGGTGGATTTCTTTTGGGATGGTCTACACTGGGTGCCACAGGGGGTGCTGTTTTTAACCAGAGAGGAGGGGGGACAGGGCCTCGTCCACCTGGCCAGCCGGACAGCTACTTTTAGACTACAGTTTTTACAGAAATATCTCACCGGTCCGGCTGATTTAGTGTGGAGAGATGTGGCCAGCTGCATTCTCAGACGTGCAGATTCCCTGGGGCTGGATGCTGCTCTGTTTTTAACTGATTCTAAACTTTTAAAATTAAGTGGGCTGCCTCCGTTTTATCAGGGTGTTTTTAAGTCTTGGGCCCTTTTTAACTGTAAAAGGTGCCCAAAGTCTGACTCTCTGTACTGGTTGTTGAGAGAACCATTGATTCACAGGGCCAGGCTGGACATCAGCAGCAGCGTCACCCCCGGCCTGACGGTGGCGCTGCTAAAATCTAAGACCCTGTGCCTGCAGCAGCTGGTGGATGCAGTGGGGCCGGCCCTGGATGATGCCCGGGCCTTGGGCTCTCTTCTGGACCTGCAGTCTGTCCGGGTGGCGGGGAGGCTCCTGGAGCGGTGGCGCCAGAAGCTGTCAGGAAAAGAGAGGAACTCTCTCATGGAGTATGGGCAGAAAAAGACCAGTCCGGACCCTGCAGACCCTTTCCCTGACCTCACCCTGAGCCCGGGCCTGGGGGAACTCACCGGCCCCCTGCTAGACACAAGACACACAGACGAACTGACGTTGTTGAAGGCAAACAAAAAGTCGTGGTATCTGAACTGTGTAAAAACCATCAACAAGGCTGGACTGTGCAACCGCTCCCCCACTGTGTGGTCAAACAGACTGGGAGCAAAAGGTGGCGGCCCACAGTGGAGGATTTTATATAAACCTCCCCTAAAAAAACGGACTGCTGACCTCCAGTGGAGGATTTTACATGGTGCTATCGCCTCCAATGCTTTTATTTCTGTTCTTAATCCTGCTGTTCTTAACACCTGTCCTTTTTGTAGCCTTCGAGAGACTGTTTACCATGTTTTTACAGAGTGCAGGAGACTCACAAGCTTCTTCTCTCTTTTAACATTGGTTTTTAGCTCTTTTGATGTCGTTTTTACTGAGAGGGTTTTTATCATGGGAGCTGCCTACAGAAAAGAACAAAAAGACAAGTGGCAGCTCCTTAACTACCTTTCAGGTGAGGCAAGATGTCCATTTACATCAGCAGGAGAAACAGAGTGGAGAACAGAGAGGGGCAGGAGGCCAAGGAGGTGTGGCTGGTCAACATCCGAGCGAGACTCTGGCTAGATTTTATATTTTATAAACACATTGGAGACTTGGATGCTTTTAAACAGCGTTGGTGTTTTAATAGTATTGTCTGTTCAGTTGTTGATGAAGAGTTGGTTTTTGCACAAGTTTTTATTAGATAAACTCTTTTTAAAAACATACTGGGATTTTAACACAAAAGCACTTTATTGCACTGTAAAAATTAAATTTATGTAAATAAAGTGTTTTTGAAAAATCTCTCTCTCTATGTTTATAGATATGTTTAGTTCTCTCTCTCTCTCTCTCTCTCTCTCTCTCTCTCTCTCTCTCTCTATGTTTATAGATATGTATGGTTATTAAATATATGTATACATAAATATATAAAGGCGTCCGTTTGTACAAATTGTAAAGACGTGCCCTCATTGTTATGAAGATGATATTCATTTGTATTTTAAACCTCAAAATGTCTCTAAGTTGTCTGTTTTGCTTGACTGTGAGAACTGCATAAAAGCTTTGATGTTACTTATGTAATATGTTGTCATGTTAACACGGAAACACTAAAACAGAGATGTTCATCTCTGCTCCTGAGCATGTTGTTCCAGAGGTAAAGAGATGACAAGACAGCGTCCTTTTAAGAGGCAGAAATCTTGGGCAAAACCAGAATATTGATGAACAGCCATCTCCCAAAACTGTGCTTTGTTTTAAAAATGATATGGGGGAGATGGGTTAAGATGAAAGAAGTAAGATAGGGGCAAACAGAGCGGGGGTCCATAGCAGCAGGCTGTCCCCACCAATGATCCAGAGGAACCTACAAGACATGAGAGCCCAGGAGCTCCCAGGAAAAGATGTGGTTATTAACTGAGATGCACAGATAGCAACAGGCAGTAATATGATGTGAATCCACAGAGAGAGAGAGAGCTAGAAGCTCAAGGGGGCAGTTCCACTGGCAGTCTAAGCCTATAGCAGAGAAAATTCTCCTGTCAATCTCCTGATCCATCTTACCCTCACTGTTGTCCATACCTGCACTAACTGTAACTGTAAGTGTTAACCCAATTCTTTAAAGTACAGAGTGTGTCTGCCTCCCAGACCCCAACTGGTAGATGATTCCAAAGGAGAGGGGCCTGATAACTGAAGGCTCTACCTCCCATAGTACATTTAGAGACTGTAGGTACCACGAGCAGGCCTGATAACTGAAGGCTCTACCTCCCATAGTACATTTAGAGACTGTAGGTACCACGAGCAGGCCTGATAACTGAAGGCTCTACCTCCCATAGTACATTTAGAGACCGTAGGTACCACGAGCAGGCCTGATAACTGAAGGCTCTACCTCCCATAGTACATTTAGAGACTGTAGGTACCACGAGCAGGTCTGATAACTGAAGGCTCTACCTCCCATAGTACATTTAGAGACTGTAGGTACCACGAGCAGGCCTGATAACTGAAGGCTCTACCTCCCATAGTACATTTAGAGACTGTAGGTACCACGAGCAGGCCTGATAACTGAAGGCTCTACCTCCCATAGTACATTTAGAGACTGTAGGTACCACGAGCAGGTCTGATAACTGAAGGCTCTACCTCCCATAGTACATTTAGAGACTGTAGGTACCACGAGCAGGTCTGATAACTGAAGGCTCTACCTCCCATAGTACATTTAGAGACTGTAGGTACCACGAGCAGGTCTGATAACTGAAGGCTCTACCTCCCATAGTACATTTAGAGACTGTAGGTACCACGAGCAGGTCTGATAACTGAAGGCTCTACCTCCCATATTACATTTAGAGACCGTAGGTACCACGAGCAGGCCTGATAACTGAAGGCTCTACCTCCCATAGTACATTTAGAGACTGTAGGTACCACGAGCAGGCCTGATAACTGAAGGCTCTACCTCCCATAGTACATTTAGAGACTGTAGGTACCACGAGCAGGCCTGATAACTGAAGGCTCTACCTCCCATAGTACATTTAGAGACTGTAGGTACCACGAGCAGGCCTGATAACTGAAGGCTCTACCTCCCATAGTACATTTAGAGACTGTAGGTACCACGAGCAGGTCTGATAACTGAAGGCTCTACCTCCCATAGTACATTTAGAGACTGTAGGTACCACGAGCAGGCCTGATAACTGAAGGCTCTACCTCCCATAGTACATTTAGAGACTGTAGGTACCACGAGCAGGCCTGATAACTGAAGGCTCTACCTCCCATAGTACATTTAGAGACTGTAGGTACCACGAGCAGGCCTGATAACTGAAGGCTCTACCTCCCATAGTACATTTAGAGACTGTAGGTACCACGAGCAGGCCTGATAACTGAAGACTCTACCTCCCATAGTACATTTAGAGACTGTAGGTACCACGAGCAGGCCTGATAACTGAAGGCTCTACCTCCCATAGTACATTTAGAGACTGTACCACGAGCAGGCCTGATAACTGAAGGCTCTACCTCCCATAGTACATTTAGAGACTGTAGGTACCACGAGCAGGCCTGATAACTGAAGGCTCTACCTCCCATAGTACATTTAGAGACCGTAGGTACCACGAGCAGGCCTGATAACTGAAGGCTCTACCTCCCATAGTACATTTAGAGACTGTAGGTACCACGAGCAGGCCTGATAACTGAAGGCTCTACCTCCCATAGTACATTTAGAGACTGTAGGTACCACGAGCAGGTCTGATAACTGAAGGCTCTACCTCCCATAGTACATTTAGAGACTGTAGGTACCACGAGCAGGCCTGATAACTGAAGGCTCTACCTCCCATAGTACATTTAGAGACTGTAGGTACCACGAGCAGGCCTGATAACTGAAGGCTCTACCTCCCATAGTACATTTAGAGACTGTAGGTACCACGAGCAGGCCTGATAACTGAAGGCTCTACCTCCCATAGTACATTTAGAGACTGTAGGTACCACGAGCAGGCCTGATAACTGAAGACTCTACCTCCCATAGTACATTTAGAGACTGTAGGTACCACGAGCAGGCCTGATAACTGAAGGCTCTACCTCCCATAGTACATTTAGAGACTGTACCACGAGCAGGTCTGATAACTGAAGGCTCTACCTCCCATAGTACATTTAGAGACTGTAGGTACCACGAGCAGGCCTGATAACTGAAGGCTCTACCTCCCATAGTACATTTAGAGACTGTAGGTACCACGAGCAGGCCTGATAACTGAAGGCTCTACCTCCCATAGTACATTTAGAGACTGTAGGTACCACGAGCAGGTCTGATAACTGAAGGCTCTACCTCCCATAGTACATTTAGAGACTGTACCACGAGCAGGCCTGATAACTGAAGGCTCTACCTCCCATAGTACATTTAGAGACTGTACCACGAGCAGGACAGGATAAGATAATTCTTTATTGATCCCCAGAGAGGAAATTCGAGCGTTGCAGCAGCACAAAGACAGTAGAAGAAGGTCATACAAAATAAAAATTTGAACAGAAGGGTAAACAGGGATGAGCAAAAGCAGTATCGCTGTAATGAAGAGTGCACTTATATAACATAATGTCGTATAATATAATAGCCTATAGTGCAATATTATACAATATTTGCTCGTCAGTGCGTCTGCTGGAAACTGAAACGTTGATCTGCGTGTGATAATCTGACCGAGGGTCATGTGCTGCAGCGTGTTGTTATGAAAGCGTTAACATATTCATTTCAAACAGTTGGTCTCTTGTCTGCACGTCACTGCCTCCACTTATTAAATTCTTCATAAGCTTGTTCTGCAATTCACTAATCTCTAAAGACCCAACGCGGCCTGAAAACCAGCAACAGACTAAATAAAGACTCTGAAGAGAAACTCTGAGAGAGACTCTGACATAAACTCTGAAGAAAGACTGAGAGAGACTCTGAGAGACTCTGAAGAGAGACTCTGAAGAGAGACTCTGAAGAGACTCTGAAGAGAGACTCTGAAGAGAGACTCTGAGAGACTCTGAAGAGAGACTCTGAAGAGAGACTCTGAAGAGACTCTGAAGAGAGACTCTGAGAGAGACTCTGAAGAGAGACTCTGAAGAGAGACTCTGAAGAGAGACTCTGAAGAGAGACTCTGAGAGACTCTGAAGAGAGACTCTGAAGAGAGACTCTGAAGAGAGACTCTGAAGAGAGACTCTGAGAGACTCTGAGAGACTCTGAGAGAGACTCTGAAGAGAGACTCTGAAGAGAGACTCTGAGAGACTCAGAGAGACTCTGAAGAGAGACTCTGAAGAGAGACTCTGAGAGACTCAGAGAGACTCTGAGAGACTCTGAAGAGAGACTCAGAGAGACTCTGAGAGACTCTGAGAGAGACTCTGAAGAGAGACTCTGAGAGACTCTGAGAGAGACTCTGAGAGAGACTCTGAGAGAGACTCTGAAGAGAGACTCTGAGAGACTCTGAGAGAGACTCTGAGAGAGACTCTGAGAGAGACTCTGAGAGAGACTCTGAGAGGGTTGGAGAGTTTTGGATTGGAAACAATCAAAGTTAACGTTAGCGTAAGTTCACGATGACTTTAACAGTGAGGAAGCTGTTTCACGTCTCCGTGTTCACCTGGTACGTCTTCGTGGTGAAGAGTCTGGCAGCAAAGGACGGAGAACAGTTACCTCCAGGAATCTTTGTGTACGGGGGACCCTGGAAATACCTGACCTTCCTGAACCTGGTGAGACCGCTAATTATATAATTATTATATATATATTATAACATCATTATATTATTATTATAGATATATAATAATAGATCATATTCGATGTCTCAGTTGTTGCAGATGTTTTTTTTTGGACTCGCTGCTCTGAATGATTTCCAGCACGGTAAGAAGGCAGGACGCTTTCTGACCACGTGTAAAGATCTTCTCTTCTCCGTCTTCGTGTTTCCTGTCGGCGTGGTGAGAAACCTTTTGAATCAGAGTTTAATCCCTCACAGCAGAAAGAACGGTGAGTTTACATAATCTGTTTGTGTGTTTGTTCAGTTTGTCGTCCTTCTCTTCTGGACCATCTTTGCTTTTGACAGAGAGTTAGTTTACCCAGCGACCATCGACACCTTCTTCCCCCCGTGGATTAACCACGCCATGGTCGGTTTTTCACACCAACATGTGAATGAATATATTTATAATGATATAATAAAACATTGAACATGATGAGATCGCTCTGTTTCCTCAGCACACGTTTGTCTTTCCGGTGTTACTCGGAGAAGTTCTGCTGCAGCCTCACATCTACCCACAGAGGAAACTCGCACTGACGGCGTTAGCAGCTGTGGGCGTGGCTTATTTATTCTGGTGAGTGTTCAGTTAAAATATAACCTCATCAGGACCAATTAGGAGAAACATGCTCAACAGTAGCATGCTAACATTGTTAATTATCGATAGATAGACAGACGGACGGACGGACGGACGGGCGGACGGACGGACGGGCGGGCGGACGGACGGACGGACGGACGGACGGACGGACGGACGGACGGACGGACGGACGGACGGACAGACAGACAGACAGACAGACAGACAGACAGACAGACAGACAGACACACAGACACACAGACACACAGACAGACAGACAGATATATAGATAGATAGATAGATAGATAGATAGATAGATAGATAGATAGATAGATAGATAGATAGATAGATAGATAGATAGATAGATAGATAGATAGATAGATAGATAGATAGATAGATAGATAGATAGACTCTTTATTGTCATTGTATAAAGAATACAACGAAACTTTGTTTGCAGCAATCCTGTACAGCAGCGTTTGCAAAATAGGTTCACATGTATAGAAATATTGGTTGGTGGTGTTAGCATTTAGTTCAAAGCTCCTTTCCGACACTGTTGATGCGCTAGTTGACCTCCAAACATCTGAAACTCCGCCCACATTAATCACACACACTGTGGGAAACGCCTGTTATTTCTCTGTCTGTCTGTCTGTCTGTCTGTCTGTCTGTCTGTCTGTCTGTCTGTCTGTCTGTCTGTCTGTCTGTCTGTCTGTCTGTCTGTCTGTCTGTCTGTCTGTCTGTCTGTCTGTCTGTCTGTCTGTCAAAACAAATGGTTCAATGATAAAACTGACAGGGAACACATGAGACAAGCTTTTGGAAAAGACATATGACCAACTGAAGCACAGAACAGAAGAAACACAGACACTCCAGGTGTGACAAACAGACAGGTGAAAGTGATGAAGGTAATCAAAGTGAGATGGAACACTGGGGAAATGAACTCCCAATGAAAACAGTTATCACTGAAGATTAGCAGAGAACTCAGAGATAGAACAGTAACAACCAACATGAGGGAAGGAAACAACAGAATGAAACAGAGAGCAATATCAGATAAATAAAATTACAAAACTAAACCAGAAACTCATGAAAGAACCCCCCCCCCCCCCCATAAGGGACAGATTCCAGGCGTGCCCAAAAAACTCTGAGGGAACGCAAAACAGGGTGGGTGGAGTGGGTCTGGAGTATGGACTTAGGGCTAGAGTACAGGGAGCAGAACAGGTCAGGAGGGCAGCCAGGAGGATGACCAAAAGGGGAAAGCTGTTTGGGGGGCCACCAAGAGGTTTTGGCCTTGCCATCAACAGTGAAACAGGGGCAGGTTTAGTCCAGGCCACCAACAGGGACACAGCAGTGGGCAGGACCTCCCACGGGGACCCAGAAGTGGACAGGGCCTTCCAAGGCAACACAGGAGCTGGCAAGGCCTCCTAGGGGGAATCAGGTGTCAACAGGTTTGCCAAGGGGGTACCAGGGTGGACTACTTACTCTGCAGCAGGGACAGGGAGCTCTGCCGGAACTGGAGACAGATGGCACTCTGCTGGGTTCAGGGGCACAGGTTGGCTGAGGATCCAGGACATAGGATGGTTGAGGATCCAGGGCACGGGGAAGCTGAGGCTCAAGGGCACAGGGTGGCCAAGGATTCAGGGCACAGGGTAGCTGGATCACAGGGGCAGAGTAACAGGAAACTCAGGAAGCCAAGGCCATAGGAAGTGGTTTTCTCCCTGTATCACATGTCATTATGACGGTTTCTCCTGACTACTTTTTCACGGTGTTCAGGTGACGCTGCAGGTGCTGCAAACATTTAACTGCTGCTCTTCTGTAACCTTAAGTGTGCTATGGAGCTCTAAATACATTTTTGTAATGCTTCTGCAATTACTATGATACTTTAATGTTTCTATTTTATATTATTTTTGACTTCAGATCACATGACCTGTCAGGTACATACATACACTTGTTAAATAGCGGTCTGTCTGCTCACTGGTTCATGTCTGATGAAGGGCGAGGGCCCCAAACGTCACATATGGTGATGCATTTCATTAAATAGGAAGGACCTTACTTTATTTCAAAATAAAAGCACGCAGCAAGTAAAGTACTCTCAGCTTAAGACAGTACACATATTCAAAATAAAAGCCTAACAAGTTTTATTTTTAAATGAGAAATACAGTAGTGAGATTTCAAACATGCGATTAAAAAGGTGAATAATCATGATTAAGAAATGTGACACACACTGACACACACACACACACACACACACACACACACACACACACACACACACACACACACACACACACACACACTGACAGTGTCTCTCACTCTCTCTCTCTGAACTCGCCCTGCAGGATTGTTTGGGTGTACCTGTCGGTTGGGGTTTGGGTCTACCCCCTCCTTGGACGTTTCAGCTCAGCTGGTCTGGTCTTCTTCTTCTTCTTCAACATGTCTGTGGTGGCGTCGCTTTACGAGCTCGGAGACAAACTAAACGTCCTCGTGTGGAGTCAGAGACGTGCCGTTAAATCCAGAGAAGACTGATGTTGTGCCTGTTTCAGTAAAGATCCACTACTTCACCTGTTTCAGTAAAGATCCACTACTTCACCTGTTTCAGTAAAGATCCACTACCTCACCTGTTTCAGTAAAGATCCACTACTTCACCTGTTTCAGTAAAGATCCACTACCTCACCTGTTTCAGTAAAGATCCACTACTTCACCTGCTTCAGTAAAGATCCACTACCTCACCTGTTTCAGTAAAGATCCACTACTTCACCTGTTTCAGTAAAGATCCACTACCTCACCTGTTTCAGTAAAGATCCACTACTTCACCTGCTTCAGTAAAGATCCACTACCTCACCTGCTTCAGTAAAGATCCACTACCTCACCTGTTTCAGTAAAGATCCACTACTTCACCTGTTTCAGTAAAGATCCACTACTTCACCTGCTTCAGTAAAGATCCACTACCTCACCTGTTTCAGTAAAGATCCACTACTTCACCTGTTTCAGTAAAGATCCACTACTTCACCTGTTTCAGTAAAGATCCACTACTTCACCTGTTTCAGTAAAGATCCACTACTTCACCTGTTTCAGTAAAGATCCACTACTTCACCTGCTTCAGTAAAGATCCACTACCTCACCTGTTTCAGTAAAGATCCACTACCTCACCTGCTTCAGTAAAGATCCACTACTTCACCTGTTTCAGTAAAGATCCACTACTTCACCTGCTTCAGTAAAGATCCACTACTTCACCTGCTTCAGTAAAGATCCACTACCTCACCTGTTTCAGTAAAGATCCACTACTTCACCTGTTTCAGTAAAGATCCACTACCTCACCTGTTTCAGTAAAGATCCACTACTTCACCTGTTTCAGTAAAGATCCACTACTTCACCTGTTTCAGTAAAGATCCACTACCTCACCTGTTTCAGTAAAGATCCACTACTTCACCTGTTTCAGTAAAGATCCACTACTTCACCTGTTTCAGTAAAGATCCACTACTTCACCTGTTTCAGTAAAGATCCACTACCTCACCTGTTTCAGTAAAGATCCACTACCTCACCTGCTTCAGTAAAGATCCACTACCTCACCTGCTTCAGTAAAGATCCACTACTTCACCTGTTTCAGTAAAGATCCACTACTTCACCTGTTTCAGTAAAGATCCACTACTTCACCTGTTTCAGTAAAGATCCACTACCTCACCTGTTTCAGTAAAGATCCACTACCTCACCTGCTTCAGTAAAGATCCACTACCTCACCTGCTTCAGTAAAGATCCACTACTTCACCTGTTTCAGTAAAGATCCACTACTTCACCTGTTTCAGTAAAGATCCACTACCTCACCTGCTTCAGTAAAGATCCACTACTTCACCTGTTTCAGTAAAGATCCACTACCTCACCTGTTTCAGTAAAGATCCACTACCTCACCTGCTTCAGTAAAGATCCACTACTTCACCTGTTTCAGTAAAGATCCACTACTTCACCTGTTTCAGTAAAAATCCACTACCTCACCTGTTTCAGTAAAGATCCACTACCTCACCTGCTTCAGTAAAGATCCACTACCTCACCTGTTTCGGTAAAGATCCACTACCTCACCTGCTTCAGTAAAGATCCACTACCTCACCTGTTTCAGTAAAGATCCACTACCTCACCTGCTTCAGTAAAGATCCACTACTTCACCTGTTTCAGTAAAGATCCACTACTTCACCTGCTTCAGTAAAGATCCACTACTTCACCTGCTTCAGTAAAGATCCACTACCTCACCTGTTTCAGTAAAGATCCACTACTTCACCTGTTTCAGTAAAGATCCACTACTTCACCTGCTTCAGTAAAGATCCACTACTTCACCTGCTTCAGTAAAGATCCACTACCTCACCTGTTTCAGTAAAGATCCACTACCTCACCTGCTTCAGTAAAGATCCACTACCTCACCTGCTTCAGTAAAGATCCACTACTTCACCTGTTTCAGTAAAGATCCACTACTTCACCTGTTTCAGTAAAGATCCACTACCTCACCTGCTTCAGTAAAGATCCACTACTTCACCTGTTTCAGTAAAGATCCACTACCTCACCTGTTTCAGTAAAGATCCACTACCTCACCTGCTTCAGTAAAGATCCACTACTTCACCTGTTTCAGTAAAGATCCACTACTTCACCTGTTTCAGTAAAAATCCACTACCTCACCTGTTTCAGTAAAGATCCACTACCTCACCTGCTTCAGTAAAGATCCACTACCTCACCTGTTTCGGTAAAGATCCACTACCTCACCTGCTTCAGTAAAGATCCACTACCTCACCTGTTTCAGTAAAGATCCACTACCTCACCTGTTTCAGTAAAGATCCACTACCTCACCTGTTCAGTAAAGATCCACTACCTCACCTGTTTCAGTAAAGATCCACTACCTCACCTGTTTCAGTAAAGATCCACTACTTCACCTGTTTCAGTAAAGATCCACTACCTCACCTGTTTCAGTAAAGATCCACTACTTCACCTGTTTCAGTAAAGATCCACTACCTCACCTGTTTCAGTAAAGATCCACTACTTCACCTGTTTCAGTAAAGATCCACTACCTCACCTGTTTCAGTAAAGATCCACTACCTCACCTGCTTCAGTAAAGATCCACTACCTCACCTGCTTCAGTAAAGATCCACTACTTCACCTGCTTCAGTAAAGATCCACTACTTCACCTGTTTCAGTAAAGATCCACTACCTCACCTGTTTCAGTAAAGATCCACTACCTCACCTGTTTCAGTAAAGATCCACTACCTCACCTGTTTCAGTAAAGATCCACTACCTCACCTGCTTCAGTAAAGATCCACTACCTCACCTGTTTCAGTAAAGATCCACTACCTCACCTGTTTCAGTAAAGATCCACTACCTCACCTGTTTCAGTAAAGATCCACTACTTCACCTGTTTCAGTAAAGATCCACTACCTCACCTGTTTCAGTAAAGATCCACTACCTCACCTGTTTCAGTAAAGATCCACTACTTCACCTGCTTCAGTAAAGATCCACTACTTCACCTGTTTCAGTAAAGATCCACTACCTCACCTGTTTCAGTAAAGATCCACTACCTCACCTGCTTCAGTAAAGATCCACTACTTCACCTGTTTCAGTAAAGATCCACTACCTCACCTGCTTCAGTAAAGATCCACTACCTCACCTGTTTCAGTAAAGATCCACTACTTCACCTGCTTCAGTAAAGATCCACTACCTCACCTGCTTCAGTAAAGATCCACTACCTCACCTGCTTCAGTAAAGATCCACTACCTCACCTGTTTCAGTAAAGATCCACTACTTCACCTGCTTCAGTAAAGATCCACTACCTCACCTGCTTCAGTAAAGATCCACTACCTCACCTGCTTCAGTAAAGATCCACTACCTCACCTGCTTCAGTAAAGATCCACTACCTCACCTGTTTCAGTAAAGATCCACTACTTCACCTGCTTCAGTAAAGATCCACTACCTCACCTGCTTCAGTAAAGATCCACTACCTCACCTGTTTCAGTAAAGATCCACTACCTCACCTGTTTCAGTAAAGATCCACTACCTCACCTGCTTCAGTAAAGATCCACTACCTCACCTGCTTCAGTAAAGATCCACTACCTCACCTGTTTCAGTAAAGATCCACTACCTCACCTGCTCCGCCGGCGCCATCTTCAGCGCTCCGTTAGGCATCTCCACAACCTTATTTTGTGCTACCACCATGTGTTTCTGTGTGTCTGCATGGCCCTGCTCTCATGCCCTTTTATGGGCATTAGTGGGCGGTTACCTATGCTAATTGGAAACAACATGCACGCGCTTTAAACTCAAGAACACGAGGAGATAAGACCACAGCTGTGAACAATTCTGTCATTTCAGAACACGTTAGTGAATCTGTCAGAGAGTCTCCTTAGAAATCTTCTGAAGAACAACTGAACAAGTGTTATCCAAAACTAAGAAACAAAGATTTAAAACCCCAACCCTATAAACCACTGCTAGCTCTTAGCTAAAGTATTGATAGCATTATGTTACGACTGTTACTATTAGCCGTATTAGCTTCTGCTTGTCAGTGTGTGAAGGGTTAATTTAAACTGAAACGTTGAAAATGTTTGAAAGACTTTTAATTTTAACAGCATTGTGTGAACACATCGACAAGTTAAAAACATGTAAACATTGAGAAGCATCAAATCTCAAACAGTCAGGTTCTTTAAATCAATAAAGTGCATTTGTCTCCATCCGTTCTGTCATCTTGTTCTTCTTTTAATCTTCATCACACCATCATTAGATTCATTCAACCGTCCATCAACAGGTCTCTGTAACCCTTCAGGTGTTGGAGATAATTAGGATCAGCGTCGACCAAACCGACCGAGAGGATCCGAGCCAACAACTGAACGTCTTCTTCACTCAGATCCTTCAAAAGACGACCACACAGAAATGTCATCATTTAACATTAACTGCTTTACCTTTAAAGGAGCAGTATGTAGCTCTGACACCTAGTGTTTAAAATGGGTATTGCAGTCCATATTGAAAGCACTGGAAAGAGCTGTCTCGACCCTTATTAGAAACATGCAGAGGCTTTTTAGGTCGGGTACAATCACTTCTATCTGAACCAGTTCTCTTGCACGCTTCCATCGCTGCAACACCTGTTGGTTTGACCTGATAACTGCTCTCATATCTGGCAAACCGAGGGGCGTCCAAAACGGCCGTGTGGGGGTGCCTTAAAACCGCCTACCTTCTCTGGTCCAAACAAATCCAGACCATTCAGGACCAGAATCTAAAGTTAGAAGGAGGACATACTAGCTGCTGCATTGTTGTCAGAGAAGCCAGCACTTCAACATAGCATGTTTCCTTAATGTCTGATCATAAGGTCACTTTATCATTTCACTCTCTACACAGCTCACTGATGTTTGAACATTTCACTTTTTTTTCTGTTTTTATATAATACATATAACATTGATTATATTTGTTTTACAGCCAGCAGTGAACAACATTGAACCATTGATTTTATTTACTCACCTTCTTGTTGGCAGAGGATTCTGTGAGCGCTGATCTTTGAGTTTTATTTCCCTTTAAAGAAATCATCAGAGAAAATCACAGTTTGTTTCTGTGCCTTTAAGGAGGATTTCAAACACACAGAAGAGATATACTGTCGACTTCTCTCACCTCTTTGAGTCCTTTTGAAAAACACATGATGATGAAGAGGAGGCCGACGATAATCTGAGTATCAAAATAAAATACCCAAATTAAACAAACGGATTCTTACAGGAAGTGAAAAATGTGAAGAAACATGGTACTCACTCCCATCAGGTGCAACATGTGTGTGTCTCTGTTTCTGTCCCTCCAGCTCTGATGAGTTAGTGAAAGAAGTGTTGAGTCTGTTTGCACAGGGAACAAACAGGTAAGAAACAGGACAGGTGAGTCATGAGGAGAAAGGGCGAGAAGAACCAGCAGAACAGGAAAACAACATTTCATCACAGACCAACATCAGTACAGAAAAACTCTGTTTGACAAATGTCTGCAGAGAAGCGTCAACATATCAAAGTATTCAGTGTTTATAACTTTATCACGTGTTTCAAATGTAATCATGAAAAGATTTAAGAACCAGATTATATTCAACTTTACATCATCTGTTCACGAAGAAACGTTTCAAATGTATAAAGAACAACTGTAGACATGATTGAAAACTCAAATGTAAGTCTGATGTCCTCTGGTTCAGCACACAGTTACACTGAGTTAAAGAAGAAACCAAAGTCAAGAAAAAGTCAAAGTCATCTTTATTGTCAATTTTTTCATACGTGCTGGGCATAAAGAAAAATGGAAAAAACGTTTCTCTCCGAACCACGGTGCAAGCTAAGTCTACAAAGATTTGAAAAATAAAATACCAAATACTAGGATAAAAAAATAGACAAAGCACAGGATAATGTGCAAAAAGATGTGCATAAAAAAACAAAACAGAAACAACAAATGTGCATGGACATGAAATCAGCATATCAATAAATATAAGGCACTAGTGAAGTGAAAGAATTGCTTTTGTATTTTAAAGTCATTTTTGTCTTTTTAAAGAGACTGACGCTTCTGTGTTGCTAATAGGGAGTTATAAAGTGTTTATAAAGTGACATAGTGTAAAGTGTCTGGTGATTTGATTTCCTGTTCTGGGGGGGGCAGAGAGAGACAGTGACAGAAAGAGAGAGAGTGCAGGAGCAGACTGCTCCAGGATGGGTGGTGGAACTTAGGGTTAAGTGTCTTGGAGCAAAATGTAACTCTGACACCTAGTGTTTAAAATGGGTACTGCAGTCCAGACTCAAAACATCAGAGAGAGCTGTCTCCCCCCCCTCCCTCTCTAGAGTGGATGCTCACGCAGGTCACCATGTGGTGGACACTGAAGCTTCAGTGTTTATCCAGCTCTGCATCGGCCTGTAAACCTTTCTGTGTTCTAACCTCTCTCCATTTTTCAAAAGCATCTCCAATATTGATCCTAGTTTGAGCACGTTTCTGCTCGTGGAGCTTATTAGAAACATGCAGAGGCTTTTTAGGTCGGGTACAATCACTTCTATCTGAACCAGTTCTCTTGCCCGCTTCCATCGCTGCAACACCTGTTGGTTTGACCTGATAACTGCTCTCATATCTGGCAAACCGAGGGGCGTCCAAAACGGCCGTGTGGGGGTGCCTTAAAACCGCCTACCTTCTCTGGTCCAAACAAATCCAGACCATTCAGGACCAGAATCTAAAGTTAGAAGGAGGACATACTGGCTGCTGCATTGTTGTCAGAGAAGCCAGCACTTCAACATAGCATGTTTCCTTAATGTCTGATCATAGAGTAAGGTCACAGTTACATCGAGATGGCGCAGCGGAAGGTTGCCCCGGTGTGTTGGTGCGCGTTGTTTTGTCTGTTTTTGTGTGTTAAGTCAGTTTTATGTCAAGATAGACGGAGCTCTTTCACCAGAGAAGAGCTTATGAACATAAGAGCTAAAACTCCACCGGACTTATTTCCCACTTTTCTGACGGAATCCGTGGAATTATTGGATATTCTGGTCAAAGGTGCCCTCACCTTTGTCGGCGCTGTGAGACGACGAAGAAGAGGACGGAGGGCTGGAGTGCTTGTGCGTCTCTGCCAGCGCGGACTACACACCGCTCTCCCGGGCATCTTTCTCTCTAACGTGCGCTCGCTGTGCAACAAACTGGACAAACTTCAACTACTGATGGGGAGAAACAGAGACTTCTTTACATCCTGTGTTTTGTGTTTCACGGAGACGTGGCTGTGTGGACTGATACCGGACTCTGCGCTGCAGCTGGCAGGATTCCAACTCTTCAGAGCGGATCGGGACGCACAACTTTCCGGGAAAAAAAAGGGTGGAGGAATCTGTTTCTATGTCAACAGTGGCTGGTGTTCGGATGTCACAGTGATCCCAAAGCACTGTTCTCCCGAGCTGGAATCTTTTTTCATTCATTGTAAACCTTTTTATTCTCCCTGTGAGTTCGCTTCATTCATACTGGTGGGGGTCTACATGCCTCCGCAGGCCAACGTGCAGGAAGCCCAGCGCGCTCTTGCAGACCAGATAGTGGGCCTCATTTATCAAACGAACGTACGACCGAAAACCGTGCGTACGACCATTTCCACGCAAACTTCGGCATTTATCAATTTGGACGTAAGCGGAAGCTGCGATCAGATCTCACGTCAGGTCTGAGCTCGTGTACGCAAATTCGAGTCTGTGGATTTGCGGTGCAGCACAGCAAAATCTGGCGGAAAATAATGAACAAACCTCAGCTGTCATTAAGCATAAGCAGTCACATATTTAGAACAGATCAAAACGGATTATTAAAACGAAAACATTTCTTTTAAAGCCCATGTTTTTACTGATACCACTTTCAAAAAATTAAACAATAGGATAAATAGCCTAAGATGACAACTAATTATTACACATTAAAATGTGAAAGAATCATAAATACAAGCAGAAATGTGTGTTTGCAAATTAACTAAAGGCAAAAAGGTGTAATTGTTTTTGTTTTTGTCCGATGGGTGTGACAGAACTGGAACAAAAATTGAAAGCACCTGTTGAGATAATCATCGTTCCACTGTGGTTGGTCAGATGTTTATTCATTCCCCTATTTAAACAGATGCTTTGACAGTTATCAAGTCTTGATGATGGCAGACTTGCTTATTTTGGAGGAGCAATACGCGCGTGTCAGACGTGAGCGCGTCTTCAGGGACCGCAGGGATCTCCTCATGGAGAGTGATGCCTGGTTGATCAGTCGCTTTCGGCTCCCAAGGCATGTGCTTATTGATTTATGCAATAATGTAGCTGCTGGATTAAAGAGAGAAACCAGGCGGTCAAATGCCTTACCTGTACCAGTTCAGGTGCTCGCCACGCTGGGGTTTTTGGCCACCGGGACCTTTCAGCGAGAGGTCGGGGACAGGGCTGGGGTCTCCCAGCCAACGATCAGCAGGACGATGCCAGCAGTGTTGGCTGCAATAAAATCTCTCTCCCGAAAATACATTCGTTTCCCATACAATGATGTGATTAAAAGGCAATTTTATGAGATTGCTGGGTTTCCAAATGTGGTTGGAGCGATTGATTGTACTCCTGTGCGCCTGAAGGCACCATCCATGAATGATTACGCATTCATCAATCGCAAAAACTACCACTCCATAAATGTCCAGGTGATTTGTGATGCCAAGCTATCACTTTTAAACGTGGTGGCCAGGTGGCCAGGGGGGACACACGATTCTTTTATTTTTCAAAACAGCTCTGTTGGCGCGCGGCTGCAGGAGGGCGCACTGCAGAGCCAAAGTCATCTCCTCGGTAAGTGGCTACCCTCGATAAATTGCATTACACTAAACAAGGTATCAGATGATTCACATTTTGGTATGGTTCTTCTAGGTGACAAGGGTTATCCTCTAACGGAATACCTTATAACCCCGCTACAGAGCAGGAACGCAGGTTCAACAGTGCGCACACACGCACACGGGTCACAGTCGAGCGCTGCTTCGGGTTGCTGAAGGGCAGGTGGCTCTGTCTCGGACCTGCAGGGGGAATGCTACTGTATACCCCAGACAAAGTGTGCGATATCATTTTGGCCTGTTCAGTTTTGCACAACATTGCACTGGTGAATGAGCGGCGCAGCCGGATGAGCCCATGCCCATGGAGCCGTGGCCAGCACAGCCTCCACAGGGGGCTGTACGGAGGAGACAGGACCTCATTTGTCGCTTTTAAAACGTAAAGTATACCTTAAACTCTTGCAAATGCTCTGCAGTATTAATCAGTAATGTGAAGTATTGTTGGTGGAATTGGCTAAAGGCATACTAAACACAGACAACATTTAGTCATTTAAACATTTTATTATGGCTTTTTTAGAGTTTCATTTATTTCTTTTAGTGTCTCATTAATTGCGTCAAGTGCGCCGACGACTGAGGCCAATAACCTGCATATCTCCCCTTGTCTCTCCAGGACCTCTGCCGTGATCAGGTTCGGTCTGGGCGCAGCACGGGGGGCCGAGGGCACGCGCTCACTCTCAGCAGTAATAGTGGGACCGCCCTGGGGAGCAGATCTGGCTGACATCATGCTGGTGCCTGGCTCTGAAATATTTAATACAATAAAAATGTCACCCATGTAACATGTGTAAGCCTTATTATTTGTAAGAAATGGTGTACAGTCAGTTTGATTTTTTAATGCAAGCAAAAGGGGGTTGTTAGTTACCATTCTGCTCTGGGTCTGATGCCAGTGCGTCTGTGTCACCTCCACCACTTATGCCACAGATCGACTCGGACCCAATTAAGGAGGCAATTCTTTCCTCCGTCCCCGTCAGGATCAGGCTGGAGTCTGGTTGGCCTCCTCCAGTCTTCCTGATGCTGCGTTTAAACGCAGCAACACGTTTCTTGGTGGCCAGCTTCAAATCCGACCATTTTTTCTTGACCTAAATGTAAAGAATTGTTTTGATCAATTAGCAGACATAAGCTTTTAGGCTGCGGATGAAAAGATTCATTTAAGTCGTTAGGCATGGGTTAAGTTATTGAGAATTATATTCAAACCTCAGCTGGAGTCCGTTCCTGTACGGCAACGCTGTTGACTGCCTCCGTTATTTTTTTCCAGACAGCGTTTTTATGAGCCCCTTTTATGCCACTCTTCAGACTGCCAAAAAGCACTGTTTTGTTTCTTTCCACCTCCGATGTCAGGATGCCGATCTCCGTGTCAGAAAAGTTTCTTTTCTTAATCGTGTTTCGTCTCTCCATGTTTGACCTCAGTGGGCGAGGCCTCCGAACCAGGAATATTTATGGGCGTAACATGTTAATGACGATCGAATTCAGCCGCCGCATTTATCAAGGCCCGCTCATTCGTACGCTCAGATTGGTCAGATACGAACGTTTCATAAATCGCACGTGTGTCCTGTCGTAAGACCAAATCTGCGCTCAGATCTGCGCCTGTTTTCACGCAAGATTGATAAATGAGGCCCAGTGTGTGTGGAGCGGACAAACCCGGACTCCTTAGTGATTGTCCTCTGTGATTTTAACAAAGGTAATCTCAGTCATGAGCTTCCTAAGTATAGACAGTTTATTAAATGTCCGACCAGAGAGGGAAATGTTTTGGATCACTGTTACACCACAGTCAGCAACGCTTATCACGCCGTCCCCCGCGCTGCACTGGGCCACTCTGACCACGTCATGGTCCATTTGATCCCTTCATACAAGCAGAAATTAAAGCTCTGTAAGCCTGTTGTGAGGACATCAAAGCAGTGGACCAGTGAAGCTGTGGAAGAATTAAAGGCGTGCTTAGACTGTACTGACTGGGATGCTTTCAGGACTGCCTCAAACAGTCTGGATGAGTACACAGAGGCTGTGACGTCATACATCGACTTCTGCCAGGACTTATGTGTAGCATCACGCACTACGGTGAGCTACAACAACGACAAGCCCTGGTTCACAGCTAAACTCAGACGGTTAAGGCAGGAAAAGGAGGCAGCTTTTAGGAGTGGGGACAGGGAGAGTTTTAAAAAGGCTAAATACACCTTTAGCAGGGCGGTGAGAGAAGCCAAGCGTCTTTACTCTGAGAAACTACAACAACAGTTCTCAGATAGAGATGCTGGCTCAGTCTGGAAGGGTCTCAGACAGCTCACCAGCTACAAGCCTAAAACCCCCCACTCTGTAAGTGACCTGCGTCTGGCCAACAACCTGAACGAGTTTTACTGTCGCTTTGAAAGACAATGGGACAGCCCGGAAACCAACGACTCCACTTCACAACTCACCTCCCCCACCACAACAGGGTCTCAGGACTCTCAACGAGCCCTAACAGCCCTCTCTCCCCACACCCCAGCGACACCTCTTTCAGTCACTGAAAGAGATGAAAACAAAATCTTTAAACGACCCCATCCTCAAGCATCTGGACTCAGCAGGAACCTACGCCAGGATCCTGTTTGTGGATTTCAGCTCTGCTTTCAACACAATAATCCCGGCCCTGCTCCAGGACAAGCTCTCCCAGCTGAACGTGCCTGACTCCACCTGCAGGTGGATCACAGACTTCCTGTCTGACAGGAGACAGCAGGTGAAGCTGGGGAAGAATGTCTCGGACAGCAGGACCATCAGCACTGGCTCCCCTCAAGGCTGCGTTCTTTCTCCTCTGCTCTTCTCCCTGTACACTAACAGCTGCACCTCCAGTCACCAGTCTGTGAAGCTCCTCAAGTTCTCAGACGACACCACCCTCATTGGACTCATCTCTGGTGGGGACGAGTCTGCCTACAGGTGGGAGGCTGACCATCTGGTGACCTGGTGCAGTGAAAACAACCTAGAGCTTAACGCTCTGAAGACAGTGGAGATGGTTCTGGACTTCAGGAAAAACGCAGCCGCCCTCAGCCCCATCACCATCGGTGACTCCACGGTGTCTACTGTGGAGTCTTTCCACTTCCTGGGGACCACCATCGCCCAGGACCTCAAGTGGGAGCTGAACATCACCTCCCTCATCAAGAAAGGACAGCAGAGGATGTACTTCCTGCGGCAGCTGAAGAAGTTCAACCTGCCAAAGACCATGATGGTGCACTTCTACACTGCCATCATCGAGTCCATCCTCTCCTCCTCCATCACAGTCTGGTACGCTGCAGCCACAGCAAAGGACAAGTGCAGGCTGCAGCGCATCATCCGCTCTGCAGAGAAGGTGATTGGCTGCAATCTTCCATCTCTCCACGACCTGTACACCTCCAGGACCCTGAGGCGTGCAGGTAAGATTGTGGCCGACCCCTCTCACCCCGCACATGGACTGTTTGAGACTCTCCCCTCTGGTAAGAGGCTGCGGTCCATCAGGACCAAAACCTCTCTCCACAAGAACAGTTTCTTCCCCTCTGCTGTCAGCCTCATGAACAATGTCCCTGCCCTCCCCCCTCCTCCCACATAACACAGACTCTCATCAGCCCCACAGTCAGAAAACATCTCAGTGATGTGAAGGCTGGAACTGTTTTTATGAGTTACATTAACGCTCTCTGGACTTTACATTCTTTCTCTCACATGCACTCCATCACAGCTTGTAGATTTTGTTATTTTTTATTATTATTCTTTATTTTTTGACATTTTTTAAATTCTATTGTTTATATTGGTACATTTATTATTTTTTATTTTATTTAAGTTCTTGCTTTTTTGTCTTTATTTCCCTTGTTAACTGTTTTTGCACCAACACACCAAGACACATTCCTTATATGTGTAAATGTACTTGGCAATAAACTCGATTCTGATTGATCATTTCACTCACTACACATCTCACTGATTGGACCTTTAATCATAGTCAGTTATGCTAAGTCATGGTGAGTTATGGTTTAAGTATTTGTTAATGTGAGGTTAATTTTTAGGGGGGGGTTAGGTAGAAATGTAACAGCAGAGCTGCGCATGCGCGGTGGCACCCCATCTAGAACCTTGTCGATGCGTCTCGACGTTCCTTCACTCTTACGTAAAGTTTTAAATTAAGCCTTAAGACACGCTTGTACTTCCGGTTACATTAATGTATCTTCAAATTAAAGATCAGCACAGTCATGATTTAGCTCTACAAATTATACAAACACGTTTAAAAATAACGTGATCACACGTTGTATACTTGTGTTCACGTGTCGGTGACAGAAGGATGTTTCTGATTCCGTTTCCTGTAAACACAGGTGGTACACTTACACGAAGAGAGCTTTATTTCTAAGGACAGAGCGGAAGTTGAGAGTGTAGTGATGCTAACTTCCTGTTGTTGACAGTATGGAGGCGCTGACTCTTTCTAAGTAGCTGCCGGTTGAATGTGGAGATCAAAGAATGAAACAACGAGCTGGTTTTTCTTTTCTAACCGTGTGAACAATAAACTGAAGACAGCCGGTAAGAGATCTGAACCGACTTACGTTAACGACACGTTTCTAACTTGTTGAGAGACTCACGGTTTGTGAAGTTGAGTTAGCTTTGCACTGTATCATATGAAACAACATTAAACAAAATAAGACGACACAAACACTCACAGCTGCGATCTGTTCGCCTTTTCTCAATGTGAGCATGCTAACTGCTCAAACTGTTAGCTTCAGTGTTAGCTCGCTAACATAACCAATAGATAAGGCACGTGTCCAACATTTAATCCCTCTGTTTACCTGGACAGGTGTTATCACTACCATAACTATGATCTACACACGTTAATCCTTCTGATTTACCTGGACAGGTGTTATTAATCCTTCTGATTTACCTGGACAGGTGTTATTAATCCTTCTGATTTACCTGGACAGGTGTTATTAATCCTTCTGATTTACCTGGACAGGTGTTATTAATCCTTCTGATTTACCTGGACAGGTGTTATTAATCCTTCTGATTTACCTGGACAGGTGTTATTAATCCTTCTGATTTACCTGGACAGGTGTTATTAATCCTTCTGATTTACCTGGACAGGTGTTATTAATCCTTCTGATTTACCTGGACAGGTGTTATCACTACAATAACTATGATCTACAAACGTTAATCCTTCTGATTTACCTGGACAGGTGTTATCACTACCATATGATCTACAAACGTTAATCCTTCTGATTTACCTGGACAGGTGTTATCACTACCATGACTATAAATGTGCTCTGTCAGCAGTTAGCAGGACGCTATGCTGTGTTGGGGAAACGCTTCATATGGTCAGCTCGGTTTGGGGGGGGATCGATGAAGAGATCGTGGTCGAGCCTCGAAGGTGTGAATTCTTTCATGGAAAGTGTGTGCGTGATGTTGGGTGCGGCCACAGACACACAGCCTTCCTATTGGAGGACGGGACAGTTTACACCTGCGGCTGCAACGACTTGGGACAGCTGGGACACGACAAGACCAGAAAGAAACCAGGTGAGTCATTTTATGAACTGTGACTCAGATCAACAGGTGTACGCTCAGATGATCTTCATCATGTAAAGGTGTACCTTTGTCTTCCTCAGAACAGGTGTACGCTCAGATGATCTTCATCATGTAAAGGTGTACCTTTGTCTTCCTCAGAACAGGTGTACGCTCAGATGATCTTCATCATGTAAAGGTGTACCTGTGTCTTCCTCAGAACAGGTGTACGCTCAGATGATCTTCATCATGTAAAGGTGTACCTTTGTCTTCCTCAGAACAGGTGTACGCTCAGATGATCTTCATCATGTAAAGGTGTACCTTTGTCTTCCTCAGAACAGGTGTACACTCAGATGATCTTCATCATGTAAAGGTGTACCATTGTCTTCCTCAGAACAGGTGTACACTCAGATGATCTTCATCATGTAAAGGTGTACCTGTGTCTTCCTCAGAACAGGTGTACGCTCAGATGATCTTCATCATGTAAAGGTGTACCATTGTCTTCCTCAGAACAGGTGTACACTCAGATCTTCATCGTGTAAAGGTGTACTTTTGTCTTCCTCAGAACAGGTTGTGGCTCTGGACGCTCAGATCATCATGGTGTTGGCGTGCGGACAGTCGCACACACTCGCTGTGAACGATAAAGGTCAGGTGTTCTCGTGGGGTTTGGGCTCAGATGGACAGGTGGGCCTGAATAACTTTGATGAATGTGTTCGCGTGCCTCGGTGAGTTTACTGAAAAGATTTTTGATTTGAATATTTGAATGTGATGATGATGTCATCACTTCACCTGTCTCTGTGTGAATCATCAGGAACATTAGGAGTCTGTCAGACGTCCAGATCGCTCAGGTAGCCTGCGGGTTCTGGCACTCTCTGGCTCTGTCGAGAGGTAGGTAACCCTTTCATTCATGTATTCACTCGTTCGTACATCATTCACTTGTTCATACATCATTCACTTGTTCATACATAATTCGCTCGTTCGTACATCATTCACTTGTTCATACATAATTCACTTGTTCATACATAATTCACTTGTTCATACATAATTCACTTGTTCATACATAATTCACTTGTTCATACATAATTCACTTGTTCATACATAATTCGCTCGTTCGTACATAATTCACTGGTTCATACATAATTCGCTCGTTCGTACATCATTCACTTGTTCGTACATAATTCACTTGTTCATACATAATTCACTTGTTCATACATAATTCACTTGTTCATACATCATTCACTTGTTCATACATCATTCACTTGTTCATACATAATTCGCTCGTTCGTACATAATTCACTTGTTCATACATCATTCACTTGTTCATACATAATTCACTTGTTCATACATAATTCACTTGTTCATACATCATTCACTTGTTCATACATAATTCGCTCGTTCGTACATAATTCACTTGTTCATACATAATTCACTTGTTCATACATAATTCGCTCGTTCGTACATCATTCACTCGTTCGTACATAATTCACTTGTTCATACATAATTCGCTCGTTCGTACATAATTCACTCGTTCGTACATCATTCGCTCGTTCGTACATCATTCACTTGTTCATACATAATTCACTTGTTCATACATAATTCACTTGTTCATACATAATTCGCTCGTTCGTACATAATTCACTTGTTCATACATCATTCGCTCGTTCGTACATCATTCACTTGTTCATACATAATTCACTTGTTCATACATAATTCACTTGTTCATACATAATTCACTTGTTCATACATAATTCGCTCGTTCGTACATCATTCACTTGTTCATACATAATTCACTTGTTCATACATAATTCGCTCGTTCGTACATAATTCACTTGTTCATACATAATTCGCTCGTTCGTACATCATTCACTTGTTCATACATCATTCGCTCGTTCGTACATCATTCACTTGTTCATACATAATTCACTTGTTCATACATAATTCACTTGTTCATACATAATTCGCTCGTTCGTACATAATTCACTTGTTCATACATAATTCGCTCGTTCGTACATCATTCACTTGTTCATACATCATTCGCTCGTTCGTACATCATTCACTTGTTCATACATCATTCGCTCGTTCGTACATCATTCACTTGTTCATACATAATTCACTTGTTCATACATAATTCACTTGTTCATACATCATTCACTTGTTCATACATAATTCACTTGTTCATACATAATTCACTTGTTCATACATAATTCACTTGTTCATACATCATTCACTTGTTCATACATAATTCGCTCGTTCGTACATAATTCACTTGTTCATACATAATTCACTTGTTCATACATCATTCACTTGTTCATACATAATTCGCTCGTTCGTACAACATTCACTTGTTCATACAACATTCACTTGTTCATACATCATTCACTTGTTCATACAACATTCACTTGTTCATACATCATTCACTTGTTCATACATCATTCGCTCGTTCATACATCATTCGCTTGTTCATACATAATTCGCTCATTCGTACATCATTCACTTGTTCATACATAATTCACTTGTTCATACATCATTCACTTGTTCATACATCATTCGCTTGTTCATACATAATTCACTTGTTCATACATAATTCGCTCATTCGTACATCATTCGCTCGTTCATACATCATTCACTTGTTCATACATAATTCGCTCGTTCGTACATCATTCACTTGTTCATACATAATTCACTCATTCGTACATCATTCACTTGTTCATACATAATTCACTTGTTCATACATCATTCACTTGTTCATACATAATTCGCTCGTTCGTACATCATTCACTTGTTCATACATAATTCACTCATTCGTACATCATTCACTTGTTCATACATAATTCACTTGTTCATACATCATTCGCTTGTTCATACATAATTCACTTGTTCATACATAATTCACTCATTCGTACATCATTCACTTGTTCATACATAATTCACTTGTTCATACATAATTCACTTGTTCATACATCATTCGCTTGTTCATACATAATTCACTTGTTCATACATAATTCGCTCATTCGTACATCATTCGCTCGTTCATACATCATTCACTTGTTCATACATCATTCGCTTGTTCATACATAATTCACTTGTTCATACATAATTCACTCATTCGTACATCATTCACTTGTTCATACATAATTCACTTGTTCATACATAATTCACTTGTTCATACATAATTCGCTCGTTCGTACATCATTCACTTGTTCATACATAATTCACTCATTCGTACATCATTCACTTGTTCATACATAATTCACTTGTTCATACATCATTCGCTTGTTCATACATAATTCACTTGTTCATACATAATTCACTCATTCGTACATCATTCACTTGTTCATACATAATTCACTTGTTCATACATAATTCACTTGTTCATACATCATTCGCTTGTTCATACATAATTCACTTGTTCATACATAATTCGCTCATTCGTACATCATTCGCTCGTTCATACATCATTCACTTGTTCATACATAATTCGCTCGTTCGTACATCATTCACTTGTTCATACATCATTCACTTGTTCATACATAATTCGCTCGTTCGTACATCATTCACTTGTTCATACATAATTCACTTGTTCATACATCATTCGCTCGTTCATACATCATTCGCTTGTTCATACATCATTCGCTTGTTCATACATAATTCACTTGTTCATACATCATTCGCTCGTTCATACATCATTCGCTTGTTCATACATAATTCACTTGTTCATACATCATTCGCTCGTTCATACATCATTCGCTTGTTCATACATAATTCACTTGTTCATACATCATTCGCTTGTTCATACATAATTCACTCATTCGTACATCATTCACTTGTTCATACATAATTCACTTGTTCATACATAATTCACTTGTTCATACATAATTCACTTGTTCATACATCATTCGCTTGTTCATACATAATTCACTTGTTCATACATAATTCGCTCATTCGTACATCATTCGCTCGTTCATACATCATTCACTTGTTCATACATAATTCGCTCGTTCGTACATCATTCACTTGTTCATACATAATTCACTTGTTCATACATAATTCGCTCATTCGTACATCATTCGCTCGTTCATACATCATTCACTTGTTCATACATAATTCGCTCGTTCGTACATCATTCACTTGTTCATACATAATTCACTCATTCGTACATCATTCACTTGTTCATACATAATTCACTTGTTCATACATCATTCACTTGTTCATACATAATTCGCTCGTTCGTACATCATTCACTTGTTCATACATAATTCACTTGTTCATACATAATTCGCTCATTCGTACATCATTCGCTCGTTCATACATCATTCACTTGTTCATACATAATTCGCTCGTTCGTACATCATTCACTTGTTCATACATAATTCACTTGTTCATACATCATTCGCTCGTTCATACATCATTCGCTTGTTCATACATCATTCGCTTGTTCATACATAATTCACTTGTTCATACATCATTCGCTCGTTCATACATCATTCGCTTGTTCATACATAATTCGCTCGTTCATACATAATTCACTTGTTCATACATCATTCGCTCGTTCATACATCATTCGCTTGTTCATACATCATTCACTTGTTCGTACATCATTCACTTGTTCATACATCATTCGCTTGTTCATACATCATTCACTCGTTCGTACATCATTCGCTTGTTCATACATAATTCGCTCATTCGTACATCATTCACTTGTTCATACATCATTCGCTTGTTCATACATAATTCACTTGTTCATACATAATTCACTTGTTCATACATAATTCACTTGTTCATACATAATTCACTTGTTCAAACATAATTCGCTCGTTCATACATCATTCGCTTGTTCATACATCATTCGCTTGTTCCATAATTCACTTGTTCATACATAATTCACTTGTTCATACATAATTCGCTCGTTCATACATCATTCGCTTGTTCATACATAATTCGCTTGTTCGTACATAATTCACTTGTTCATACATCATTCGCTCGTTCATACATAATTCACTTGTTCATACATAATTCACTTGTTCATACATAATTCACTTGTTCATACATCATTCGCTCGTTCATACATAATTCGCTCGTTCATACATAATTTGCTCGTTCATACATCATTCACTCGTTCATACATGACTCTGATGATTCACTCGTTCGTAAATGACTGATGATTCACTTATTTATCCCTGATTCACTCATTCATACATCATTCACTCATTCGTACGTCATTCACTCATTCTTACATTATTCACTCGTTCATACATCATTCACTCGTTCATACATCATTCACTCGTTTGTACATCATTCACTCGTTCATACATCATTCACTCGTTCGTACATCATTCACTCGTTCATACATCATTCACTCGTTCGTACATCATTCACTCGTTCATACATCATTCACTCGTTCGTACATCATTCACTCGTTCATACATCATTCGCTCATTCGTACATCATTCACTTGTTCATACATCATTCGCTTGTTCCATAATTCACTTGTTCATACATAATTCACTTGTTCATACATAATTCGCTCGTTCATACATCATTCGCTTGTTCATACATAATTCGCTTGTTCGTACATAATTCACTTGTTCATACATCATTCGCTCGTTCATACATAATTCACTTGTTCATACATAATTCACTTGTTCATACATAATTCACTTGTTCATACATAATTCGCTCGTTCATACATCATTCGCTTGTTCATACATAATTCGCTTGTTCGTACATAATTCACTTGTTCATACATCATTCGCTCGTTCATACATAATTCACTTGTTCATACATAATTCACTTGTTCATACATAATTCACTTGTTCATACATCATTCGCTCGTTCATACATAATTCGCTCGTTCATACATAATTTGCTCGTTCATACATCATTCACTCGTTCATACATGACTCTGATGATTCACTCGTTCGTAAATGACTGATGATTCACTTATTTATCCCTGATTCACTCATTCATACATCATTCACTCATTCGTACGTCATTCACTCATTCTTACATTATTCACTCGTTCATACATCATTCACTCGTTCATACATCATTCACTCGTTTGTACATCATTCACTCGTTCATACATCATTCACTCGTTCGTACATCATTCACTCGTTCATACATCATTCACTCGTTCGTACATCATTCACTCGTTCATACATCATTCACTCGTTCGTACATCATTCACTCGTTCATACATCATTCGCTCATTCGTACATCATTCACTTGTTCATACATCATTCGCTTGTTCCATAATTCACTTGTTCATACATAATTCACTTGTTCATACATAATTCGCTCGTTCATACATCATTCGCTTGTTCATACATAATTCGCTTGTTCGTACATAATTCACTTGTTCATACATCATTCGCTCGTTCATACATAATTCACTTGTTCATACATAATTCACTTGTTCATACATAATTCACTTGTTCATACATCATTCGCTCGTTCATACATAATTCGCTCGTTCATACATAATTTGCTCGTTCATACATCATTCACTCGTTCATACATGACTCTGATGATTCACTCGTTCGTAAATGACTGATGATTCACTTATTTATCCCTGATTCACTCATTCATACATCATTCACTCATTCGTACGTCATTCACTCATTCTTACATTATTCACTCGTTCATACATCATTCACTCGTTCATACATCATTCACTCGTTTGTACATCATTCACTCGTTCATACATCATTCACTCGTTCGTACATCATTCACTCGTTCATACATCATTCACTCGTTCGTACATCATTCACTCGTTCATACATCATTCACTCGTTCGTACATCATTCACTCGTTCATACATCATTCACTCGTTCATACATCATTCACTCGTTCATACATCATTCACTCGTTCGTACATCATTCACTCGTCCGTACATCATTCACTCGTTCATACATCATTCACTCGTTCGTACATCATTCACTCGTTCGTACTTCATTCACTCGTTCATACATCATTCACTCGTTCGTACATCATTCACTCGTTCGTACATCATTCACTCGTTCGTACATCATTCACTCGTTCATACATCATTCACTCGTTCATACATCATTCACTCGTTCGTACATCATTCACTCGTTCGTACATCATTCACTCGTTCGTACATCATTCACTCGTTCGTACTTCATTCACTCGTTCATACATCATTCACTCGTTCGTACATCATTCACTCGTTCGTACATCATTCACTCGTTCATACATCATTCACTCGTTCGTACATCATTCACTCGTTCATACATCATTCACTCGTTCGTACATCATTCACTCGTTCATACATCATTCACTCGTTCGTACATCATTCACTCGTTCGTACATCATTCACTCGTTCGTACATCATTCACTCGTTCATACATCATTCACTCGTTCGTACATCATTCACTCGTTCATACATCATTCACTCGTTCGTACATCATTCACTCGTTCGTACATCATTCACTCGTTCATACATCATTCACTCGTTCGTACATCATTCACTCGTTCATACATCATTCACTCGTTCGTACATCATTCACTCGTCCGTACATCATTCACTCGTCCGTACATCATTCACTCGTACGTACATCATTCACTCGTTCATACATGACTGATGATTCACTCGTTCGTACATCATTCACTCGTTCGTACTTCATTCACTCGCTCGTACATCATTCACTCGTCCCTACATAATTCACTCGTTCGTACATCATTCACTCGTTCGTACATAATTCACTCGTTCGTACATCATTCACTCGTTCGTACATAATTCACTCGTCCGTACATCATTCACTCGTTCATACATCATTCACTCGTTCATACATAATTCACTCGTTCGTACATCATTCACTCGTTCGTACATCATTCACTCGTTCATACATCATTCACTCGTCCCTACATAATTCACTCGTTCGTACATCATTCACTCGTTCGTACATAATTCACTCGTTCGTACATCATTCACTCGTTCGTACATCATTCACTCGTCCCTACATAATTCACTCGTTCGTACATCATTCACTCGTTCGTACATAATTCACTCGTCCGTACATAATTCACTCGTTCGTACATCATTCACTCGTTCATACATCATTCACTCGTTCATACATCATTCACTCGTTCATACATCATTCACTCGTCCCTACATAATTCACTCGTTCGTACATCATTCACTCGTTCATACATCATTCACTCGTCCCTACATAATTCACTCGTTCGTACATCATTCACTCGTTCGTACATAATTCACTCGTCCGTACATAATTCACTCGTTCGTACATCATTCACTCGTTCATACATCATTCACTCGTTCATACATCATTCACTCGTTCATACATCATTCACTCGTTCATACATCATTCACTCGTTCATACATCATTCACTCGTTCATACATCATTCACTCGTCCCTACATAATTCACTCGTTCGTACATCATTCACTCGTTCGTACATCATTCACTCGTCCGTACATAATTCACTCGTTCGTACATCATTCACTCGTCCGTACATCATTCACTCGTCCGTACATAATTCACTCGTTCGTACATCATTCACTCGTTCGTACATCATTCACTCGTCCGTACTTCATTCACTCGTCCGTACATCATTCACTCGTTCGTACATAATTCACTCGCTCGTACATCATTCACTCGTTCGTACATAATTCACTCGCTCGTACATCATTCACTCGTTCGTACTTCATTCACTCGTTCGTACATCATTCACTCGTCCGTACATAATTCACTCGCTCGTACATCATTCACTCGTTCGTACTTCATTCACTCGTTCGTACATCATTCACTCGTTCGTACATAATTCACTCGCTCGTACATCATTCACTCGTTCGTACATAATTCACTCGCTCGTACATCATTCACTCGTTCGTACTTCATTCACTCGTTCGTACATCATTCACTCGTCCGTACATAATTCACTCCTCCGTACATCATTCACTCGTTCGTACTTCATTCACTCGTCCGTACATCATTCACTCATCCGTACATCATTCACTCGCTCGTACATCATTCACTCGTTCGTACATCATTCACTCGTCCGTACATAATTCACTCGTTCGTACATCATTCACTCGTTCGTACATCATTCACTCGTTCGTACTTCATTCACTCGTCCGTACATCATTCACTCGTCCGTACATAATTCACTCGCTCGTACATCATTCACTCGTTCGTACATCATTCACTCGTCCGTACATCATTCACTCGTCCGTACATCATTCACTCGTCCGTACATAATTCACTCGTCCGTACATCATTCACTCGTCCCTACATCATTCACTCGTTCGTACATCATTCACTCGTCCGTACATAATTCACTCGTTCATACATAATTCACTCGTTCGTACATCATTCACTCGTTCGTACATCATTCACTCGTCCGTACATCATTCACTCGTCCCTACATAATTCACTCGTTCGTACATCATAGATAGATAGATAGATAGATAGACTTTATTGTCTGTCCCAACAGAGACAGAAATTCTCCTTTGACAAGGCTCAAACAACAATAAACACCACTTACATTAAAAACACAGAGAGTGCAGTAGGCCTACATTAAAAGAGGACTGTTAAAAACAACAGCTTCTAAAAATGGGGGTTCTATTTGATTTTGTTCAGAATGGTTATTGCAGAGGGAATGAAGGATTTTTTGTAGATGTTTTTCCGGGCCAGAGGGACTTTGTAGCGTCTTCCTGATGGCAGTAACTGGAAGGAGTGGTGGAGGGGGTGAGAGGGGTCATCTGTGATCAGGGTGGCTCTCCTGATCACAGAGTGGTTATACAGTTCGGAGAGGGTAGTTTGTGGTGAACCGATTATTTTGCTGGCCTGATTAACGATGCGGGAGAGTTTGGTTTTGTGTTTGGTGGTGAGGGAGTTGTACCAGGATGAGATGTTAAAAGTGAGGATGGATTCAATAAGTGATTTGTAAACCAGAGTTAAAATATGTTTGCTGACATGAAACATCCTTAGTTTCCTCATCAGGTGGAGTCTCTGTTGTGCTTTTTTGTAAACAGAGTCAGCATGATGTGAGAAACAGAGACGGGTGTCAATCTCTGTTCCCAGATATTTAAAGGACTGAACCTGCTCTACAAGCTGACCCTGGATTGTGAGCGGTTGGAAGAAAGGTGATGGGGTTTTTTCCCTGCCCCCACAGCACAACTCCTTAGTCTTTGTGATGTTAAGCTCCAGTGAGTCTTCACCAAATGTCTTGACCAGGTTGTTGACTGCCTGCTGGTATTGGGTCAGAGCAGTGGTGTTAGTCAGTTGTGCAACCAGGGCCATGTCATCTGCATACTTAAAAAGTGTCATTCCTTCACTGTTGCAGGAGATGTTGTTTGTGTAAACAGAGAAGAGAATGGGAGATAAAACACAACCCTGGGGAAGACCTGTGTTTAAAACCAATTTACTGGAATTAAAACCATTTAAAAACACCTGTTGTGGTCTTTCATGTAAAAAACTCTCAATCCATAAAACCAGTGTGGGGTGGACATGAAGGTCCCAGAGGCGGCGCAACAGAGTGTCTGTGTGTCCAGTATTAAAAGCAGAGGAAAAATCCATAAATAAAATCCTAGTGTGGGGGTGTGCAGAGTCAAGATGTTTGGTGACAGTGTCTAAAAGTGTGAGACTTGCATCCTCTACACCACGTTTTGCTTTATAGGCAAATTGTAGGGGATCAAGTTTGTTTGACACCATTTTAGACAGATGGTCACACACTACTCTCTCCATACATTTACACAACACAGACGTCAGGGCCACCGGTCTGTAGTCCTTAAGGTCCTTAGCATGTGTCTTTTTTGGGATTGGGATAATGGTGGATTCCTTCCACTGGTTGGGGACACACCCAGAATCCAAAAGAAGCTGAAACAGTCTGGTGAGAACCCCACCTAGCTGGGTGGAGCATTCCTTGAGCACCCTACCTCTAAGCCTGTCAGGGCCAGAGGCCTTATGCGGGTTGACTCTGTGCAGGATGGTGGTCACCAGTTGTTCATTAATAGTGAGGGCTTGGTGGGGGGAACTCGAGGTTGGGCAGATCCAGTTGGTTGGTGTGTTGCTGCTGCTGCTGCTGCTGCTGTTGTCAAAACGGGTGAAGAAGATGTTGAGCTCTTCTGCAAAGGAGCTAGAGTCTGGGCAGTTAACCAATGCAGGTTTGGGGTCTCTTCCCATCATGGTGTTTAAACCCTGCCACGCCTCCCTTGCATTTCCAGAGGTTAATTTCTGCTCCACTTTGTTTTTGTAGTTGATCTTAGCCAGCCTAGCCATCCTTCTGAACTCTTTCTCTAGTTCCTTTACCCTCAGATTGTCTCTTTGTAAAAAAGCCCTTTTCTTTTGGACCAGGCAGATTTTCATGTCCCTTGTAACCCATTTTTTGTTGTTTGGATGAATGGTTATTTGTTTCGTTGTAGTGACAGTGTCCTCACAGAATGTAATGTAAGAGGTAAGTACATCTGTCAACATGTTGGGATCACTGCCGCAGTCATTAAAAAACAAATCCCAGTCAGTCAGTTCAAAACAACCTTTTAGTGATTCAGTTGCTTCTTTATTCCAGATTCTGATGTTTTTTTCATTCGTCCCTACATAATTCACTCGTCCGTACATCATTCACTCGTTCATACATCATTCACTCGTTCATACATCATTCACTCGTTCATACATAATTCACTCGTTCGTACATCATTCACTCGTTCATACATCATTCACTCGTTCGTACATCATTCACTCGTCCGTACATCATTCACTCGTCCGTACATCATTCACTCGTTCGTACTTCATTCATTCGTTCGTACTTCATTCACTCGTCCGTACATCATTCACTCGTCCGTACATCATTCACTCGTCCGTACATCACTCACTCTTCGTACATCATTCACTCGTTCGTACATCATTCACTCGTTCGTACTTCATTCACTCGTTCGTACATCATTCAGTCATTCATACATCATTCATTCGTTCGTACTTCATTCAGTCATTCATACCTCATTCACTCGTTCGTACTTCATTCACTCGTTCGTACTTCATTCACTCGTCCGTACTTCATTCACTCGTCCGTACATCATTCACTCGTCCGTACATCATTCAGTCATTCGTACATCATTCACTCGTTCGTACATCATTCAGTCATTCGTACATCATTCACTCGTCCGTACATCATTCACTCGTTCGTACATCATTCACTCGTTCGTACTTCATTCACTCGTCCGTACATCATTCACTCGTCCGTACATCATTCACTCTTCGTACATCATTCACTCGTTCGTACTTAATTCATTCGTTCGTACTTCATTCACTCGTCCGTACATCATTCACTCGTCCGTACATCATTCACTCTTCGTACATCATTCACTCGTTCGTACATCATTCACTCGTTCGTACTTCATTCACTCGTTCGTACTTCATTCACTCGTTCGTACATCATTCAGTCATTCATACATCATTCATTCGTTCGTACTTCATTCACTCGTTCGTACTTCATTCACTCGTTCGTACTTCATTCACTCGTTCGTACATCATTCAGTCATTCATACATCATTCATTCGTTCGTACTTCATTCACTCGTTCGTACTTCATTCACTCGTTCGTACTTCATTCACTCGTCCGTACATCATTCACTCGTTCATACATCATTCACTCGTTCATACATCATTCACTCGTTCATACATAATTCACTCGTTCGTACATCATTCACTCGTTCATACATCATTCACTCGTTCGTACATCATTCACTCGTCCGTACATCATTCACTCGTCCGTACATCATTCACTCGTTCGTACATCATTCACTCGTCCGTACATCATTCACACGTTCGTACTTCATTCATTCGTTCGTACTTCATTCACTCGTCCGTACATCATTCACTCGTCCGTACATCATTCACTCGTCCGTACATCACTCACTCTTCGTACATCATTCACTCGTTCGTACATCATTCACTCGTTCGTACTTCATTCACTCGTTCGTACATCATTCAGTCATTCATACATCATTCATTCGTTCGTACTTCATTCAGTCATTCATACCTCATTCACTCGTTCGTACTTCATTCACTCGTTCGTACTTCATTCACTCGTCCGTACTTCATTCACTCGTCCGTACATCATTCACTCGTCCGTACATCATTCAGTCATTCGTACATCATTCACTCGTTCGTACATCATTCAGTCATTCGTACATCATTCACTCGTCCGTACATCATTCACTCGTTCGTACATCATTCACTCGTTCGTACTTCATTCACTCGTCCGTACATCATTCACTCGTCCGTACATCATTCACTCGTCCGTACATCATTCACTCGTCCGTACATCATTCAGTCATTCGTACATCATTCACTCGTTCGTACATCATTCAGTCATTCGTACATCATTCACTCGTCCGTACATCATTCACTCGTTCGTACCTCATTCACTCGTTCGTACTTCATTCACTCGTCCGTACATCATTCAGTCATTCGTACATCATTCACTCGTTCGTACATCATTCAGTCATTCGTACATCATTCACTCGTCCGTACATCATTCACTCGTTCGTACATCATTCACTCGTTCGTACTTCATTCACTCGTCCGTACATCATTCACTCGTCCGTACATCATTCACTCTTCGTACATCATTCACTCGTTCGTACTTAATTCATTCGTTCGTACTTCATTCACTCGTCCGTACATCATTCACTCGTCCGTACATCATTCACTCTTCGTACATCATTCACTCGTTCGTACATCATTCACTCGTTCGTACTTCATTCACTCGTTCGTACATCATTCAGTCATTCATACATCATTCATTCGTTCGTACTTCATTCACTCGTTCGTACTTCATTCACTCGTTCGTACTTCATTCACTCGTTCGTACATCATTCAGTCATTCATACCTCATTCACTCGTTCGTACTTCATTCACTCGTTCGTACTTCATTCACTCGTTCGTACATCATTCACTCGTTCGTACCTCATTCACTCGTTCGTACATCATTCACACGTTCGTACCTCATTCACTCGTTCGTACCTCATTCACTCGTTCGTACATCATTCACTCGTTCGTACATCATTCACACGTTCGTACATCATTCACTCGTTCGTACCTCATTCACTCGTTCGTACATCATTCACTCGTTCGTACTTCATTCACTCGTTCGTACATCATTCACTCGTTCGTACCTCATTCACTCGTTCGTACATCATTCACTCGTTCGTACTTCATTCACTCGTTCGTACCTCATTCACTCGTCCGTACATCATTCACTCTTCGTACATCATTCAGTCGTTCGTACATCATTCACTCGTTCGTACTTCATTCACTCGTCCGTACATCATTCACTCTTCGTACATCATTCACTCGTTCGTACTTAATTCATTCGTTCGTACTTCATTCACTCGTCCGTACATCATTCACTCGTCCGTACATCATTCACTCGTCCGTACATCATTCACTCTTCGTACATCATTCACTCGTTCGTACATCATTCACTCGTTCGTACTTCATTCACTCGTTCGTACATCATTCAGTCATTCATACATCATTCATTCGTTCGTACTTCATTCACTCGTTCGTACTTCATTCACTCGTTCGTACTTCATTCACTCGTTCGTACATCATTCAGTCATTCATACCTCATTCACTCGTTCGTACTTCATTCACTCGTTCGTACTTCATTCACTCGTTCGTACATCATTCACTCGTTCGTACCTCATTCACTCGTTCGTACATCATTCACACGTTCGTACCTCATTCACTCGTTCGTACCTCATTCACTCGTTCGTACATCATTCACTCGTTCGTACATCATTCACACGTTCGTACATCATTCACTCGTTCGTACCTCATTCACTCGTTCGTACATCATTCACTCGTTCGTACTTCATTCACTCGTTCGTACATCATTCACTCGTTCGTACCTCATTCACTCGTTCGTACCTCATTCACTCGTTCGTACATCATTCACTCGTTCGTACCTCATTCACTCGTTCGTACATCATTCACTCGTTCGTACTTCATTCACTCGTTCGTACATCATTCACACGTTCGTACCTCATTCACTCGTTCGTACCTCATTCACTCGTTCGTACATCATTCACTCGTTCGTACATCATTCACACGTTCGTACATCATTCACTCGTTCGTACCTCATTCACTCGTTCGTACATCATTCACTCGTTCGTACATCATTCACTCGTTCGTACCTCATTCACTCGTTCGTACATCATTCACTCGTTCGTACCTCATTCACTCGTTCGTACATCATTCACTCGTCCGTACATCATTCACTCTTCGTACATCATTCACTCGTTCGTACTTCATTCACTCGTCCGTACATCATTCACTCGTCCGTACATCATTCACTCGTCCGTACATCATTCACTCGTCCGTACATCATTCACTCGTTCGTACATCATTCACTCGTTCGTACTTCATTCACTCGTTCGTACATCATTCAGTCATTCATACATCATTCATTCGTTCGTACTTCATTCACTCGTTCGTACTTCATTCACTCGTTCGTACTTCATTCACTCGTTCGTACATCATTCAGTCATTCATACCTCATTCACTCGTTCGTACTTCATTCACTCGTTCGTACTTCATTCACTCGTTCGTACATCATTCACTCGTTCGTACCTCATTCACTCGTTCGTACATCATTCACACGTCCGTACATAATTCACTCGTTCGTACATCATTCACTCGTTCATACATAATTCACTGGTTCATACATAATTCACTTGTTCTTATATCATTTACTCGTTCGTACATCATTTACTCGTTCGTACATCATTCACTCGTCCGTACATCATTCACTTGTTCGTACATCATTCACACGTCCGTACATCATTCACTCGTTCGTACATGACTCTGATGATTCACTTATTCATCCCTGATTCACTCGTTCATGTCTTGTGTGTCTGCAGGGGGTCAGGTGTTCTCGTGGGGTCAGAACCGGTTCGGGCAGCTCGGGTTGGGGTCAAATGGTCAAAGTATTTCCACGCCTCAGGTCGTCCAGTCTCTACACGGTGTTCCTTTTGCTCAGATATCAGCAGGGGGCGCTCACAGCTTCGCCCTCACTCTGTCGGGTGCCGTGTTCGGGTGGGGGCGCAACAAGTTTGGTCAGCTCGGACTGAACGATACTAACGGTGAGTGCTTAACCTTTGACCTCTATATAATAAATATATATTCATATGATCACTATTAATAAGAGACAGATATTTATGTTATTTATAATTTGTTTACGTGCTTTTCTTTCAGATCGCTGTTTTCCGACTCAGTTGAAGTCGCTCCGCTCTCAGAGAGTGATCTACGTCTCGTGTGGTGAGGATCACACGGCGGCGCTCACTAAGTTAAGTTTTCACTCTTTCTCTGATTGGACGAGATTCATTCATGATTTAATGAAACATTTATTTTTCTTTCATCTCGCTTGATTTAATTAACGATTACGTCCAGCTTGGTCTTTCGCCGACCTGCAGTCAGAATATTAAAGTAGATCGTTTGTTGGCGTTCCTCTGTGTTAAAACCTTCGTAATGTCCTCCCGATTGCCATACACCTTTTGTCCTCCGGGGTCAAAAATGACCGTCTGGTTTGACTGTAATTTAAAGCATTTTAGTATAAATTGTCAATCAATTCTGTCACCTTTAGTCTTACTTCAGTCTAACACATTACCACACATTTTTCCTTTTGTTTTGGAATTTATGGCCAATAGACCTCGTTTACATAAAAGTATGGCCTGTTGTGGAAATAAAATGAAACAATGAATTATTATTATTTTTTTTTTTGAATATTTTTATTAACAGTAAAGCATCACATCTTCATCTTAATCATAAATTACATAGATTTTACTTTTTCCCCCACAAACACAAAATAAACACATTTGCCCTCTAACAACATCCCACCCCATCAGCACATTCCTACAGACTTGTATACAAGGCACAGCACAGTCTTAAATCACTGAGTTAACAACATGGCAAATCAGACACAAAGCAAACAGAGATACACACAGTGAGTAGATCTATACAGACAACAGAGCCTCTCCTTATCTTTCAACTATCACTCCTTGGTCTAGGAAGCACCCTCCAGAATACATTACATATTCTTGGCCCCACATAATCAAAAAACGGAGTCCATATATGATGAAATATTCCAATTTTCCCTCTGGACCAATATGTCAAATACTCCATGGGAAGCAGGTCAAATATAACCTTGTGCCAGTCTGAGAGGGTTGGTGGCTTTTGTGAGATCCATTTAAGTAATAAACTTTTGCGTGCAGCATAGGTTAACACATTCAGTAGTTTTTGATTATGGGTGCCCTTGATTTGTGGATGTGGCATCCCTAACAGAAGGCATACTGGGTCCATTCTCAAATCCTTGTTAAAAACCACATTCAACTTTGAAACAATTTTCCCCCAGTAATCCTGTATATGCACACAAGACCACACAGTATGTATAAAGCTACCGATCTCCTTACTACACTTAGTACACATAGCTGTCTTTTGAGGGTCCATCCTATTTCTAAGCTGAGGCGATATCTGAAGGCGGTGTAGCAGCCTAAATTGTAATTCTTTTGCTCTGTTACATATTGATATGTTATTAGCATAGTGCCATATACCTAACCCAGTGGCCTCATCAATTTCCACCCCAAGATCCTGAGCCCATGTTTGTAGAACCGCATCATTGACTTTACTGGACTTATAAAGGGCCTGGTAGCAACGTCCTGTTACAAACCTATTGCTGCTCATTTTAAACAGCAATTCCTCAATTGGTGACATTTCTAGGCTGAACTTAGACCCAGTATGATTGTGCAAAAAGCTTCTTACTTGCAGAAACCTAAAAAAATGTGTTCGAGGGAGTCTATATTTCAGTCTTAGTTGGTCAAACGACATGATTTTGTCCCCGTCAAATATGTCCTTTAGGATTTTTATACCTGCATTTTCCCACAAAGAAAACCCCTCATCCGACATTCCTGGTGGAAAGTCTATATTCTTCCGTATTGGAGTGATTGCTGACACAACGCCTGTTCTCTTCTCCCATTTTCTAATTAAGTCCCACACTTTCAGTGTAAATTTAACAATAACATTTTCATCTACAACCTCTAATGCTTTTTTATTCAAGACAAATGGGAGACTGGCTAGTGTTAACGGTTTGCCCATATTAAAAGCTTCAATATCTAACCAGACAGATTCTGAATCATTTTGTATCCAATCGACCAGATAGCGAAACTGAGAAGCAAGTTGATATAGCCTGACGTTCGGGACTGCCATCCCTCCCCGATCTACCGGTAATTGGAGCTTTGTAAACTTAAGTCGCGGTTTCTTACGGTTCCAAATGAAAGTCCTAAACCAACTATTTATTGTCTTAACAGTGTTACTGTTCAGCAGGATCGGAATCATTTGGAATTGGTAGAGCAGCCTGGGCAATATATTCATTTTGATCAGAGCTACCCTACCCAGCATTGACAGTGGAAGAGATACCCATCTTTCTAGGTCATCGTGAATGCGTTTTAGGAGAGGTTGAAAATTGGCTTTATACATTTTTTGAAGTATCGGAGTGATAAATATACCAAGATAAACAAAACCTTGTGTTGCCCATCGGAACGGGGATACTCCAGGAGAAAGAGTATAATGCACTTGCCCCAACGGCATTGCCTCAGACTTACTGAAATTTATTTTATATCCAGAAAATTCACTAAATTGTTTAATGATACTCAAGGTTGAAGTGATAGATACTTCCGGCTGGGTAATAAATAACAAAACATCGTCCGCATATAATGAGATCCTATGTTGTTTGTGGTTAATACATATGCCATGAATATCCGGGTGGGTCCTGATAGCCTCGGCTAACGGCTCTATCGCGATAGCGAACAGCAAAGGCGAGATGGGGCAGCCTTGCCTTGTGCCTCTTCCCAGAGAAAAATATGGAGAACATTTATTGTTTGTAATAACAGCCCCTAATGGTTTGTGGTAAAGCAGTTGTATCCAGTCAATAAACTGTTTGCCCAGACCAAATTCTTTAAGTGTGAAGAACAAAAAGTTCCATTCTATGCGGTCAAACGCTTTCTCCGCATCCAACGAAACCACTAGACCCTTAAGATTGTTATTTTGACACAACTGAATAATGTTGAGCAGCCTTCTAACATTATTACAGGAGTTCCTCCCAGCAATGAATCCTGTTTGATCTTTGTTAATAATATGTGGAAGGACTTTCTCCAGCCTTAAAGCCAGTATTTTAGATAAAAGCTTGACATCTACATTTAACAGGCTGATAGGTCGATAAGAAGAACATTCCTCCTCTGGCCTACCCTTCTTCAGAATCAGGCTAATGTTTGCTTCTGTGAGTGTTCTTGGAAGAGAGCCTGTCTTCAAAGAGTGATTAAACATGTTCAGGAGTGGTTTTACTAACAAAGGTCTAAATCTTTTATAGAATTCAACACTGAAGCCATCAGGGCCCGGTGCCTTTCCTGATTGCATCATGCCTACAGCTCCAGATATTTCCTCTAATGTCAGAGAGCGGTTCAGTTCTGTCTTCTGCCCGTCGTTGGGCTTAGGAATGGTTAACTTGGAGAAAAAACTCTCCATCAATTTTGAAGCCCCTGCTGGCTGTTCGCTGGTGTACAGTCTTTCATAATAGTCTGCAAAAACTTTATTTATGTTGTTGGTATCCAGTTTAACCTGGCCAGAAGCATCCTTGATTGAGGATATGTTTTGAGAGTCAGTCCTTCTCTTTACTAAATTAGCCAAATACTTACTGGGTTTATTACCGAATTCATATAATTTTTGCTTTGACAATCTTATATTGTACTCCGCTGTACGAGTTAATAATGAGTTAAGTGTTGCCCTCGCAGCTAGAGTCGCTTGTAGGTTAGCTTCAGATGGGTCCTGATTATATGCACTCTCGCATTCAGATAAATGCAATTCTAGTTTCCTCTGTTCTTCTAGATTCTTCCGTTTTCTGCTCTTCCCATATGATATAATTAAGCCCCGAGAATATGCCTTACATGTCTCCCATAAAGTGGAGGGAGATACATCTGGTGTATTGTTTATAGAATAAAACACTTCAAACTCCGTTTGAAAATAAGAAATAAAATTTGGGTCACTCAACAAATGTGCATTAAATCTCCACTTCTTTGAGCATTGTCGGGCTTCTCCATGTGAAATGTTTAAATAGACAGGCGCATGATCCGATATCGTAATGCTGCCAATATTACAAGACTGAACAGAATACAACATTGCCTTAGGGACAAACATGTAGTCGATTCTGGAGCTGCTTTTGTGCGCTCCGGAGAAGAATGTAAATTCCTTGTTGCCAGGATTTAGTGTTCGCCATACGTCCAGAAAACCCAACTCCTTACATGTATCAGCCGTTGTTCTTGCCCGTTTAGAAGGATTAGTTTTTTCTCCTGGCAGTTTATCTATTTGAGGGTCAAGTATACAGTTAAGGTCCCCGCCAACAACTGACTGTGCACAATCCAGTTCTGCCAGCTCCGAGAAAGCCTTTGTGACAAGATCAGGAGCATGTCCTGGCGGAAAATAGATATTTAAAATTGATATATTTTCATTAAACAGACGTCCCTTTATTATAACATATCTCCCCGCATTGTCTTTGGTACAAGATTCTAGTGTGAATGAAAGTCTTTTGTTAATAAGGATACAAACTCCTCTACTGTTAGAGGTAAAGGATGAAAAAAACACTTGTCCGACCCATTCTCGCTTGAGCTTTTCATGTTCTATATCTTTAAGATGCGTTTCTTGAAGTAGCGCTATATCAACCTCCTCTTTTTTAAGGTATGACAGTATTTTTTTCCTTTTAACAGGATGATGTATGCCCCTAATATTCCAAGTGCAAATTTTAAGTAGAGAATTTGTCATCATTGCCCCATTATTTTAATTGAAGCTAGGAGAGGTTGTTGTCCTGACCCTGTATCTATGTTACTATCCATAACCTACCCTACCCTGTATATCAGACCTGTTGGTAAGTAAACAAAAGTGCTGTGCTGTCACAACCCCACTAAACAACCCCTGAACAAAACTATATACACACATACTAACCCCATGAGCAAAAGAACAAAGCAATTTCAAGAACATAAAAAAGGTGAGAACCTCCACTTCAGAAGAGAAACCCTTAAGTCTAGGTACTCTTAACCCTACTCTGGATGCGTATATGGTGTATCAGAGTCCGCAAAATCAAGTGCAATCAGGCATTTAATCAGCCCATTATGTATTAGGTAATAGAAGTCCGGTTTAAAACCTCCCATCTTAATAATACAAACATATTTCTTTGGATAGCCACAAAAGGGAAATAAAAAACAGTAATTGAATCATCTAACCGAATAGCAAGAGGCTTCCATGTCCTTTCATAAATTAAACTAAAACTAAAACCAGAAAAAAAGTGGCATCTTCCACTAAAGATAACATATCCTATATTTAAGATCTAACAAAAAGAGATACAGACATGAATGGGTAGTCTGTACTGCCACATAGTGGTGTTATCAACATGAGTCAGTGTGAAGACACTATTACCCGTTTTCGGCCGCCCACGGCCCTTTCCGTTCATTGTTGGACGTTTTCAATATTTAGACACTCCTCGTATATTACTAGCAAAGACCAATTTCCTTCCGCGGTGAATCGCCGTCAGCTCTTTTCCACACAACAGTTTTAACAAAATATACAGGAACAGAAGTAAACACATTTTTTTTTTTTTTTTTTTTTTCTCCAGCCGGGAGTGTCCTGGTGGCGTTTTTAACACAAAATTAACTGAACGTCCATAAACACTGCAAACATCCACTACTCACGCTTATCCGTCAGGTGTATTTGCCTCCCCCAGGGTGTTTATAAATGCCATCGCCGCCTCGGGCTTGTCAAAAGACTTTGTAGTATTGTTTACAGTGATTCTCAAGGAAGCAGGATAATTAATGCCGTAGCTGTGTAGCCCGATCGATTGGAGCCTTTTCCTTGCCTCGTCAAAAGCCCGTCGCTTTCTCTGGGTTCCGTTGGAGAAGTCCTGGAAGAAGAAGATCTTGTTTCCCTCGAAATGTACATTTTTCGCCCTTCTGGCTGCCTCCAGCACCCGTGCCCGGTCGCCGAAATGATGGAACCTCACAATCATGACGCGGGGATAAGGCTTCCGAGACCCGGCCCCTTTCCACGCCGGTCCCGACACTCAGTGCGCCCTCTCAAGCTTAATTTTTCCGGCCTTGGTGGTGAGAGCCAGGACTTTGGGGATCCATGACTCCATGAAGGTTAACGCCGAGCTGCCCTCTGAGGATTCTGGCAAGCCAACAATTCTGAGATTTTTGCGTCTGCCTCTGTCCTCCTGGTCATCAAGGCGCTCCTGCAGCGACGCAACGGCTTTTTCCAGGTACAACACACGCTGCTCTGTCTCAACATTTGCGTCCTCCACAGCTGAAATACGATGTTCGGCTTCGTCGACCCGCTTACTTGTTTCCTGCAGTTCCTTCGCTATGTCTCCAATTGTCTGAAGAAATGAGTCAAATTTCGCTTCCATCACGCCTGAGATTTTTTCCGTGATTGCGGTCATGGCTTTGGCCATTGCAGGGCTCAGCTGTTCCGACTCTGTCGTCTCCGCTACGCCATCTTGCGCTTTGTCAGCATTGCTAGCCAAAGTGTGCTTCTTTTCCTGAGTCTTCTTAGCGGTTTTGGAAGCCATTTTAACAAGCGAATTTCCCCAGCACTGCTCCAGGGACATCCCATAAACTTCTGACAATGTATAAAACTAGTTTGGGCTGCAACAGAAGTAAAAAATCAGGATATTTGCACTGAAACTGCGGGAGCTCTCGCCGCGCGCTGTCACCCGGTCCGCATCACCGGAAGTTCCCTCACAATGAATTATTTTGACTTTATATCATTTTGACTATTTGACTTATCACAGAGTCGTATAGGTTTATGTCTAGGTATACGTTTAGTGAGGATGCTTTTTTTGAATCATTTGAATGTTTTGAATGGCAGCAAATAATCACACCAGCTGTCCTCTGGGGTCAAAATGACCCCGTCTGGTTTGACCGTCATTTAAAGAATATAAAGTCCCAATTCTGTGTCACACCTTTAGTAACGACTTCATTCAAACACATGAACACCATTTCTTTATTCCATTTGAAATGTAAGGCCAATAAGAGCTCATTTACAGTCTGCATGCGAGGCAGGTAGTAATGGTGTGATATGTGCAAATGTATGCATTGCATTTTTGGCACGTTCTCCATGTTTTGAGATCACTCCGGCGAGGGCAGAATCTGCGCCTCTTTTTTGGGTGATGGTCCAGGAGGGGCAGCTGGGCGAAGCTGCTGCAGAGGCCAAAGAGACACACCTGCTAGTTTAACTAGTGGACGCTGAGGCACTTATTCGTTTACTTGTAAACTGTATGGGCCTTTACTAGTAAACTAAAAACTGCTCTCAGGGTGACTAGTTGACATTTCTGAGCCTCACTAGTTACCTTTTAGATATTTTCCACCGTACTAGTTAACATGTAGGAATTTTTGCTGTCTACTAGTTTACTAGTAAATCTTTCAACATTCTACATGAAACTAATGCAGACAAAGACCTCACTAGTGCAGCTGACTGAGCTTTGTTGTTGTAACTATTGTTTGACCCCACACATCAAAGATGTTTTAGAAAGCAGTACGGTGTGACACTTTGTGCAGCGGGCTCTATTTGACCCCAGAGGACAACAGACGTTATTACATTCAATAAAACACCCATACTTCAATCACATCATGAATCATGAAGAGCATAGTATCGAACAACCCCCATTACTTTCAGACTATTTACTGAATAAAAAACATATTTGACGGCAAAAGATTTACTTTGGGGTCAGAAAGGACCCCAGGACAACACGAGGAGACAAACACACACACACGCACACACACACACACACGCACACACACACACACACTTCCTGTCTGTCTTCACCTGTCAGATCTAATAAAGACAAATAAACAACAATAGAAAAGAATGCTAATGCTAACAGGCTTACCCGTGCTGCTCATTCACAGGAAGGAGGCGTGTTTACATTCGGAGCGGGAGGATACGGGCAGCTCGGACATAACTCCACCAACCATGAGATCAACCCCAGGAAGGTGTTTGAGCTGATGGGAAACGTGGTCACTCAGATTTCATGTGGAAGGTAGAGATGATCGTGACCTCTGATCTCACCTGGATCAAAGGTTAAAGGTCAAATTAATAATAATAAGAGCCACAAGGTGAGATTTCTCTGACTTTATATATCTGCACTTGAAGGCAGCACACCTTGTCGTTCACGCCGTCTTTGGGAAAGATGGACTCGTTCGGACTCGGGGGGAACGGGCAGCTTGGCACTCGCTCTACCTGCAACAGAAAAAGCCCCGCCCCCGTCAAAGGGCCCTGGGTGTCCTCACCTGCTTTTACGGATTCAGGTGAGACGTGCATCACGCTGCATGGGTTTATGACGATAACTTGAATATATCAAAATCTGTTTCTGATTCTTTTTAACTTTGAAACACACACTGACAAATCAAACGGTACAACAAACAACTTCAGTTTCTCACCTACAGCTCAGATACCTGGCATACCGTATATGTTTTAGTCCAGAGAATGATTACCTGTAACCACATCAGCATGCCGTGAAGATGGTTCTAGGATCTGAGCATGTAAAGGGGACGCTCAGTTCCAATGTATCTAAAGAAAGGCTTCCACATTTCAAAACAATCCTTAAATTTACATGAATTGAATCTACATGTTAGATATTTCACAGGAATGAGGTCAACGGTTAGTTTATGTTATCCTGGGACTGTTGGTGGGGTATTATCAATCCATCTTAGAAATACGTAAGGATAGTGAACCTGAGCCCTTAACCTGAGGACTGGTAACCTAAGGATTCTATATCTATCTAGATATAGAATCAGTGTGGATAGATATAGAATCAGTGTAGATAGATATAGAATCAGTGTGGATAGATATAGAATCAGTGTGGATAGATATAGAATCAGTGTAGATAGATATAGAATCAGTGTGGATAGATATAGAATCAGTGTGGATAGATATAGAATCAGTGTGGCTAGATATAGAATCAGTGTAGATAGATATAGAATCAGTGTGGATAGATATAGAATCAGTGTGGATAGATATAGAATCAGTGTAGATAGATATAGAATCAGTGTGGATAGATATAGAATCAGTGTGGATAGATATAGAATCAGTGTGGCTAGATATAGAATCAGTGTAGATAGATATAGAATCAGTGTGGCTAGATATAGAATCAGTGTAGATAGATATAGAATCAGTGTAGATAGATATAGAATCAGTGTGGATAGATATAGAATCAGTGTAGATAGTTTCTATATCTATCCATACTGATCATTATTAATCCATTCAGATTTAATCTAATAGTTGGAACAGCTAACCCTCTCAACAGGACTCTGGAACTGAACCAGCTCTTCACCCGTTTGATAGTTTTAGTACTGAGGTGGTTCTCAGGTGGTTCACAGGTGGTTCTCAGTTGGTTCACAGGTGGTTCACAGGTGGTTCACAGGTGGTTTACAGGTGGTTCTCAGGTGGTTCACAGGTGGTTCTCAGTTGGTTCACAGGTGGTTCACAGGTGGTTTACAGGTGGTTCACAGGTGGTTCACAGGTGGTTCACAGGTGGTTCTCAGGTGGTTCACAGTTGGTTCACAGGTGGTTCACAGGTGGTTCTCAGTTGGTTCACAGGTGGTTCACAGGTGGTTCACAGGTGGTTCACAGGTGGTTCACAGGTGGTTTACAGGTGGTTCACAGGTGGTTCACAGGTGGTTTACAGGTGGTTCACAGGTGGTTCACAGGTGGTTCACAGGTGGTTCACAGGTGGTTCTCAGGTGGTTCACAGTTGGTTCACAGGTGGTTCACAGTTGGTTCACAGGTGGTTCACAGGTGGTTCACAGGTGGTTCTCAGGTGGTTCTCAGGTGGTTCACAGTTGGTTTACAGGTGGTTCACAGGTGGTTCACAGGTGGTTCACAGGTGGTTCTCAGGTGGTTCACAGGTGGTTCACAGGTGGTTCACAGTTGGTTTACAGGTGGTTCTCAGTTGGTTCACAGGTGGTTCACAGGTGGTTCACAGGTGGTTCACAGGTGGTTCTCAGGTGGTTCACAGTTGGTTTACAGGTGGTTCACAGGTGGTTCACAGGTGGTTCACAGGTGGTTCACAGGTGGTTCTCAGGTGGTTCACAGTTGGTTCACAGGTGGTTCACAGGTGGTTCACAGGTGGTTCACAGGTGGTTCTCAGGTGGTTCTCAGGTGGTTCACAGTTGGTTTACAGGTGGTTCACAGGTGGTTCACAGGTGGTTCTCAGGTGGTTCACAGGTGGTTCACAGTTGGTTTACAGGTGGTTCTCAGTTGGTTCACAGGTGGTTCTCAGTTGGTTCACAGGTGGTTCACAGGTGGTTCACAGGTGGTTCACAGGTGGTTCACAGGTGGTTCACAGTTGGTTTACAGGTGGTTCTCAGTTGGTTCACAGGTGGTTCACAGTTGGTTCACAGGTGGTTCACAGGTGGTTCTCAGGTGGTTCTCAGGTGGTTCACAGTTGGTTTACAGGTGGTTCACAGGTGGTTCACAGGTGGTTTACAGGTGGTTTACAGGTGGTTTACAGGTGGTTCACAGGTGGTTCTCAGTAGGACTGTGACAAAATATCGGTATGGCGAACTATCGCGATATTTAATTTGAAGATGGATAATCGATGCGCTCTCGCCGCATATCGGTTTTTTCTGAAGTTATTATCAAAGCATAGCCGCTATAAACTTGCCTCCGTAGTGAGTCGAGTCACATGCTGCAGGTTATGCTCCCACAGACGTGTCTCCCCCATGGTCTCCCCCTCCCCTTTTGATCCGCAGCTGAGCGGGTCCAGCGGGATCTCCGCTGGACATGAAAACGAAACTTAAAGAGTTCGTCCGTTAAAGAACTCTATCCCGGTTATATACAACTGTTTGAGATTTCGCCAAACCGACAGGGCTCGAGAAACAGTTATCTGAAGAGTTTGAAAAGTTAAGGTTTGTAGCCTACTTCGGATGGCGACACAGCCAAACGTTTTAACGAGCTGGAGAGACGATCACAGTCTGCAGAGTCACACAGAGCGGAGCTCAGACAGTGAGTGATGGGAGATATAACCCCGGTGTTTAAACTGATGCTTCCGATGTTATTCTGCTCTCTCTTGTTTTTTACAAGTTACCAACAAGCCTCTCCACCTGAAGCTCACCTGTTGTGATAACGGAAACGAGAATTATGAGACGGAGGGAGGCGATCATATCCGCGACTCCGCGAGGTCCGGACCTCGGTGGTTTAAAAAAATGTTTGAATTAGTACAATCATTTATGTCTATGCATTGATTTCCATGCATACTGCTGTAACTTCTAAGTGATGTCAGTCAGCAGCTCTCTGTCCTCTCGTTCAGTGTGCATCATGCAGGTGAGAGTGAGTAACCATGGTGACTGTCTGTCTGTCAGTTAACGATGTCCCGCCCCCTCTATGAATAAAACTCTTCTAACAGTAAAACTTACTTTGACCATGTGTCCCAGAATGAACATATTCTGTATAATGTTAGAAGTCCTCATGTTTTTAAATGAATGATAACTGTGTGAATGTACCTGAACACTAAAATAGATTAAAGACACAAAAGAGGACACAATACTAAAACATTATTTTAAAGTGGAGCAGAAAACCCTCAAATTGTGCATACAAATTAATCAGAATGTAGAACAGACATTTCTGATGTTAAAAATGTTCAGGGGGAGACCCCCAGACCCCCAACAAAGACATTTTAAACAGACTAAACTTATCAAAATAGAAAATAGTGTCACTGTTTGTCAGACACCTAAAAACAAATCCTGTTTACAGTTATGTTGCACTAAAGTCTCATTGTTTTTGCACTATTGCTGTTTGTACTGTTAAATTATGCTGCAAAATATAAACTATGAAATTAATTTTTTGTTTGTTTTTGTTTGACCCTTATAAACACACAGATATATAGTAGGTTATTAAGAGCAATATATCGATAATCGCAGTATCGCCATATCGAGATATTATCGTTATCGTGAGCTATGTATCGCGTATCGTATCGCGAGGTACCCTTAGATTCCCAGCCCTAGTTCTCAGGTGGTTCACAGTTGGTTCTCAGGTGGTTCTCAGTTGGTTCACAGGTGGTTCACAGTTGGTTTACAGGTGGTTCTCAGGTGGTTCACAGGTGGTTTACAGGTGGTTCACAGGTGGTTCACAGTTGGTTTACAGGTGGTTCTCAGGTGGTTCACAGGTGGTTTACAGGTGGTTCTCAGGTGGTTCACAGTTGGTTTACAGGTGGTTCTCAGGTGGTTCACAGGTGGTTCACAGGTGGTTCTCAGTTGGTTCACAGGTGGTTCACAGGTGGTTCACAGGTGGTTCACAGGTGGTTCTCAGTTGGTTCACAGGTGGTTCACAGGTGGTTCACAGGTGGTTCACAGGTGGTTCTCAGTTGGTTCACAGGTGGTTCACAGGTGGTTCACAGGTGGTTCACAGGTGGTTCTCAGTTGGTTCACAGGTGGTTCTCAGTTGGTTCACAGGTGGTTCACAGTTGGTTTACAGGTGGTTCTCAGGTGGTTCACAGGTGGTTTACAGGTGGTTCACAGGTGGTTCACAGTTGGTTCACAGGTGGTTCTCAGGTGGTTCACAGGTGGTTTACAGGTGGTTCACAGTTGGTTCACAGGTGGTTCTCAGGTGGTTCACAGGTGGTTCTCAGGTGGTTCACAGGTGGTTTACAGGTGGTTCACAGTTGGTTCACAGGTGGTTCACAGGTGGTTCACAGGTGGTTCACAGGTGGTTCTCAGGTGGTTCACAGGTGGTTCTCAGGTGGTTCACAGGTGGTTCACAGGTGGTTCACAGGTGGTTTACAGTTGGTTCACAGGTGGTTCACAGTTGGTTTACAGGTGGTTCTCAGGTGGTTCACAGGTGGTTTACAGGTGGTTCACAGGTGGTTCACAGGTGGTTCACAGGTGGTTCACAGGTGGTTCACAGGTGGTTTACAGGTGGTTCACAGGTGGTTCACAGGTGGTTCACAGGTGGTTCACAGGTGGTTCACAGGTGGTTCACAGGTGGTTCACAGGTGGTTCACAGTTGGTTCTCAGGTGGTTCTCAGGTGGTTCACAGGTGGTTTACAGGTGGTTCTCAGGTGGTTCACAGGTGGTTTACAGGTGGTTCTCAGGTGGTTCACAGGTGGTTTACAGGTGGTTCTCAGGTGGTTCACAGGTGGTTCACAGGTGGTTCACAGGTGGTTCTCAGGTGGTTCACAGGTGGTTTACAGGTGGTTCTCAGGTGGTTCACAGGTGGTTTACAGGTGGTTCTCAGGTGGTTCACAGGTGGTTTACAGGTGGTTCTCAGGTGGTTCACAGGTGGTTCACAGGTGGTTCCACCTGCTAAGCATTTCTGCAGGCTGCAGAGTCGTCAGCCAGGAGCCACCCTTCGCTGATGTTTCTCTCCTTTAATCCCGGAACATTTCGATATGATGCGGTGGTAGGGACTCCCTGCTGCCTGCCCTAGGATCCTTTCCCTCACGCATTGTCCTTCCTTCTGAGCCAAAGCCAGAAGCTCCCTTGCTCCACCTCCTCAGCAAGATATCAGTGGGTTCTTCTCCTTTTGGGGCCTGTGACTCCAATAGATTAGAGGCTCTGCTGGGTTGATGTTCAATTGATGCCCCTGCACCAAATTTCACCAGAAAAGGTGAAAGCTCTCCACCCAGCTTGTGAGCATGTGGCCGATAGTTCTGCATATTCTCCTGCTTTCTCTCGAGGGAAGCCTCCAGCCCCTTTTCCCATGGAACAGTCAGCTCTACCATGATGACTGTTCTGGAGAGAGTGCTGGAGCACAATGTCCGGCTGTAGAGATGTCATGGTAATCTCTTTGGGGAACTTCAGCTGGCGTTCCAGGTCAGCTGAGATCTGCAACTCGCCTCCTAGTCAAAGGAGAGACCTCTTCTTTGTGGTGCACCTCCTGCTTCACTCCTTTGCCTGACAAACTGGATCAGACGCTGGGATATAATTGGGCTGGCTCTGTTTGCTCCCAACCTACGGGTCTCCAATATTTCAACTAGTTTTCGCAGGACCCCGTCATGTCGCAATCTGTACCGGCCCTGCTTCGCTGCTGCCTTGCAACCCCGACAGAAGGTGCCTCAGGCTCGGGTTTGAGGAGTTGCCGAGTTTTCAGGTTTCTTCTGAGCCATACCAGAGGTGCATGTTCCAGGCACTGGGGAGTGTGTCGTATGTATGAATATAAGGGCGCACTCACACTAGGCAAAGTCAGAATCAGCTTTATTTGTAAGTTGTCTCGAACGGTGCTTAAGCATGATTGCCCCCCTCCCCTCCCGCTGGCCTGCACTCACACTGCTTCAGGACTAACCGGGCCTGAGCATGGTTACCTCTTGTACATTATGTCGACATACAACACATGCATTGCTTTATGTAATTATGAAGCATGCCTGAAGACAAGCGGAAAAAAACTCAAATAAAGCAACTTGACACAACCCGTCTGAAATAAAAACACAGGAGAGAAAGCTCACAGTTAAAGGCTACAACGTCCTGAGAACACGCAGTGACTTCCAAACATCTCACGCAGAAACCTTACCTATACATTATCTATATCATGTATTTATCTTAGCTTACAATGTAAAGCACTTTATAAATGATACAAAAGGAGTTCAGACTGATTGTCTCTGTTTATGAAAAAGCAGCCATGTGCAGTTAGAGAAATGATGCATCGTGGTATCAGAACGATTGGAATCGTTGACTGGATAATCATAATCCAATCTTAAGAACGATGCACGGCTCTAGTTGTCCCTGAGCTAGTCTTTGACGTGATGCTCCAGCTCCTGTCCTGTGGCCTGTAGTGTCCCGGTTTTCTTTTCCTCAAGCAGGCTGCGGGTATATTTGAAAGGCTCCCAGAAGAAACATGCCCTTGCTGTCTCCCAGCGGCTTCTGTGATTGTTGATCCTTTCTGCTAACCCTACTAAGTGTGCAAGCCGTTCTTTGATCATCTGAAAATGGTCAAATATGTGATATGTTTCAAATCATAACTTTATTTATTTACACGCTGTCTTTATTTCTCTGTTTTGTGCAGATTCAGGGTCGGGGTGCTGTGTGAAGAGGATTTACGCTGGAGGAGACCAAAGCTTCGCTCATTATCGCACCTCCAATGTAAGTTAACCCTTTAATATCAGATCTGTTTCTCTCTATGAACACTTTAATATCAGATCTGTTTCCCTCTATGAACACTTTAATATCAGATCTGTTTCTCTCTATGAACACTTTAATATCAGATCTGTTTCTCTCTATGAACACTTTAATATCAGATCTGTTTCTCTCTATGAACACTTTAATATCAGATCTGTTTCTCTCTATGAACCCTTTAATATCAGATCTGTTTCTCTCTATGAACACTTTAATATCAGATCTGTTTCTCTCTATGAACCCTTTAATATCAGATCTGTTTCTCTCTATGAACACTTTAATATCAGATCTGTTTCTCTCTATGAACACTTTAATATCAGATCTGTTTCTCTCTATGAACACTTTAATATCAGATCTGTTTCTCTCTATGAACACTTTAATATCAGATCTGTTTCTCTCTATGAACACTTTAATATCAGATCTGTTTCCCTCTATGAACCCTTTAATATCAGATCTGTTTCTCTCTATGAACACTTTAATATCAGATCTGTTTCTCTCTATGAACACTTTAATATCAGATCTGTTTCTCTCTATGAACCCTTTAATATCAGATCTGTTTCTCTCTATGAACACTTTAATATCAGATCTGTTTCTCTCTATGAACACTTTAATATCAGATCTGTTTCTCTCTATGAACACTTTAATATCAGATCTGTTTCTCTCTATGAACACTTTAATATCAGAGATTTGTATCCTCTGTTTGGTCTCTTTAAATCTGTGTCTTTGTGTTATTTGATATTTTGAATGCAGAACTTTGAAGACGTGATGATCAAAGATCCAAACAGGAACATTTGCTGCTTGAATGAAGAAATAATTCAAAGATGGTTGAACCTTTCATCGGGCCGACTGCCTGCAGAAGTGTCCAAGTAAACTGATCACATCATTGATCGTACATATTTGAAGTTGATTGACAGATGTCATTCTGATTTTTGTTGTTTTATTTTCAGTGAGATCGACCTCGTGTTCTCGTCAGCTAGCTGCCTGAACGGATCTTTTTTATCATTGAGGTAAAATGAATGATTCTGTCGTCAGTGTGTTTTTCTATACAGCTAACAAACTCCAAGAGAGTCAGAGGCTGGAGTACATTCAAATGCTCTTTACTGTTCCCATGTAGGGCCTTTAATGTACAACTGAAATGATGCAAAATAAATCAAAGCACCAAATACAGGTGGCTGTCAAATAAGCTGTCAAAAGTTCCTGGAGGAGACAGGTCAGTGCACTAAGAAGTGAAGCAGGGGTCAAGAGAATTGGTGACTCTGGATCTGAAGAAATAGGTGCGAGTGGTCTAGGATAAATAATTGTTGTGACCTGACCTCTGCCGTTTAAGTAGACCACACCTCGTGGGTAAGGTGTAATGAGCTGGTCTACTTAAGCATGGAGGAGGCGTCTGGAGATGCTGATCATTCGCTCCCTGGTGGGTTGAATATACATGAACATCCTTCTTCACCCTAGTACTTCCTGACATTGGGCTCTTTAGGATCAGCGACGAGCATATGCAGTTTCTCAAAGGCACCTGTGAAGGTGGTCCTGCCGTCTGAGCGGATTTGCTTGGCAGGTCCAAGCAGGGCAAAGAATCGTAGGTGAACAGCACAGCCAATCTTTTGGTGTTAGCCTGACCTCCACAGGTTCTTCTTTTGGTTAGTGCCCAAGGTCCAAACACATCAAGACCCACATTTGTGAAGGGTGGCTCTATGCTCAGGCGATCAAAAGGGTTGGTCGGCCAACCTCTGTTCAGAAGCTCTTCCTCAAAGATTTATGTATACAACACGTTTGTGAGTGTTGTGGAGATTTGTCTATACTTGACTTTACACAAGAAAGATTCAGGAGACTCAAATGGCTGTTGTTGTTGTTGTTGTTTATATATGACTCCGGAGAAGAACAAGTTCATACGAATCCACTTTCCAAGAGAACACTGCCTCAGGTTGGGATAGAAAGGGGGGTCCTGGACTTCCGGTTGAGCGGACATGAAGGCAGCAGCCTAAGTTATCAGCTCCCCCGATTTTCTACGAAAGCCCCTGCAAATTGGCTTGATACTCATTTTAGGATTAGCAAAGTGATAATAGGGGCGGATTATATACCTAGGAGTCATCTGAGGAAGTCAATCTTTGTCAAAGAGCCTGAACAGCGTGCCGACAACGACGGACCCTTCGATAACGAGGGCTGTGCTAGCGACAGCAAGCTAGCTGCAGAAGGACAGTCGGCGGAGGAAAGCATGGCAAACTTGGAAATGATTCTCGAAGAGCTGAGAGACTTCCGCCAGGAGAATGGTGAAACGCTGAGAGAAATAAAAGAGGACATTAATAAGACCATCCACAGGATTGACGAAGCCGAAGAGAGAATTCAAACAGTGGAGGACGCAGTATTGGATCTGCTAAAGATGCAAACCCACCTAGAAGTGAGGCTAACGGACCAGGAGGGTTGGTCCAGACGAGATAATATTAGAATTCATAGCATTTGCGAGGGAGCCGAGGGAAACTCGCCCTTCGTGAGTGTTTTTATTGAAGCGCTACTGAAAGAAAAGCTGGACATTCCGCCCTCTGCAGACCTGAAGATTGAAAGGGCGCACCGGGCACTTGGTTCCAGACCTCACGGTGACGCACCGCCAAGATCGATAGTGGTCAAGTTTTCAAGTCACCGAACCAAAGAGGACATCGTGAAGGCGGCTTGGCAGAAACGTGGCTTTGTTTTTCAGGAGAGAAGAGTGAATATAGACCACGACTATGCTCCGGAGGTATTGAAAAAACGCAAGGAATACGCGGAAGCCAAAAAGATCCTTAAAGAGAAAAATATACGATTTCAGACTCCTTTTCCTGCTAAACTGAGAGTCTTTTTTCAAGACGAGACCAGAGTTTACGGGTCTGCGGAGGAGGCAACCAAAGACATGGCAGCAGGGATCTCCCGCTGAAGGTGTTCAAGCCCCCGGAGACTGTGGCGGAGAGGATCAAGCAGTTGACCTGGCGCAAGGCTGCACGGGGAAGAGACTCCGAGACCCGCGCACCGCACGATGGATACAAGGAGAAGCTGGATGTTTTTAGGAGCTGAATGTTGCGGTCTGATCGTCATGAACAGGATTTACGTGTATTAAACGCCCGCAGACGAGGTAGTTTTATGTTTCTGTAACACCGTGGACTTAAACCGAGGGTAAGTGTAAACGCAAGATGGTTTATTGTACGAAATAACCTCATTAATTATCTCTCATCTCAATCGGACTTTGTTTCCTAGTTGCATATGATTTTGTGATTAATGTGTTAAGGATAGGGGTTATAACACTTTCCTGCTCAGTTCTTCCAGAAGAGGGCCCCCTAGTGGGGAAAAAAGGTTTTCCCTCTGAGCCGTCTAATCATCACGGTTCCCAAAGGGTCATTAACAAGACCCCAGTTCAGGGAGTCATTTATATGTTACTGGCTTTAACAACCTTTACTAAGTTCCTAAGGTTAATTTCATTTCTGAAACTATGTTTGTGTTTGTGTAGAAAAAGGGGTAATGTTACTATAAGACAGGTCAGATATCAACACTTACCTCTAATGATGACAACTTCTACCTTTTCCCTTTTTAACTTTAGTCCTCTTTAAGCACATTTTCAATCTAATAACAACTAAATCACAGGGTCTTTTGATTTGCGGAGGAGATTTGAACGTTAGATTAAATCCTATCATTGATTCATCTCGAGGCCCCAGTTCTCAAAGTAGCCCACTTTGTAGAAACATCAACAGTATAATGCAGGACTTTCCTCCCTTAACAAAAGATGTTACCTTTTACTCAGCTCCCCATGCGGTTTACTTACGAATTGATTACTTTTTAATGTTCTAAAAGGACATGCATGTAGTAAAATCGTGTAGGAGTTATGGACATTTCGGATCATTGCCCAATTCAGATAGAAATAGGATTTAATTTCAAAAAGAGGGTCTTATCATGGAGGTTGAACTCTTCTATACTGAATGAAAAGATGAAAGAACAAATGAAGGAGGAAATAAAAAATATTTGGAAGAGAATAACAATGGTGAGGTTTCTCCCCGTTTTCTTTGGGATGCGTGTAAGGCAGTGCTACGAGGGACAATAATTGCTTAAACAGCAGCGATGAAAAAACAACAACAACAGGATCTAACTAACTTGGAGGTAAAACTGAAAAGGTTACAGGGGGAGCACAAGACAACGCTGGACCCAAATTTAGAAAAGAAATGCAATATACTAAGAACCAAATAAATGATCTTGAATCTAGAAGCATTCTTAAAAATGTGTTATTCGTGAAACAGAAATATTATGAAGTTGGCAGCAAATCATCCAAGCTGTTGGCCTACAAATTAAAAAAACAACAAGCCGAGAGAACTATTTACAAGATAAAAGACCCTCAAGGTGGTAGTCTTAAAAATGATTTAGATGACATTAGCAAGAGTTTTGAATGTTATTACAAAAAACTATACACTGAGATGATAAATAACGAGGTCAGCACAGAGTCTTTCCTAGCTGGGCTGGACCTACCAGTAGTGTCAGGCACCCAAAATGATACCTTAAAGGCAGCAATCGCAAGCGAGGAATTGAATAGAGCTATTTCTGGGCTCAAAACAAATAAAAGTCCTGGGCCTGATGGATATACTGCTGAATGGTACAAAGTACTTAGAGAATCTTTATCCCCCCTTTTGCTGAGGACTTTTAACTGGGTGTTACAAAAGGGGGAGACACCCCCCTCCTGGCGGGAAGCAGTCGTTACAGTTATTCCTAAACAGGGTGGGGATAGGCTGGACTGTAAAAATTATAGACCAGTTAGTCTGTTAAACCAGGATTACAAGATTTTTGCCTCAATACTAGCGAAAAGGCTGGAAAAGATACTACCTGAGATAATACATTTAGACCAACAGGATTCATAAAACATCAGGCGTACTTTGCATGTTATTCAGCAGATAAAACAGGATCAAAGTGCAGCAGTCATGCTAGCTTTAGACACGGAAAAAGCTTTTGATTCTGTCAATTGGTCATTTCTGTGCAACTCTGCATACATTTAAATTTCATGATAACTTCATGCAGACAATTCAAGCGCTGTATAACAAACCGACAGCGAGAATAAAAATAAATGGCTCTCTTTCAGGGTCCTTCGAGTTGGAGCGTGGTTGTCGACAGGGTTGCCCCATTAGCCCCCTACTGTTTGCACTTTTTATAGAACCCCTGAGCCAGCTCATTAGGCAAAATGATAATATACATGGAGTTTCTATGGCTGGGGAGAATAAGATTGCAATGTTTGCAGATGATGTCCTTCTATATCTGACACAGCCAGATCAATCACTCCCTGCATTAATGCAAATACTTACCAGGGTCGATATCAGGGTTCAAATGAAACACTCAGAAGTCTCAGCTCTTGACATTTAATTACACAATCAACCAACAATTTAGAGACACTTATAACATTAGGGAAGTAGACAACATGACATACTTGAGTGTGCATATACCAAAAGACCAAACAAGATTAGCCTGGATAAATTATGATAAACTACTGTCCACTATTAAAAAGGACCTGGTTAGGTGGAATCTGATTCAGCGTGTGGAAATAGTGAAGATGAACGAACTCCCAAGGTTGATTTATTTGTTCCAAACACTGCCAGTAGAAATTCCTGATAAAGATTTTGTAGAATGGGATAACCTGATTTCTAGATTTCTGTGGGAGGGTAAGAAACCTCGGGTCAGATATAAGACACTCCAGCTTCCTAGAGACAAAGGGGGGCTGGCCCTCCCCTGTCTAAAGTCGTACTATCAGGCAGCCCAGATTAAACCCTTAGTGAATATATGTAATCCAGACTATAGGGCAATATGGAAGTCTATTGAATGCCAGAGCGTGGCCGGGGTCCCTCTACAGGCTATTATTGGTGGGGGGGGGGGGCTGAGTCAGCACCTGGGGGAGACTCCTAATCCATGTTTGGAGCTCTCACTCAGAACCTGGTTCAAAGTTTTGAAGTCTTTCGACCCCTCTGAACCTTATCTACTGATTGGCTGGATGGCCCATGATAAAGATTTTACTCCAAATAGGCATGATGTCAATTTAAAAAAATGGCGGGAGCAAGGTCTGAAGATTTATTTGGATCTTTTCGGTAAATCTTCACTCAAGAGCTTCCAAAACTTAAAGGAGCAACATGGTTTAGCCAACAAGGATTTATTCCGATATCTACAGATAAGAAATTACATTGATAAAAAAATTAGCAAAGAAATTCTGGAAAAATCCAGATCTGGGCCGAGCATACTAAGGGTCTTCATCACTGCATATAGGTCAGAGCCAGGCCCCAAAATGATCTCCAAACTGTACAAAGGCCTTTAAGAATTAAGCAAGGGGAACACTTTTCTGAAAGAATCCGTGGAATTATTGGATATTCTGGTCAAAGGTGCCCTCACCTTTGTCGGCGCTGTGAGACGACGAAGGAGAGGACGCAGGGCTGGAGTGCTTGTGCGTCTCTGCCAGCGCGGACTACACACCGCTCTCCCGGGCATCTTTCTCTCCAACGTGCGCTCACTGTGCAACAAACTGGACGAACTTCAACTACTGATGGAGAGAAACAGAGACTTTATACATCCTGTATTTTGTGTTTCACGGAGACGTGGCTGTGTGGACTGATACCGGACTCTGCGCTGCAGCTGGCAGGATTCCAACTCTTCAGAGCGGATCGGGACGCACAACTTTCCGGGAAAAAAAAGGGTGGAGGAATCTGTTTCTATGTCAACAGTGGCTGGTGTTCGGATGTCACAGTGATCCCAAAGCACTGTTCTCCTGAGCTGGAATCTTTTTTCATTCATTGTAAACCTTTTTATTCTCCCCGTGAGTTCGCTTCATTCATACTGGTGGGGGTCTACATGCCTCCGCAGGCTAACGTGTAGGAAGCCTAGCGCGCTCTTGCAGACCAGATACTGTGTGTGGAGCGGACAAACCCGGACTCCTTAGTTATTGTCCTCGGTGATTTTAACAAAGGTAATCTCAGTCATGAGCTTCCTAAGTATAGACAGTTTATTAAATGTCCGACCAGAGAGGGAAATGTTTTGGATCACTGTTACACCACAGTCAGCAACGCTTATCACGCCGTCCCCGCGCTGCACTGGGCCACTCTGACCACGTCATGGTCCATTTGATCCCTTCATACAAGCAGAAATTAAAGCTCTGTAAGCCTGTTGTGAGGACATCAAAGCAGTGGACCAGTGAAGCTGTGGAAGAATTAAAGGCGTGCTTAGACTGTACTGACTGGGATGTTTTCAGGACTGCCTCAAACAGTCTGGATGAGTACACAGAGGCTGTGACGTCATACATTGACTTCTGCCAGGACTTATGTGTAGCATCACACACTACAGTGAGCTACAACAAGGACAAGCCCTGGTTCACAGCTAAACTCAGACGGTTAAGGCAGGAAAAGGAGGCAGCTTTTAGGAGTGGGGACAGGGAGAGTTTTAAAAAGGCTAAATACACCTTTAGCAGGGCGGTGAGAGAAGCCAAGCGTCTTTACTCTGAGAAACTACAACAACAGTTCTCAGATAGAGATGCTGGCTCAGTCTGGAAGGGTCTCAGACAGCTCACCAGCTACAAGCCTAAAACCCCCCACTCTGTAAGTGACCTGCGTCTGGCCAACAACCTGAACGAGTTCTACTGTCGCTTTGAAAGACAATGGGACAGCCCGGAAACCAACGACTCCACTTCACAACTCACCTCCCCCACCACAACAGGGTCTCAGGACTCTCAACGAGCCCTAACAGCCCTCTCTCCCCACACCCCAGCGACACCTCTTTCAGTCACTGAAAGAGATGTAAATAAGATCTTCAAGAGACAGAACCCCCGCAAAGCAGCTGGACCAGACTCTGTCTCTCCCTCCACCTTGAAGCACTGTGCTGATCAGCTGTCTCCAGTCTTCACAGACATTTTTAACACCTCATTGGAGACATGCCACGTGCCAGCCTGCTTCAAGTCCTCCACCATCATCCCTGTCCCCAAAAAACCAAGGACCACAGGACTTAATGACTTCAGACCCGTCGCCCTGACCTCTGTGGTGATGAAGTCCTTTGAGCGCCTGGTGCTTTCACACCTCAAAGACATCACAGACCCCCTCCTGGACCCCCTACAGTTCGCCTACAGAGCCAACAGGTCTGTTGACGATGCTGTCAACCTGGCCCTCCACTCCATCCTCAAGCATCTGGACTCAGCAGGAACCTACGCCAGGATCCTGTTTGTGGATTTCAGCTCTGCTTTCAACACAATAATCCCGGCCCTCCTGCAGGACAAGCTCTCCCAGCTGAACGTGCCTGACTCCACCTGCAGGTGGATCACAGACTTCCTGTCTGACAGGAGACAGCAGGTGAAGCTGGGGAAGAATGTCTCGGACAGCAGGACCATCAGCACTGGCTCCCCTCAAGGCTGCGTTCTTTCTCCTCTGCTCTTCTCCCTGTACACTAACAGCTGCACCTCCAGTCACCAGTCTGTGAAGCTCCTTAAGTTTGCAGACGACACCACCCTCATTGGACTCATCTCTGGTGGGGACGAGTCTGCCTACAGGTGGGAGGCTGACCTTCTGGTGACCTGGTGCAGTGAAAACAACCTAGAGCTTAACGCTCTGAAGACAGTGGAGATGGTTGTGGACTTCAGGAAGAACGCAGCCGCCCTCAGCCCCATCACCATCGGTGACTCCACGGTGTCTACTGTGGAGTCTTTCCGCTTCCTGGGGACCACCAACGCCCAGGACCTCAAGTGGGAGCTGAACATCACCTCCCTCATCAAGAAAGGACAGCAGAGGATGTACTTCCTGCGGCAGCTGAAGAAGTTCAACCTGCCAAAGACCATGATGGTGCACTTCTACACTGCCATCATCGAGTCCATCCTCTCCTCCTCCATCACAGTCTGGTACGCTGCAGCCACAGCAAGAGACAAGTGCAGGCTGCAGCGCATCATCCGCTCTGCAGAGAAGGTGATTGGTTGCAATCTTCCATCTCTCCACGACCTGTACACCTCCAGGACCCTGAGGCGTGCAGGTAAGATTGTGGCCGACCCCTCTCACCCCGCACATGGACTGTTTGAGACTCTCCCCTCTGGTAAGAGGCTGCGGTCCATCAGGACCAAAACCTCTCTCCACAAGAACAGTTTCTTCCCCTCTGCTGTCAGCCTCATGAACAATGTCCCTGCCCTCCCCCCCCTCCTCCCACATAACACAGACTCTCATCAGCCCCACAGTCAGAAAACATCACAGTGATGTGAAGGCTGGAACTGTTTTTATGAGTTACATTAACGCTCACCGGACTTTACATTCTTTTTCTCACATGCACTCCATCGCAGCTTGTAGATTTTGTTATTTATTATTATTCTTTATTTTTGACATTTTTTAAATTCTATTGTTTATATTGGTACATTTATTATTTTTTATTTTATTTAAGTTCTTGCTTTTTTGTCTTTATTTCCCTTGTTAACTGTTTTTGAACCAATACACCAAGACACATTCCTTATATGTGTAAATGTACTTGGCAATAAACACGATTCTGATTCTGATTCTGATTCTGATTCTGATTCTGATTCTGACATCCTATATAAAAGAGAAATGGGAAAGCGAGGGTAACTTTGTAATGTCATTAGATGAGTGGGAGAGCTTAAATGATAAACAATGGAAGTCTACTAACTCATTGTCTTGGAGAGAGTTTAATTGGAAGAACATGGTAAGATATTTTTATTACACCAGCACTTAAACATACTGGTCAGACGGCCTGCTGGAGAGGCCAGCAGGCCGTCTGACCAGTATGTTTAAGTGCTGGTGTAATAAAAATATCTTACCATGTTCTTCCAATTAAACTCTCTCCAAGACAATGAGTGGGGTAGAAAAAGCAAATCACCATCATGTCTTCTGGGATTGCACTGTGATTCATAACTACTGGAGAGCAGTCAGAAACAGCATGGAGAAGGTTTTAAAAATTAAGTTTGATTTTTGCTTTAAAGTCTTGTATCTGGGTAAGATGCCACCTCAACTTCCAGGCTTCCAAAGCTTACATGTACAGAATAATGTTGGTTGCTAGTAAGAAAGCCATAACAAAAAAATGGTTATGTCGAGCCCCCCCTGTACTAGAAGACTGGTTCAATGTAATGCACGACATCTTTATAATGGAAAATTTGAGATTTATTTAGAGACTGAAGAGTGATGTATTTGATGAATGTTGGAAAGGATGGATTGAGTTTATAAACCCACATAGAACAGATTTCCGGTAAATAGCTGATGTTGTATCGTAACTCCCCTGGTTCTCTGCTACACGTGGTCTATTGTACTTTTATGTTTATAGGATGTTCTCTGCTACACGTGGTCTATTGTACTTTTATGTTTATAGGATGTTCTCTGCTACACGTGGTCTATTGTACTTTTATGTTTATAGGACGTCTGTTTGTTTGTTTGTTTTTTGTCTTTTATCTTCGGAAGAAAAAAAAGATTTATTTTCAAAAAAAATGCTGTATACCAGTTTGTCTTTAACCTGAATAAAAAGAAAATATAAAAAAAAAAGAAAGAGGGGTCCTGTCCTGAGTAACTCAGCTGCAGGCACATATTGAGTGGCATGATCTGCCAGGTTCTGAGATGTGCAGATGTAGTGCCACTGCTCAGGCAAACTATCTGATCATTTGTACTTTTTGAAAAAGTATGTGAACCCTTTGGAATTACCTGGATTTCTGGTCATAAAATGTGTTCTGATCTAAGTCACAACAATAGACAAACACAGTCTGCTTAAACTAATACCACACAAAAAATGATATGTTTTCATGTTTTTATTGAACACAACATGTAAACATTCACAGTGCAGGGTGGAAAAAGTATGTGAACCCCTATGCTAATGACTTCTCCAAGCTAATTGGAGTCAGTCAACCTGGAGTCCAATCAATCAGACGAGATTGGAGGTGTTGGTTAAAGTTGCCCTGCTCTATAAAAAACACACACCAGTTTTGAGTTTGCTATTCTCAAGAAGCATTGCCTGATGTGAACCATGCCTCGCACAAAAGAGCTCTCAGAAGACCTACGATTAAGAATTGTTGACTTGCATAAAGCTGGAAAGGGTTAAAAAAGTATCTCTAAAAGCCTCGGATGTTCATCAGTCCACGGTAAGACAAACTGTCTATAAATGGAGAAAGTTCAGCACTGTTGCTACTCTCCCTAGAAGTGGCCGTCCTGTAAAGATGACTGCAAGAGCACAGCGCAGAATGCTCAGTGAGGTGAAGAAGAATCCTAGAGTGTCAGCTAAAGACTTACAGAAATCTCTGGCACATGCTAACATCTGTGTTGACAAATCTATGATACGTAAAACGCTAAACAAGAATGGAGTTCATGGGAGGACACCACGGAGGAAGCCACTGCTGTCCAAAAAAAACATTGCTGCACGTTTGAAGTTTGCAAAAGATCACCTGGATGTTCCACAGCACTACTGGCAAAACATCCTGTGGACAGAAACCAAAGTTGAGTTGTTTGGAAGGAACACACAACACTATGTGTGGAGAAAAAAAGGCACAGCACACCAACATCAAAATCTCATCCCAACTGTGAAGTATGGTGGAGGGGGCATCATGGTTTGGGGCTGCTTTGCTGCCTCAGGGCCTGGACAGATCGCTATCATCGACGGAAAAATGAATTCCCAAGTTTATCAAGACATTTTGCAGGAAAACTTAAGGCCATCTGTCCACCAATTGAAGCTCAACAGAAGATGGGTGATGCAACAGGACAGCGACCCAAAGCACAGAAGTAAATCAACAACAGAATGGCTTCAACAGAAGAAAATACGCCTTCTGGAGTGGCCCAGTCAGAGTCCTGACCTCAACCCGATTGAGATGCTGTGGCATGACCTCAAGAGAGCGATTCACACCAGACATCCCAAGAATATTGCTGAACTGAAAAAGTTTTGTAAAGAGGAATGGTCCAAAATTCCTCCTGACCGTTGTGCAGGTCTGATCTGCAACTACAGGAAACGTTTGGTTGAGGTTATTGCTGCCAAAGGAGGGTCGACCAGTTATTAAATCCAAGGGTTCACATACTTTTTCCACCCTGCACTGTGAATGTTTACATGTTGTGTTCAATAAAACCATGAAAACATATCATTGTTGGTGTGGTATTAGTTAAAGCAGACTGTGTTTGTCTATTGTTGTGACTGAGATGAAGATCAGAACACATTTTATGACCAATTTATGCAGAAATCAGGTCATTCCAAAGGGTTCACATACTTTTCCTTGCAACTGTACATATAGAAACTTGTCTGGCTGTATCTGTATCCTAAGACAACCTTACTGTGAAGGTAGGACTGGATTGTGTCCCCTCTGATGTCCAGCTCACATACTACCAGCGGAGGAGGAAAACCTCCGTTTAAAAAAATATCCCCCTACGTGTGGACAAGGCCTTAGTCTTTAATGATTTGTTTGTTTTGTGTTTATTGTTTACCGAAGTTAAATTCCTTGTGTGTTTAAGCATACCTGACCAATAAAGCTGATTCTGATTCAGATTCTTGTCCAGGCTTTGGAGGGCATGTGGGAAACCTGGTGGAACCTTTTAGTGAAGTTTCAGGGGCTGCTTAGATTGCAAAGCTGGGGTCATTTCCTCTGTGTGCCTTATTAAATAAGACGTTTGTGAACTGAGACTGAAGACTGAGCTGAGGAACATTGAGCAGTGGGGTGTTGAGGTAGCTGTGTGTCATAGTCGGTATGAACTACTGACGTTGACTTGGCAGGCTGCTGTGCTGGACAAACATCACCCTTGGGTAAGCGATGAGAAGCTCTATTGTCAGGTTGAATGGGAAGCTCCAGTAAACTTGTTGTGACATCAGGTTTGATAGTGGTAATGGAGATGGTGAATATGGTTGGAGTAGTAGGGGGTTTGCATCTTTCTTCTGTAGCTGCAAGTGACATTCAACTTTGCCTGAGTGGCAAGAAGAACTGTATCATGGTTACTCCTACTGCCTTCTCTACTTTCATCCTCTGCTTCTGCTATTGCTACTGCAACCTCCTTTTCCTTCTCCAACACTTCTAACTGGGCTGCTAAGTTTGCTTCTTTACACTTTAAATCAGCTTGTTGTTGCATAAAAGCTCCACATGCATTTGCTGCTTAAAGTTTTGTCCTCAGTGTGTGTGTCTGTACACAGATAGCTAACAGATTTCAAGAGAGTCGGAGGCTCTTAACTGTTGATGTCATTCTCATGAAGGTTCTTTCCTTTAAATAAAGCAAAGCACCAATTACAGGATGCTATCGAATGTAACATTTGACAAAGACAGCTACATATTAGTGTACAAAGATACGTTCAAGCTGTATGTCACGTAACAATGTCTTCAGTACCTTTATATGAAATGAATTCACCCTTTTATTCACAGTCATCCTGATCACTTCAGTACCAGCAGGAAGTGTTCCGGTGTGGACATGAACACAGCTCGCCTCCTGTTTCACAGATTGATCACACCTGAACACCAAGAGATCAATCAGCAGGTAGACGTCACATCACCCACGCTGTTATCGGAGAGTCATATATTTTATTTCATCACTGTAGATTTATTTTCCTGCAGCGGTCCCTTAAAATGAAACATGTTTGTGTTTATGCGTCAGATAGCTGCCAGTCTGGAGAAGAACCTGATTCCCAGATTGAGTAGTTCACCTCCAGACATCGAAGCTCTGAGACTTTTCCTCACGCTGCCTGAATGTCCCCTCTTCAGCGACCGGAAAAATTATGTCACCATCACCATCCCCTTCGCCAAATCGCTGCTGAGCCTGAAAGACGCTCCGCTAAAGGTGCTCGGTACGAAGAACGATGAATTTTTCTGCTTTACGTCAGGGTTCTTCTTTTCCTTTTATTCATCTTCTCTTAATTACTTTTTGCTCTTTTTAATCGTATCTTGTGTCATTTCTTCATCTCTTATTTATATATTTTTCACTATGCTCTTTCTTTTGTTAAACTGTGTCGTCTGTTCATCTCATGACCTTCTGTTTGTCTCTGACCACAGGTCACTGGTGGTCGACGTTGGAGCCCCCTGTCTTCCAGCGGCTCGTGGAGTTATATAAGGAGGTGGTGGTTTATCTGCTTCAGATGCATAGAGTCGGGATTCCTTCAGCAGAGCAGAGAATCTTCACCTGTTTCCTCGACACGTCGCTGCGCCTGCTCGAGATTCTGCACACCGTAAAAACTGAAAACATTTAGACAAAAATCTGAAACATGACATTAGAAAAAAATCTTTCACATGAAGCGTTTATGTAAACATCAATTTTCTTGTGGCTGCAGGTGAACGAGCGAGAGGGGCACATCATCCAGTATGATAAATTTTACATCCACGAGTTGGACGAGCTGATGGACATTCGAAACGACTACGTCAGGTGGATTCAGAGGCAGATGTATCCCATGGTGCGTCTGCTCTTGAACTTATCTTATCTTTGCTTTATTGGTGTGTAAGTAAATGATTGAAGAATCACTCTCTCTGGATCGTTTACTTCTGTCTCAGGGTCAGGACAGCGGGGTGACTCTGTGCAGGTTTCCGTTTGTGTTTGATGCTCAGGCGAAGACGACGCTGCTGCAGACGGACGCAGTGATCCAGATGCAGGTGATTGGTTTCAGACTCTTGACCATTGTATTATTAAATCATTTCAACATATCTTTTCATTATATTAAATAACATGGTATTTCAAGATGGCGGTGGATCAGGCTCAGATGCAGAACTTCAGCTCCATGTTCCTGCCAGCCGTCGAGTCAGTGAATCCGTGTCTTATCCTGATTGTCCGGAGGGAGAACATCGTGGGAGACACCATGGAGGTCCTCGGGAAGTCCAAGAACGTGGACTACAAAAAACCACTGAAGGTACAACCCTCTTTACTTTACAGTCGAGCGTATGATGGAAATGTTTGAGAGATTCTCTTTATACCTGACCATCACCTGATTTATACCTGACCATCACCTGATTTATACCTGACCATCACCTGATTTATACCTGACCATCACCTGATTTATACCTGACCATCACCTGATTTATACCTGACCATCACCTGATTTATACCTGACCATCACCTGATTTATACCTGATCATCACCTGATTTATACCTGACCATCACCTGATTTATACCTGACCATCACCTGATTTATACCTGATCATCACCTGATTTATACCTGACCATCACCTGATTTATACCTGACCATCACCTGATTTATACCTGATCATCACCTGATTTATACCTGATCATCACCTGATTTATACCTGACCATCACCTGATTTATACCTGACCATCACCTGATTTATACCTGACCATCACCTGATTTATACCTGACCATCACCTGATTTATACCTGACCATCACCTGATTTATACCTGACCATCACCTGATTTATACCTGACCATCACCTGATTTATACCTGACCATCACCTGATTTATACCTGATTTATACCTGACCATCACCTGATTTATACCTGACCATCACCTGATTTATACCTGACCATCACCTGATTTATACCTGACCATCACCTGATTTATACCTGACCATCACCTGATTTATACCTGACCATCACCTGATTTATACCTGACTGTTACGACCCGGCTCATGTGGGGAAAGGGAAGCAACATAAAACCAGTTGTTTTTGGTAAATTAAAGTTATTTATTACAAAAGAAGCAAATTGTGATACACAACAAAAGGTGAGGCAAACTGAACGGGCCAACGAGTGCTGCTCAAATCAAAAACAGAGTCAAACTGAAGGACTCTAAATAATTGTTTTAAATGCTAAATCTAAATAGTGAAATAAATGAAAATAAACCTAACTACACTAACTAACCAAATCGAACAACACACAAACAGCATCCCTAAACCTAATGTTTCTAAACAAATACAAAACCTAATGTGAGTGCGTGTGTGTCTACAAAAATACTAATACCTGACCCAGTCCAACACAAAACGAGAGCCTCAGAACACACAAGACAATAAGTTCTTTAAAGAACATTAACAAACATAGACAAAGACAACGAGAGGCACAGTGGCGAGCTTAAAACAAACAGAGCTGCGCCCCGACTGCTGGCTGACCAAGCTTCTTAAAGGTGTGTGGCTGCAGGGCTGTTATCTGATTGGTTAATTGCCTCCTGCAGCCGTGTTCCAATCAAGCTTTTCCAGCAGGCAGCACAGGTGAACAAAATCAAGCCTGGAGGACACATTCACACACACACAAACACTCCAAAACAGAGGTCAGTCACCAACACAGGAGAGGGGGTGTGGCTGAGGCCGTAACACTGACCATCACCTGATTTATACCTGACCATCACCTGATTTATACCTGACCATCACCTGATTTATACCTGATCATCACCTGATTTATACCTGATCATCACCTGATTTATACCTGACCATCACCTGATTTATACCTGATCATCACCTGATTTATACCTGACCATCACCTGATTTATACCTGACCATCACCTGATTTATACCTGACCATCACCTGATTTATACCTGACCATCACCTGATTTATACCTGACCATCACCTGATTTATACCTGACCATCACCTGATTTATACCTGACCATCACCTGATTTATACCTGATCATCCCCTGATTTATACCTGACCATCACCTGATTTATACCTGACCATCACCTGATTTATACCTGATCATCACCTGATTTATACCTGATTTATACCTGACCATCACCTGATTTATACCTGATCATCACCTGATTTATACCTGACCATCACCTGATTTATACCTGACCATCACCTGATTTATACCTGACCATCACCTGATTTATACCTGACCATCACCTGATTTATACCTGACCATCACCTGATTTATACCTGATCATCACCTGATCATCACCTGATTTATACCTGACCATCACCTGATTTATACCTGACCATCACCTGATCATCACCTGATTTATACCTGACCATCACCTGATTTATACCTGACCATCACCTGATTTATACCTGATCATCACCTGATCATCACCTGATTTATACCTGACCATCACCTGATTTATACCTGACCATCACCTGATTTATACCTGATCATCACCTGATTTATACCTGACCATCACCTGATTTATACCTGATCATCACCTGATTTATACCTGATCATCACCTGATTTATACCTGACCATCACCTGATTTATACCTGATCATCACCTGATTTATACCTGACCATCACCTGATTTATACCTGACCATCACCTGATTTATACCTGACCATCACCTGATTTATACCTGACCATCACCTGATTTATACCTGATCATCACCTGATTTATACCTGATCATCACCTGATTTATACCTGACCATCACCTGATTTATACCTGATCATCACCTGATTTATACCTGATCATCACCTGATTTATACCTGACCATCTCCTGATTTATACCTGACCATCACCTGATTTATACCTGACCATCACCTGATTTATACCTGATTTATACCTGACCATCACCTGATTTATACCTGATCATCACCTGATTTATACCTGACCATCACCTGATTTATACCTGATCATCACCTGATTTATACCTGATCATCACCTGATTTATACCTGATCATCACCTGATTTATACCTGATTTATACCTGACCATCACCTGATTTATACCTGACCATCACCTGATCATCACCTGATTTATACCTGACCATCACCTGATTTATACCTGACCATCACCTGATTTATACCTGACCATCACCTGATTTATACCTGACCATCACCTGATTTATACCTGATCATCACCTGATTTATACCTGATCATCACCTGATTTATACCTGATCATCACCTGATTTATACCTGATTTATACCTGACCATCACCTGATTTATACCTGACCATCACCTGATCATCACCTGATTTATACCTGACCATCACCTGATTTATACCTGACCATCACCTGATTTATACCTGACCATCACCTGATTTATACCTGACCATCACCTGATTTATACCTGACTGTTACGACCCGGCTCGTGTGGGGAAAGGGAAGCAACATAAAACCAGTTGTTTTTGGTAAATTAAAGTTATTTATTACAAAAGAAGCAAATTGTGATACACAACAAAAGGTGAGGCAAACTGAACGGGCCAACGAGTGCTGCTCAAATCAAAAACAGAGTCAAACTGAAGGACTCTAAATAATTGTTTTAAATGCTAAATCTAAATAGTGAAATAAATGAAAATAAACCTAACTACACTAACTAACCAAATCGAACAACACACAAACAGCATCCCTAAACCTAATGTTTCTAAACAAATACAAAACCTAATGTGAGTGCGTGTGTGTCTACAAAAATACTAATACCTGACCCAGTCCAACACAAAACGAGAGCCTCAGAACACACAAGACAATAAGTTCTTTAAAGAACATTAACAAACATAGACAAAGACAACGAGAGGCACAGTGGCGAGCTTAAAACAAACAGAGCTGCGCCCCGACTGCTGGCTGACCAAGCTTCTTAAAGGTGTGTGGCTGCAGGGCTGTTATCTGATTGGTTAATTGCCTCCTGCAGCCGTGTTCCAATCAAGCTTTTCCAGCAGGCAGCACAGGTGAACAAAATCAAGCCTGGAGGACACATTCACACACACACAAACACTCCAAAACAGAGGTCAGTCACCAACACAGGAGAGGGGGTGTGGCTGAGGCCGTAACACTGACCATCACCTGATTTATACCTGACCATCACCTGATTTATACCTGACCATCACCTGATTTATACCTGATCATCACCTGATTTATACCTGATCATCACCTGATTTATACCTGATCATCACCTGATTTATACCTGATCATCACCTGATTTATACCTGATCATCACCTGATTTATACCTGATCATTACCTGATTTATACCTGACCATCACCTGATTTATACCTGACCATCACCTGATTTATACCTGACCATCACCTGATTTATACCTGACCATCACCTGATTTATACCTGATCATCACCTGATTTATACCTGACCATCACCTGATTTATACCTGACCATCACCTGATTTATACCTGACCATCACCTGATTTATACCTGATCATCACCTGATTTATACCTGATCATCACCTGATTTATACCTGACCATCACCTGATTTATACCTGATCATCACCTGATTTATACCTGACCATCACCTGATTTATACCTGATCATTACCTGATTTATACCTGACCATCACCTGATTTATACCTGACCATCACCTGATTTATACCTGATCATCACCTGATTTATACCTGACCATCACCTGATTTATACCTGACCATCTCCTGATTTATACCTGACCATCACCTGATTTATACCTGACCATCACCTGATTTATACCTGATTTATACCTGACCATCACCTGATTTATACCTGACCATCACCTGATTTATACCTGACCATCACCTGATTTATACCTGACCATCACCTGATTTATACCTGATCATCACCTGATTTATACCTGACCATCACCTGATTTATACCTGACCATCACCTGATTTATACCTGACCATCACCTGATTTATACCTGATCATCACCTGATTTATACCTGACCATCACCTGATTTATACCTGATCATCACCTGATTTATACCTGACCATCACCTGATTTATACCTGATCATCACCTGATTTATACCTGATCATCACCTGATTTATACCTGACCATCACCTGATTTATACCTGATCATCACCTGATTTATACCTGACCATCACCTGATTTATACCTGATTTATACCTGACCATCACCTGATTTATACCTGACCATCACCTGATCATCAACTGATTTATACCTGACCATCACCTGATTTATACCTGATCATCACCTGATTTATACCTGACCATCACCTGATTTATACCTGACCATCACCTGATTTATACCTGACCATCACCTGATTTATACCTGATCATCACCTGATCATCACCTGATTTATACCTGACCATCACCTGATTTATACCTGATCATCACCTGATTTATACCTGATCATCACCTGATTTATACCTGATCATCACCTGATTTATACCTGATCATCACCTGATTTATACCTGATCATCACCTGATTTATACCTGACCATCTCCTGATTTATACCTGACCATCACCTGATTTATACCTGATCATCACCTGATTTATACCTGACCATCACCTGATTTATACCTGATCATCACCTGATTTATACCTGATCATCACCTGATTTATACCTGATTTATACCTGACCATCACCTGATTTATACCTGACCATCACCTGATCATCACCTGATTTATACCTGACCATCACCTGATTTATACCTGACCATCACCTGATTTATACCTGACCATCACCTGATTTATACCTGACCATCACCTGATTTATACCTGACCATCACCTGATCATCACCTGATTTATACCTGATCATCACCTGATTTATACCTGATCATCACCTGATTTATACCTGATTTATACCTGACCATCACCTGATTTATACCTGACCATCACCTGATCATCACCTGATTTATACCTGACCATCACCTGATTTATACCTGACCATCACCTGATTTATACCTGACCATCACCTGATTTATACCTGACCATCACCTGATTTATACCTGATCATCACCTGATTTATACCTGACCATCACCTGATTTATACCTGATCATCACCTGATTTATACCTGACCATCACCTGATTTATACCTGACCATCACCTGATCATCACCTGATTTATACCTGATCATCACCTGATTTATACCTGACCATCACCTGATTTATACCTGACCATCACCTGATTTATACCTGACCATCACCTGATTTATACCTGATCATCACCTGATTTATACCTGACCATCACCTGATTTATACCTGACCATCACCTGATTTATACCTGACCATCACCTGATTTATACCTGACCATCACCTGATTTATACTTGACCATCACCTGATTTATACCTGATTTATACCTGACCATCACCTGATTTATACCTGATTTATACCTGACCATCACCTGATTTATACCTGATCATCACCTGATTTATACCTGACCATCACCTGATTTATACCTGACCATCACCTGATTTATACCTGACCATCACCTGATTTATACCTGACCATCACCTGATTTATACCTGACCATCACCTGATTTATACCTGACCATCACCTGATTTATACCTGATTTATACCTGATCATCTCCTGATTTATACCTGATCATCACCTGATTTATACCTGATCATCTCCTGATTTATACCTGATCATCACCTGATTTATACCTGATTTATACCTGACCATCACCTGATTTATACCTGACCATCACCTGATTTATACCTGACCATCACCTGATTTATACCTGACCATCACCTGATTTATACCTGATCATCACCTGATTTATACCTGATCATCACCTGATTTATACCTGATCATCTCCTGATTTATACCTGACCATCACCTGATTTATACCTGACCATCACCTGATTTATACCTGATCATCACCTGATTTATACCTGATCATCACCTGATTTATACCTGATCATCTCCTGATTTATACCTGACCATCACCTGATTTATACCTGATCATCTCCTGATTTATACCTGACCATCACCTGATTTATACCTGATCATCACCTGATTTATACCTGATCATCACCTGATTTATACCTGATCATCTCCTGATTTATACCTGACCATCACCTGATTTATACCTGACCATCACCTGATTTATACCTGATCATCCCCTGATTTATACCTGATCATCCCCTGATTTATACCTGATCATCACCTGATTTATACCTGATCATCACCTGATTTATACCTGACCATCACCTGATTTATACCTGACCATCACCTGATTTATACCTGACCATCACCTGATTTATACCTGATCATCACCTGATTTATACCTGATCATTTCATCTGATGATGGCAGGTGATGTGTTAATCTGACCTTGGCAGGTGATATTTGTGGGGGAGGAGGCGGTCGATGCAGGTGGGGTGAGGAAAGAGTTTTTTCTGCTGATCATGAAGGAGCTGCTGGATCCTAAATATGGGATGTTTCGTTACCATGACGACTCAAGGCTCATCTGGTTTTCAAACAAGGTACAGACAAAATCATCTTTCTTTGAAATTAATTATATTGAATCTCTGAAGCTGATAACAGCATGTGGAATGCCTTCCAGTCAGAGCCTCCAACTGGATCCAGACTGGACTCACTTTAAACTCAAACTGGATCCAGACTGGGCTCACTTTAAACTCAAACTGGATCCAGACTGGGCTCACTTTAAACTCAAACTGGATCCAGACTGGACTCACTTTAAACTCAAACTGGATCCAGACTGGGCTCACTTTAAACTCAAACTGGATCCAGACTGGGCTCACTTTAAACTCAAACTGGATCCAGACTGGGCTCACTTTAAACTCAAACTGGATCCAGACTGGGCTCACTTTAAACTCAAACTGGATCCAGACTGGGCTCACTTTAAACTCAAACTGGATCCAGACTGGACTCACTTTAAACTCAAACTGGATCCAGACTGGACTCACTTTAAACTCAAACTGGATCCAGACTGGGCTCACTTTAAACTCAAACTGGATCCAGACTGGGCTCACTTTAAACTCAAACTGGATCCAGACTGGACTCACTTTAAACTCAAACTGGATCCAGACTGGACTCACTTTAAACTCAAACTGGATCCAGACTGGACTCACTTTAAACTCAAACTGGATCCAGACTGGGCTCACTTTAAACTCAAACTGGATCCAGACTGGGCTCACTTTAAACTCAAACTGGATCCAGACTGGGCTCACTTTAAACTCAAACTGGATCCAGACTGGGCTCACTTTAAACTCAAACTGGATCCAGACTGGGCTCACTTTAAACTCAAACTGGATCCAGACTGGGCTCACTTTAAACTCAAACTGGATCCAGACTGGGCTCACTTTGGACTGGTCACCAAACATGGACACTACCTGCAGGAAGGGACAGAGCCGTCTGTACTTCCTGAGAAGGCTGGGGTCCTCCAACATCTGCAAAAAGCTGCTGCAGATGTTTTACCAGTCTGTGGTGGCCAGTGTCCTCTTCTACGCTGTGGTGTGCTGGGGAGGAAGCAGCAAGAAGAGAGATGCAGCACGGCTGGACAGACTGGTGAGGAAGGCTGGCTCTGTGGTGGGCACAGAGCTGGACTCTCTGGTGACGGTGGCAGAGAGAAGGTCTCTGGACAAAATGCTCTCCATCATGGACAACACCCACCACCCTCTGCACAGCACCTTCACCAGGCAGAGGAGCATGTTCAGTGGCAGACTGCTGTCACAAGCGTGCTCCACGGACAGACTTAAGAACTCTTTTGTCCCCCTGGCCATAAGACTGTACAACATCTCACTGTCACGGCAGGAATAAAGCACTCAGTGACTCCTGGACTCATTCTTCATCTGTACTGCTGTCCTAAGAGTCAGCCTCTAGTTGGACACTTTAATGCTCATCTGACAATCACTTTAATGTTTGCACTGACTGTTTAATGTCTGCTTTCACACTCCTTGCACTACCTCCATCTTAAACACTACTGTAACACATACCTTCAGAAGGTCAGCACTCTCCATCTCTTATGTACAGGTCTAACTACAGATGCTCTTTAACTGTTTATAGGTTTCTTTTAAACTGCACATATATTTCTATTCCTGCACAGGTTTGTACATTTCATTATATAAGTTGTATAGGTCTATTTCTAATTGCACAGGTTTAATTATATAGGGGCTCCTTAAATCTTTGTTGTTGGGTAATATATGTATGGGAGGGGGGACAGCGGGTGTTTATGTAACAATTGCTATGTGTCTTACATGTTTGTATACTGCTACTGGATGCCTTGAATTTCCCTCGGGATCAATAAAGTATCTATCTATCTATCTATCTATCTATCTATCTATCTATCTATCTATCCGTCTGTCCGTCTGTCTATCTATCTATCTATCTATCTATCTCACTTTAAACTCAAACTGAGCGCACTGCGCTCACTTTAAACTCAAACTGGATCCAGACTGGGCTCACTTAAACTCAAACTGGATCCAGACTGGGCTCACTTTAAACTCAAACTGGATCCAGACTGGGCTCACTTTAAACTCAAACTGGATCCAGACTGGGCTCACTTGAAACTCAAACTGGATCCAGACTGGGCTCACTTGAAACTCAAACTGGATCCAGACTGGGCTCACTTTAAACTCAAACTGGATCCAGACTGGGCTCACTTGAAACTCAAACTGAGCGCACTGGGCTCACTTTAAACTCAAACTGGATCCAGACTGGGCTCATTTAACTGGATCCTGTGCAGCTGGTTTGAAGGGTATAAATTCTCTATACTGATGTTCTGGTTTTATGATGAAGAATCTGAAGAGTCTTTATAATGTGAACGGTCACTCTAAAAGCTGCTGGGATCTTAATAACGTACGTTGGTTGTTCAGTATTTCTGTCTCTTGATCTCCTGCAGACGTTTGAGGACATCGACCTGTTTAATCTCATCGGGGTCATCTGCGGTCTAGCCATCTATAATTTCACTATCGTGGAGCTGAACTTTCCGGTGGCCCTTTACAAGAAGCTGCTGAAGAAGAAGCCCACACTGGATGACCTGAAAGAGTTGCAGCCTGACGTGGGAAGGTCAGAGGACGAGTGTTTTATTCAGAGATGAAGAACAAACACACACATGGTTAATAAAAAAAATGAGATATTAAACTATCTTCAATTTAACCAGGAGTCTGCAGCAGCTGTTGGACTACCCAGAAGACGACCTGGAGGAGACGTTCTGCCTGAACTTCACTGTAAGAATCATTTAGCAGCATGAAGTCAACCTAAACACTAAAAGGCATCACGATGAATGAACTGTTCGTCTCATTATTCAAACATGAACTGTTTCTGCAGATCACAGAAGATAACTACGGCGCCACGGAGGTGTTGGAGCTTGTTCCAAACGGTGAAAACATCAACGTGAATAAATCCAACAGGTCAAATCTGAACGTTTCTTTCTGTCCAATCAGCAGAACAACAGTATCATCTCTGTGTAGTTTGTAGCTTTAACAGGTTAGCTTAGCGTGTAGAACAGCTTGGATCAAAGTCATGAAACTCATGAATGAATACATTCAATATCTTTAACTTCATCCAGCCTGAAGACGACAAGATGTCTGACTTTGTGTTCAGAGTAGCTGCTGTCTTTCATCAAATATGATTGTTATATTTATGTTCATACTCGCTGTTTTCCCTTCTGCAGGCAGGACTTTGTCGACGCGTACATCGACTACGTGTTCAACACTTCGGTAGCTCCGCTGTTTGAATGTTTCCACGCCGGTTTCCATAAAGTCTGCGGCGGGAAAGTTCTTGAACTTTTCCAGCCAAATGAACTGCAGGCCATGGTGATCGGAAACACCAACTACGACTGGAAGGAGCTCCAAAAGGTCTCGTCTCAAACACCTCTTTTATGGTAAACTGTGATCTGTCTGTTTCCTTATAGTCTGTGAATTCAAATGATCTCTGTGGCTCCTCAGAGCACCGAATACAAAGGCGAGTACTGGGCGGACCATCCCACCATCAGAGTCTTCTGGGACGTCTTTCATGACCTTCCTTTAGAGAAGAAGAAACAGTTTCTGTGTAAGTGACGTCCCCAGTATCACTTTATTACTCAGACATGTTTATCCAGTTATATGAAGAGCTGTATGTGTCTCAGTGTTTCTCACAGGAAGTGACCGCATTCCCATCCTGGGCATGAAGAGTCTGAAGCTAGTGATCCAGCCCACAGGTGGAGGAGAGCAGTACTTACCTGTCGCTCACACCTGCTTCAACTTGCTGGACCTGCCAAAGTACACGAGTGCACAAACTCTGAGAGAGAAACTTTTACACGCCATAGATCACAATCAGGGCTTCAATCTGGCCTGAGAACTATAAAAACACTCCGAATGTTCAGGTTGAGAATCAAAGAGGAAGATGAGGAGACGCCACACAAAAGACGAGGAGACGCTACACGTGAGGAGACACAACACAAAAGATGAGTAGACGCCACAAAAGACGAGGAGACACCACACGTGAGGAGACACAACACAAAAGATGAGTAGACGCCACAAAAGACGAGGAGACACCACACAAAAGACGAGTAGACGCCACAAAAGACGAGGAGACACCACACTTGAGGAGACACAACACAAAAGATGAGTAGACGCCACAAAAGACGAGGAGACACCACACAAAAGACGAGTAGACGCCACAAAAGACGAGGAGACACAACACAAAAGACGAGGAGACACAACACAAAAGACGAGGAGACACCACACTTGAGGAGACACCACACAAAAGACGAGGAGACACCACACGTGAGGAGACACAACACAAAAGATGAGTAGACGCCACAAAAGACGAGGAGACACCACACAAAAGACGAGTAGACGCCACAAAAGACGAGGAGACACAACACAAAAGACGAGGAGACACCACACTTGAGGAGACACCACACAAAAGACGAGGAGACACCACACTTGAGGAGACACCACACAAAAGACGAGGAGACACCACACTTGAGGAGACACCACACAAAAGATGAGTAGACACCACACAAAAGACGAGGAGACACCACACTTGAGGAGACACAACACAAAAGATGAGTAGACGCCACAAAAGACGAAGAGACACCACACAAAAGACGAGTAGACGCCACAAAAGACGAGGAGACACAACACAAAAGACGAGGAGACACCACACAAGACGAGTAGACGCCACACAAGACGAGTAGACGCAACACAAAAGACGAGGAGACACCACACAAAAGACGAGGAGACACCACACTTGAGGAGACACAACACAAAAGATGAGTAGACGCCACAAAAGACGAGGAGACACCACACTTGAGGAGACACAACACAAAAGATGAGTAGACGCCACAAAAGACGAGGAGACACCACACAAAAGACGAGTAGACGCCACAAAAGACGAGGAGACACAACACAAAAGACGAGGAGACACCACACTTGAGGAGACACAACACAAAAGACGAGGAGACACCACACAAGACGAGTAGACGCCACACAAGACGAGTAGACGCAACACAAAAGACGAGTAGACGCCACACAAAAGACGAGTAGACGCCACACAAGACGAGTAGACGCCACACAAAAGACGAGTAGACGCCACACTTGAGGAGACAACATAAAAGACGAGGAGACACCACACACAAGACGTGGAGACGCCATAGGAAGACATGACAGACTAATGACGTCATATCTGGACACGGAGGACAGAAGAAGAATTCAGATTTCAAAAGTTCTGATGCCATCTCAGTATTTTAGACTTGATTACAATCACTCCTCGTTAACTTAACGACTGCTGTGTTTGCTTCTCTTCATGCGAGGATATAAAATATGATGCGCTGTAAACATCACAGATAGTCATAATGAGACGTTTCTGTTGGCTCTGTGCGGCAGTAATGAATAAGGGAATTAAAACAGATTCTGACAGAAACATCCCGTTCATGACTCGTCTGGTTAAAGTTTGTGCTTCCTGATGTTGCCATCGTCTCTGACACGACTGTTTTTCTGTTCTGTGTGTGCCGGCTGTAAGCCTTAAAAAAGTCTGAGTGCAGCCGCTGACATTAAATCTGATTGAAATGTGGACTGATGTGTTTGTTTTGAAATGATCAAACATGAAAACGTACAGAGAGGGAAGTTCAGGGAAACCTTTAATGATTAACTGTCAGACAGTACTCTGAGTGGCCATCAGAGGGCAGTATAAGTCTGCGTGTACAGAGTTTGTCTTTAGTGAGGAAGCTCGTGATGGACGAGTTTATAATGAGACCCACAGGATGGACATCGCTGAGCGCCTCCTTCATGCAGCCAGAACCAGACGATGGCCGTGTTGTCCTCCTCACCTGTACACAAAATCAGAAGATTATTGAATGGAACGGTCGACCGCCGTTCATCCTGACGTCCGTTTGACACGCTCGCCACTCACACAGACAACCGACCAGCCGCTTGTTTCCGATGGACGGGACGATGTGCGGCTCGTCTCGGGTTCCTGCGTACTCCTTGGGCTTCAGCATGCTGTACGGGTCCTTTCACCGAGACAGAATAAATATATATTCATTAAAGATCACATGATGTCCAATAAATAAAAACTCTAATCAATAGAAAGTATATTTTCTAAGTTAATCCATTTTGAATCAATAAAAGAAAAGAGAAATAGAAAGAGAAATAAACGGTGACATAGGGGAGTGCGTTTACCTTCCCGTGTTTTAACGCCTGCAGAGCGCGGCGCTCCAGCCCGGTCGCCTGCTCCTCGTCTGTCGGTACTCCTGAAACCAGAGAGCACAGGTGTCCTGTCTTCATCAGCTTTATAAATAAAGTTTGAATTTTGATTCATCAGGAGTGACGCAGATTAAAGTCATTAAGCCCCTCCCACACTAGGCCAGGAAGTGTCCATCAAAGCCCAGGTGACCTTCTCCTTCTCCGCTCATTAAAGTCACATTCTGAATACAAACTAACTTTTCATGAACACGAGTAAAAAAACGTTTCAACTCTTCAGACGCACGCAGCGCGCTGACGTCACTGATCTAAAAATAACGATCATTAAAAGGTCAAACACGGATTGTAAAGATGAAAACAAGACCTGCTCTCTTTCCTCAAACACTTCGACAAGTTTAATTCCGTTATTAAGTTTAATGTCCGACATAAACTCTCTGACCTTTCAGCGTCGACAGGAAACGTGGCAGCGCTCGTGCAGACACGTTGCTCCTCAGCTGGAAAGTTGCTCTTGTTGCTCTGATTGTTGTTGTTGCTGTAGAAGGTCGGAGAAGAAGCAGTGCGCGTGCCGCCATGATGTCTCACTTGCAGGTGTAATTACCGAGAATGACCTGAAACGATCAGCTGGCCTCGCCTGACCCGACGGTGTCTGACTGACAGGCTGACGGACCAATCAGAGCAGACCTGAGGCTGAGTCCACCAATCACAGCGAGAGGGTCAGGTGATCAATTCAGTTCAAGATAACGGACATAAAGTATAACAAAGTGTAAATATGAAACACAGAGTTTCAGTCTAAGAATACAAACTTCAAATGTTTAAAGTAGAAGTGTTAAAGACTTCAAGTCAAATAACAGGATTAACATTTTCTCTTCCTGTGTACAATATAAATAAAATGTGATACATCTATAAATATAAGGATATATATTAACCCTCGTTACGTCATACACATTTTGTCTCGTTTGTAATTTAAAGTAAATCAGTGATCTAAAGGTCGGCTCGAGACATCAGGTTAAAATCAAAAGAAAACTTTGAGAAAAGAATTCATAAACTAATTAACTTATCATTTATTTCCTATCGAATTCTTTAAAACAAAAAATGAATCAAAGAAAATAAAGTTTGAATAAATCAAAAAGGTGTGAGTGTAGGGTAGTTTCTAAAGATTCTATTTCTTTATATCTGGGAGAAAAAAGGCACACACAGAACAGCCTCAGGTGGCAGCGTGTGGCGCTCTGCCACCATCTGGTGGACAATAAAGGCAACTACATTTCAAATGGAGCTAAGGCCTGGTGAGCCCCTCCCGGCCTGCGGGAAACTAAACAAACTATTTAACTGACACAGCATGCACAGATTACACAGATTATTTCTAAAAGAGAGGTCCAATAGTGTCCAAACAAATTCTTAGTCCTGTCTGTATTTGACTTTTAGTGGCTCGTTGCAGTTCTTAAAAGAGTGAGAATCCAGACAGGTGTGTTTTATGTGACTCACCACATGTTGAAGGAGCTGGATCCTTTTTTCAGATTGTTAGCTTCTCTTTTTCTCCTTCCAGCAGCAGCATGCCTTTTAGGAGGGAAAGTTGACCGCTGCCTCCAGTTTGTTGAAGAAGGTCCACTGTAGTTTGGCACCTGCACTTTGTTGGCCTCTCCACGGAGGCTCAAATAAATTGAGCTTTTCCTAAAATCTGAGCTTGCTTAGTCTCTAAATCAAACAGGTATACAGGTTAAATTTAACACTGGGAAAAAGTTCTTTAATGGAGCTCTGAGTGTCTTGACGTTGTGCCAGTGTAGGCTTCATCAGAAGAGTGTAGAGAATTTGGAAACAGCCTTTGAAAGTTGCATTTACATGCATATAATATATATAAAAAACAACATGTTTCAATCTTTATACATGTCAGTCTGCACGTCTTGTTGTCAGAGGAGGTTCATACAGAGACCTCGTGTTAAGGGCGGTCAGTAAGACAACGCGCACTCTGATCACGATGAGCCTTTTATTGAACCAAAACGCCTCCATACACCTGAGCTAAATGAAAAGGCTCCTTGAGATTATGTCACTCATTCAGATGTCAGACGATCATGTTAATCACCAGAGAATCATAAACATACGCACCTTTATAATCAGGATTAACAACGAAAACATTTTAAATATAAAGAGAAATAAAGAGTAAACAAACAAAATGGCTTCAAGCATCATCATTAATAAACTGACAGACAGTTAACATGAGAGACTAACAGGTAGAGCTGTCATGATCTCTAATCAAGACTTATTCATCATCACCTGTGTCTCGTTAGTCTCACCTGTGTCTTGTTAGTCTCACCTGTGTCTTGTTGAACTCACCTGTGTCTTGTTAGTCTCACCTGTGTCTTGTTAGTCTCACCTGTTGTCTCGTTAGTCTCGCCTGTGTCTCGTTAGTCTCACCTGTGTCTTGTTAGTCTCACCTGTGTCTTGTTGAACTCACCTGTGTCTCGTTGGTCTCGCCTGTGTCTCGTTGGTCTCGCCTGTGTCTCGTTGGTCTCGCCTGTGTCTCGTTGGTCTCGCCTGTGTCTCGTTGGTCTCGCCTGTGTCTCGTTGGTCTCGCCTGTGTCTCGTTGGTCTCGCCTGTGTCTCGTTGGTCTCACCTGTGTCTCGTTGGTCTCACCTGTGTCTCGTTGAACTCACCTGTGTCTCGTTAGTCTCGCCTGTGTCTCGTTGGTCTCGCCTGTGTCTCGTTGGTCTCGCCTGTGTCTCGTTGGTCTCGCCTGTGTCTCGTTAGTCTCGCCTGTGTCTCGTTAGTCTCACCTGTGTCTTGTTGAACTCACCTGTGTCTTGTTAGTCTCACCTGTGTCTCGTTAGTCTCGCCTGTGTCTCGTTAGTCTCACCTGTGTCTCGTTAGTCTCACCTGTGTCTTGTTGAACTCACCTGTGTCTCGTTAGTCTCGCCTGTGTCTTGTTAGTCTCACCTGTGTCTCGTTGGTCTCACCTGTGTCTTGTTGAACTCACCTGTGTCTTGTTAGTCTCACCTGTGTCTCGTTAGTCTCACCTGTGTCTCGTTGGTCTCACCTGTGTCTTGTTGAACTCACCTGTGTCTCGTTGGTCTCACCTGTGTCTTGTTGAACTCACCTGTGTCTTGATGGTCTCACCTGTGTCTTGATGGTCTCACCTGTGTCTTGATGGTCTCACCTGTATCTTGATGGTCTCACCTGTGTCTTGATGGTCTCACCTGTATCTTGATGGTCTCACCTGTGTCTTGATGGTCTCACCTGTATCTTGATGGTCTCACCTGTGTCTTGATGGTCTCACCTGTGTCTTGATGGTCTCACCTGTGTCTTGATGGTCTCACCTGTATCTTGATGGTCTCACCTGTGTCTTGTTGGTCTCACCTATGTCTTGTTAGTCTCACCTGTGTCTCGTTAGTCTCACCTGTGTCTTGTTGGTCTCACCTGTGTCTTGTTAGTCTCACCTGTGTCTTGTTAGTCTCTCCTGTGTCTTGTTAGTCTCACCTGTGTCTTGTTAGTCTCACCTGTGTCTTGTTGAACTCACCTGTGTCTTGTTAGTCTCACCTGTGTCTTGTTAGTCTCACCTGTGTCTCGTTAGTCTCACCTGTGTCTTGTTAGTCTCACCTGTGTCTTGTTGAACTCACCTGTGTCTTGTTAGACTCACCTGTGTCTCGTTAGTCTCACCTGTGTCTCGTTAGTCTCACCTGTGTCTTGTTGAACTCACCTGTGTCTTGTTAGTCTCACCTGTGTCTTGTTAGTCTCACCTGTGTCTTGTTGAACTCACCTGTGTCTTGTTAGTCTCACCTGTGTCTTGTTAGTCTCACCTGTGTCTTGTTAGTCTCACCTGTGTCTTGTTAGTCTCACCTGTGTCTTGTTGAACTCACCTGTGTCTTGTTAGACTCACCTGTGTCTCGTTAGTCTCACCTGTGTCTTGTTGAACTCACCTGTGTCTTGTTAGTCTCACCTGTGTCTTGTTAGTCTCACCTGTGTCTTGTTAGTCTCACCTGTGTCTTGTTGAACTCACCTGTGTCTTGTTAGACTCACCTGTGTCTCGTTAGTCTCACCTGTGTCTCGTTAGTCTCACCTGTGTCTTGTTGGTCTCACCTGTATGGGGTCCATTTGTGCCACAAATATGTCTATGTCTATTAAACGTTGAACTGTCCTTGTGTCATTTGACTTTGTCATTACATCGTGTCGTCATGATGTGTCATTTGACAAAGTGTTGTTATGAAGTGTTGTTTGACAGTGTCTGTACATCGTTACTATGTGTCGTTACTTCGTGTCGTCTTGATGTGTCGTCTGACAACGTCGTGATGCCTTACTACCGCGGTGGCACCGGGCGCCCCTTTCCCGGTTTACCCTTTGAGGTCCGCGGAGGGAAACTCCCAGCAGAGCTGTACCACTTCAGTACTGTACCCTAACACTCATTTATTTTTCATGCATCAGAGTCTACTAACAAGAACAATCTGAATAAAAGTCAAATATAGAAATACTTTATCTAAAAGTAATATATAAACAATAATAAGCCAGAGTGATTAGAATTTATTTAAATGTTACAGTACAGTAAAATAATCATCAAGGGGCAGCATTGTAATAATACCCGAGTTATACAAAACAAGATGACTGAAAAACTGTCTAATCAGTAATTTTGTTATTTGTATTACCTTTGAAATGAAAAGGTATCTTTAAACCAACAACATTTAGAAACCCTAACCCTCCTCTCTTTATTAATGACTCTTTAATGATTCATTAATAGAGTTAATAAACTCTGATGGTCTCCTCTCTTTATTAATGACTCTCTTTAATGATTCATTAATAGAGTTAATAAACTCTGATGGTCTCCTCTCTTTATTAATGACTCTCTTTAATGATTCATTAATAGAGTTAATAAACTCTGATGGTCTCCTCTCTTTATTAATGACTCTCTTTAATGATTCATTAATAGAGTTAATAAACTCTGATGGTCTCCTCTCTTTATTAATGACTCTTTAATGATTCATTAATAGAGTTAATAAACTCTGATGGTCTCCTCTCTTTATTAATGACTCTCTTTAATGATTCATTAATAGAGTTAATAAACTCTGATGGTCTCCTCTCTTTATTAATGATTCTTTAATGATTCATTAATAGAGTTAATAAACTCTGATGGTCTCCTCTCTTTATTAATGACTCTCTTTAATGATTCATTAATAGAGTTAATAAACTCTGATGGTCTCCTCTCTTTATTAATGATTCTTTAATGATTCATTAATAGAGTTAATAAACTCTGATGGTCTCCTCTCTTTATTAATGACTCTCTTTAATGATTCATTAATAGAGTTAATAAACTCTGATGGTCTCCTCTCTTTATTAATGATTCTTTAATGATTCATTAATAGAGTTAATAAACTCTGATGGTCTCCTCTCTTTATTAATGATTCTTTAATGATTCATTAATAGAGTTAATAAACTCTGATGGTCTCCTCTCTTTATTAATGATTCTTTAATGATTCATTAATAGAGTTAATAAACTCTGATGGTCTCCTCTCTTTATTAATGACTCTCTTTAATGATTCATTAATAGAGTTAATAAACTCTGATGGTCTCCTCTCTTTATTAATGACTCTCTTTAATGATTCATTAATAGAGTTAATAAACTCTGATGGTCTCCTCTCTTTATTAATGATTCTCTTTAATGATTCATTAATAGAGTTAATAAACTCTGATGGTCTCCTCTCTTTATTAATGACTCTCTTTAATGATTCATTAATAGAGTTAATAAACTCTGATGGTCTCCTCTCTTTATTAATGATTCTCTTTAATGATTCATTAATAGAGTTAATAAACTCTGATGGTCTCCTCTCTTTATTAATGATTCTCTTTAATGATTCATTAATAGAGTTAATAAACTCTGATGGTCTCCTCTCTTTATTAATGATTCTCTTTAATGATTCATTAATAGAGTTAATAAACTCTGATGGTCTCCTCTCTTTATTAATGACTCTCTTTAATGATTCATTAATAGAGTTAATAAACTCTGATGGTCTCCTCTCTTTATTAATGATTCTCTTTAATGATTCATTAATAGAGTTAATAAACTCTGATGGTCTCCTCTCTTTATTAATGATTCTCTTTAATGATTCATTAATAGAGTTAATAAACTCTGATGGTCTCCTCTCTTTATTAATGACTCTCTTTAATGATTCATTAATAGAGTTAATAAACTCTGATGGTCTCCTCTCTTTATTAATGATTCTCTTTAATGATTCATTAATAGAGTTAATAAACTCTGATGGTCTCCTCTCTTTATTAATGACTCTTTAATGATTCATTAATAGAGTTAATAAACTCTGATGGTCTCCTCTCTTTATTAATGATTCTTTAATGATTCATTAATAGAGTTAATAAACTCTGATGGTCTCCTCTCTTTATTAATGATTCTCTTTAATGATTCATTAATAGAGTTAATAAACTCTGATGGTCTCCTCTCTTTATTAATGATTCTTTAATGATTCATTAATAGAGTTAATAAACTCTGATGGTCTCCTCTCTTTATTAATGATTCTCTTTAATGATTCATTAATAGAGTTAATAAACTCTGATGGTCTCCTCTCTTTATTAATGATTCTTTAATGATTCATTAATAGAGTTAATAAACTCTGATGGTCTCCTCTCTTTATTAATGACTCTCTTTAATGATTCATTAATAGAGTTAATAAACTCTGATGGTCTCCTCTCTTTATTAATGACTCTCTTTAATGATTCATTAATAGAGTTAATAAACTCTGATGGTCTCCTCTCTTTATTAATGATTCTTTAATGATTCATTAATAGAGTTAATAAACTCTGATGGTCTCCTCTCTTTATTAATGATTCTTTAATGATTCATTAATAGAGTTAATAAACTCTGATGGTCTCCTCTCTTTATTAATGACTCTTTAATGATTCATTAATAGAGTTAATAAACTCTGATGGTCTCCTCTCTTTATTAATGATTCTCTTTAATGATTCATTAATAGAGTTAATAAACTCTGATGGTCTCCTCTCTTTATTAATGACTCTCTTTAATGATTCATTAATAGAGTTAATAAACTCTGATGGTCTCCTCTCTTTATTAATGATTCTTTAATGATTCATTAATAGAGTTAATAAACTCTGATGGTCTCCTCTCTTTATTAATGATTCTTTAATGATTCATTAATAGAGTTAATAAACTCTGATGGTCTCCTCTCTTTATTAATGACTCTCTTTAATGATTCATTAATAGAGTTAATAAACTCTGATGGTCTCCTCTCTTTATTAATGACTCTTTAATGATTCATTAATAGAGTTAATAAACTCTGATGATCTAGGGTTAGGGTTAGGGTTAGGGTTAGGGTAAGGGTTAGGGTAAGGGTTAGGGTTAGGTTTGAGGAAGGTAATTTGCTACATCAATAAAATGAAATAGCAGGCACAGGCACAGGCTGTAACCTATATCGGATAATCCGAACTAATAATATGTTTGATCATATGAAGTCTGATGTATCAACAGTAGTGAATGAGATGTGAACATGATGCAGTAAAGGCAATGATACAGAGAAAAGTAAAAAAAACAGGAACAATTAATGACAACAGATAATGAGACAATAGGGTAAAGGAATAACAAAGAAATAATAAGTAAGTCATTTAATAACAAAAAAGTGGACCCCAGGGAGAGGTCGCAAGGTCGGGACAGGCAGGGTAGGTGTTGATCTGAGTTTGTTGTAAAAAATTAAGAGAAGAGGTTAATCAGAGTAGGGCAGATCATGTATAATTTAATTAAAGCCCAGGGATACAGGTTAAGTTGCAGTAGGATGTTCTATGTGGTTAGGGTCAGTATAAAAAGGGTTAGGGGATAAAAATAGGTTAAATCAACAGGTTTAAAGGTTAAGGTTAGGGTTAGGGTAAGGGTAAGGTTAGGGTTAGGGTTAGGATAAGGGTGAGGTTAAGGTTAGGGTTAGGGTAAGGGTAAGGTTAAGGTTAGGATAGGGGTGGGGTTAAGGTTAGGATTAGGGTAGGGGTAAGGTTAAGGTTAGGCTAGGTTAAGGTCTCCATAGTGGGCTCAGATCTAAGATATAATGAGGTATTTATAACCCAAGAAAACAATAAAGGTAAGTCTTAGACATGCCAATAGTAATGTAAAATTAAGGAAAATTCACAAAATAGCAAATGTATATGTCTGATTCCCTAAAAAAACATATAAATCTGTAAATACACGTGCAAATTAATTCAGGAAAACGAGGGAAAAAGACAACATATTGTTTAATGGGTTAAAAAAAAGGGTTAAACAAATAGATGTGCCCAATAAGGAGTTAATAACGAGCCTGAAGAGATGTATAGATAATAGAAGAGGACTCCAGACGTCAGGATCATAGGAGACCAGTGATGGAGAGTCTAATAGGAGGGAAGAACAAAGTTAAAGACAAAGAAACATAACGAAGATAGAAATATTAACCTATTTGGAACAAACAAATGACCATGCATACACCAAATCTAAAGGGGAAAAGCATGCAGTAAATAATAATTAAATTGGAGGGTGCGATCCACAGCAAAATAAATTAATAAGATGATATAAAGAACTGAAAGTCAAAGAACATATGTATATAAAAAAATAAATAATTCAATAAATAAATAAATACTGCATATTTGTAAGTGCTTAAGTAAACAATTAAATATAATCTAACTATTAGACTGGGTCTACGTTGTTGGGGGATCCTTGTTGGAGAACTAAGGTAAGTAGGAAAATAGAAGTGTACGTTCAGAAATATTTTATACTGGTAACCCTGTTTTTTTCTTTTGCCTGGATTTTTTGCAACCAATTAGGTCCTGACATTAAAGTATCCAGGTAAGAGGGACTTAGTTTCGATACCTGGAAATCCCTGGGTGGAAAAAGGAAAGTAAGTTTGAAAACAACTTATTATCCACTAATTTTATCTGGAAATGCTAAGTTTTTCTTTTAACTGGGTGTTCTGCGACCGGTTAGGTCCTTTCATTTAAACCTCCAGGGACAATGGAGGATAAGCTAACGATGATCTGCCCTTCTCGTCTGATCCTCTGATTTTTGGACCAGAGTGGGTTATGTTCCACTCCGGTGTATTTAAAATGCTGGATGCCATGGAACTGGAAGTGTGCATAAAGGGTGGTATTGGTTTGACCTTTTTTGATGTTATTGACATGTTCCATTATGCGCACCTTTAAGGCTCTGCCTGTCTCACCCACATAAACAAGTTTGCATTGTTGACACTGGACAATGTAAACAACATTTTTAACCTGTGATGCGATAAGTTCTCTAATCGGGTGACCTCTCCCTGAGGACCCGTTAAAAATAAAGGGGGTTCGATTGAGCAGCCACGGATCGTCCCCTGACCTCTTTCTGTCCAAGGCAGTGTGAACCAGGCTGTCCCTCAAGTTAGAATTTTTCCTATAAGCCATAATTAGCTTGTAATTTTGAAGGGGCTGGATCTGTTGCTGCACTTGTTGAAAACTGAGTCTAAGTTTCTTGTGGAGAGGATTAAGGTGGTGAGAGAATGTTTGGACGAGAGGGACCAATTGGTGATCGGAGTCCGCCTTCATATGTGACTGTATGTTTTGAAACCTGCAGTTAACCTCACTCTTAATCTCTCTCAGAAACCGTTTGGTATAACCTCTATGTCGAAGGGCTGAAAAAAGAATGTTGGTGGCTTCCTCCACATCATCAGGGTAAGAACAAATACGATGAAACCGAATTAATTGTGACTTGATGAGACCACGAAAGGTATGTGCTGGATGGTAGCTGCTTTTATATAGGAGCGCGTGGCGGTCTGTTTCCTTGAAGAAGACTTTGGTAGCGAGTTTTTTGTCAGAACTATAGGGAATCGGGACGAAAAAAACTTGGGTGTCCAGAAACTCCACCTTTTCTCTCTGTAAATTGCACTTTAATTTAACTTTGGGGTGATGTTGATTTAAAATGGCCAAAAAGACCTTAAAATCACCTTCAGTGCCGGACCATATGCCAAAGATGTCGTCAAGGTAGCGGAGGTAAAGTAGCGGTAATAGGTCGCATTTTTTGAACGCTGACTCCTCCCACTCGGCCATGTATATATCGGCATACGCTGGAGAATATTTTCTTCCCATAGCACATCCACAGATTTGTAGGTAAGCTTTGTCATCAAATTGGAAATCATTTCTGGTTAAAGTAATTCTCAATAATTCTAAGATTTCTGCATCTGGTCTAAGTTTATCCGGAGACTTCTGGAAGATTTTTTGAACTGCTAGCAAGCCACGGTCGGTTTCAATGTTGGTATATAGCGAATCTACATCAATGGAAAAGAGAAAAGCCTGGGCAGGAACCCTGAGCGTGCGTAGCTTGTGGACGAAATCATACGTGTCTTTAACATAGCTGGAGTGTATATGCGCTAAAGGGTTTAAATAATAGTCTATATACTCCGCTATACGATAGGACTCTGAGCCACAGTCACTGATAATAGGTCTACCCGAGGGAACGGAGGACGGCACCGTCCAAGATTCGGGTGGTTTATGGATTTTAGGAAGGAGATAAAAAAGGCGAGGACGTGGACTGTCGGGACCATACAG